>WAAD01003957.1:323881-352909 GCA_013389945.1 Fregata magnificens | reverse complement strand
CCCCCCCCCCCCCAATCCTGCTTGAAGTTCCTAAAATGCAGTGAAGTCTTCCGAGAGTCATGTCCAAGCGAGAAACTGAAGATGCAGTTAGGAAGAAGCTGCATTTTCCAATATCAGGTAAACTGAATGAATGGTTTAACACCCAGAAGAATACAATAACGCATAACTAGAGCATGCGCACATAATGAGAAATATCATGGGGGTGATCTCCAGCTGATTAGCAGATTTCCTCCGAAGTCACAACCAATTCACACCAGTAACTTGTGAACAAACTTCTGAACTAAACAGGAGCCAAGTTCCATGGCTAAAAAGTCCTTCTAGGATTTTTAACAGTGAGCTTATAGTTGTGTTTAAATAGCCTAACTCTGCTCACACATTTACTGACCACATAGTAGGTAGTTATGCTGGAAGTTTCGGTTACCTAAATAGCAAATACTGCAGGTGCAAAACATTATTGACTAAGATAGAGGCACAGCTTTTGACTTGATACAAGCAGAAATTAAAATGTAAATGGCAAAGAGCAGCAGTGAAAGACAAGTTTGGTGGCATGGCTGCAGGTGAAGCTTGAGCAAAACAAAGCAGCTGGGACAGAGAATGCTGAGAGTTAAAAACCCAAGTTTGACACGTACCCCCCTCCCCACGCACACATACACACACAGGCTTCTGCTTCCCTCTAATGCCTTACATGAGAGGGCATCGACAAGGGTAAATAGGACCAAGGAGGAAGGAGCTTAAAAGAAAAAAGGGTTAAATGAACAGCCCTGGCAAGCGCAAGTAGTGGAGAAGGGTGAGAGGTAGAAGCAGGAGAAAGAAACATTTTCTCTTGGTTTTAACATGTAGCAGGAAGCTTTAAATTGTTCACCCTGTTTCCAGAGGTCGTACCACAAGAGAACTAGAAAAGGTTACATTTTTCCACTTAGATTCTAGTTAAAAAGCAGCCATGCCAGGAAGCTGAGGAACCAGCCTGTTTTTCCAGGCAGAATTTGCAGACTCTAAAAGTTGAAAGAAAAATCCTGAATTCTGCATTCTTGTGAAAGCCAAACTCTAGAGGATGACCAAGAGAAGACAAAAAACAGCGGGGGGCGGGGGGGGAATCACTTTCTTTGTAAAACAGCATATTTAAAGAAATACATTCCTCGTGAGGCTCTAAAGCATCGTGATCAGTGTTGCTTTACTTAGTCTGTCTAAATAACTTGATTGCACCAATCCTATACGAGATTGCAGTCCAGTGAAGTGGGTGGGCTCACAGGTGCTATGAAATCTGCTGAGCTCTGTGTCCTCATCTGCCACATGCACAAGGGTACGGAACAGTTGTTCCACTCTGGGGAGCATCAGACATGTTAAAGGCTTCTGGTATTTTATATTGGCTATTCTAAACAATCTACAGGTTGACATATAACAAGAGTTTTTTAATTATAAAATAAAGATGTTTTCTTTCAATGAATTCTGAAAAGGGAATTTGCACCTGAAAGACTTGAGGTAGAGGTAGACCCAAGAAACCCAAAAAGGCATTAGAATAAAAATTTGCTTTTCCAAGCTGATGCTATCCTCTTAATGATNCTCTAGTCTCAGTCGTTAATCATTCCATTTGCAAACAACGACCCCTTCACAGGAAATCTAATGTTTTTAATTTTTTTTTTTTTTTTAATTTAGCCACAAGGATGTCTGCATGCAAGCCTATTACCAAAATAAGGCCATGCCAAGACTTTTACATTCATCTTATTTCAAAACAGAACAGAAGTTTATAAGCTCTCACACTCAAATATACAGAAGAATGCAACGTACAAATACACAGTTTGCCCTTCGAAGAGCAGTACGACTCGACATCAGAAGAAAGCCTCAGACAAGACCACTGCTTACTTTGCTTATAAGAGGTTCTGAAGCTCTAAACTTTTCCATAGCTGCTATTATTGTTACTATTTATGTAATATTATTACTATCCGTATGACCATTACTCTGAGCCTCAGCTGAGCTCAAGTCCTTGCTCTTCTTAGCTCTCTACATAGCCAGTGCATCAATCTACACTACCCTTTGTGGTTACGGTGTAATTTCAAACTGACTTAGGGTAACCTAAATGCTGTTCCACGTTTGAGTGGTTTTTAGTATTTCTGATTAAAATCAGCACAGTGGGAAACACTGTTGTTGTATTTTTGCATTTGGTTCGGGGTTTTTTTGGTGTGTATGCTTTTTTCAGGCCACCCAATACGCAAACAGACATTAAGTCCTGCTGGGAAAATGGATGGCCAGGGGTGGGTGCAACACTCCAAAAACTGAGGGTGGGCCCCTACCTGTCTCCCACTTCAGAGTTCAGAGCTACCTCCACATGGTGCACAGAAACAACTGCATAAAACCAAACATACTGTCAGGACATTTCATTTCTCTACACAGCTGTCCACATTTCATGCTTACTGAGATCCAAAACAGGCTGAAAAACCACTGCTCTGAAGTTGTCTTTGTTGAGTTCGGACAGTATGAGGCTGTCAGAAAGGAAAAATCTGCCTTCTTCGGTAGGGAAGCCGGGTGGAGAAAGACGCCAAAGTATGTCTTCTTCTCTACATACTGGAGACAAGCATTTTCTCCTTCCTCTGTTTTGAGGACTGAGGCAGAGAGTCTAGATAGACTTGCTTAGACATTGCCCGGGTGACTGCTCAGAAACCCATCTGAAAATGTCATCGCTGTATAATTCATGTGACCTTTTGTCTAGCCATCTGGAAGGTAGCCTTTTCTGTGTTTAAGCAGTCAGTACTCTGCCTACTTAGCAGTCTCCACAGCTCTTAGCTCTCAAAGGGCAGCAGGTGCTAGACTACTGCCTGCTGCTCTGACATTTGGGTGGCTCCCTTCCAGCAGCATGAGCCTCTCCTGTAAGCAGCACTGTCTTCCCACAGCTCTTCAAATCCAGGACAAAGCTCGTGTGCATAAAGGACAAGACAGGGCAGGAGTGATTTGTCTGCTTGGCAAATTTCTCTGAAATGCAATGCTACTCCATGGATGCTGACACCCATGCAAGCTGTATGTTTCAAAAAACCTGGTGCTTTTCATCTTCTTTCTTCCATTCCTTTCTCCTCTTGGTTTTCATTTACACAGGAATGCCAGGGCACCGTTCAGGCGCCTGGATGTAACCAAGACCTCTGACTTCTTGTCAGAACAGCTCCTACTTTCCTCCCTCTCCTGCAGTTTTATTTGGTATTTTATATGTTCTTATATCTAACTGTAGTAGTGCTGATCACTGTCTTCCTGGACTTCTCAGGATCCTTCCCTTTAATCCTCTCATTCCAATCATGCTTTTACAAGGCAAAACATCCCATTTTCTTTAGCTAAAAGTCCCAGCAAAGATGCAACAGTCTGTATTTCTCCCCTGAGCTGGAAAGCAAAGGCCACAGCGATCTGGTGAACTTAAAGAGTCCCTGCCCACAATCCTTCTTACCTCACCTAAGGAATCGAGGCTATACAACTGCACCAGCTTCCTACTCCTTAGTTCCTAACTACAATTTTTGATCTCTTGGCCAACCTAACAAGATCTGACTGATGAAAAGTCTCTGCTTACAAAATCTGACAAAAGGATAAAGGAAAGAGACTCCATTAACGCCATTACTGAAGGAAGAGGAGACATCTGCAGCCTTCCTTTTGCTAGCCGACCAACAGAATTATCAGAACCCACTTTTTTGTATTTTAAGCCTAAGTTATCCCACTGAAGGAACTGGCTGTCTTCTTTCATCAGTCTGTAAAGGCCATGCAACAGAAACTACTTTAGGCAAACAAAAAGGGTTTTACTATTCTGCAGCCAAGGGAGTACCAGAGAAAATATCAGCTCAGACCTTAAGTATAAACTGGCAAAGGTCAGCTGATGTCAGAAGACTAATGCTGACTGATAGCTGTCAGTGTAGTCCTTAGGCCATCCACTTTACCAGTAGCGGGGTGCAGCAGACAAGCTGAAATACAATCCCTACCGTCTCATAACAGAAATGCATGGTAGACCCTACTACATATGTACTTGAAAACCTGTGGTGAATTAGCATCATATTACAATCAAATTATAATAGCAATTTATAAATATATAGTATTAATACAATTAACTCAGTGAACCCATTTCCTGGTGGGTTAAACTGGAAACCAGAAACAGGAAGGATAAACACATTTTACTTTTTTTTTTTAAAATGTGAAAAAAATACTTCTAAAATGCAATCTTACACTTGAGAATATGCTAAGAGATATACACAGAACTTCAGATTTTCAGCAAATTTAAGCATCCTCAAGTACTTCACTTTCCTGTTCTCCTAGCACATTTGCACTACCCCATGGAGAGAGCTGCGTTCATCTCTAACCTACAAAGCTCTGGTTTGTCTAATTACTCTGACCTTATCTGATTCTTGGCAAAATTAAACTTTTCCTTTTGAAAGTATTTCCTCCGAGAAGTTAACTGAAAGCCTACTTCCAGGGCCACACAGATACAACTGAGCACAGTATCACTTTGAAAAATCTATCAAATAAAAGCCTCAGTCTGAAAACTATCATTGGTGCCAGGATTTTGCAGACCTCTCAACTCAAATGTTGCATTGTGTTAGCACAGCTGTATCCACAAGCAAAAAGCAAGGCAATTATGCAAAAAGGATCCTAACTTCCATCATTCTTCTGGCTGCAGAAAGGGTTTACGGTCTTTTTTTTTTTTCCTTCAAATAATGCAAGAGCAGATTACTTGTAGAAAACAAATAATGCATAGAGCAAAAATGACAAGTCACTCTTTACATAGTCTCGTATTTCTTATTTTGTCATTTTAATTAAAACATTTGAAGAAGCTTGGAAATAACAAATGTTCCCTGATCAGCCTCCTTTTTCTTCAAACACTGTTTTTACTTTTATCTCTGCTACCTGAATGTAACGAGCTTGTGTGAGCTACTCCCCTGAAGAAAGCCTGGTTGCCACCAGTATGCTGTTAGTGAGCAACAGTATTTCTGCCCATAATGAGCTAAAAAATCTCACAAAGATAGACACTCACTACACATGTAGGCAGAAGGGCCACGAACGACTGCTTGCAATCCTTTTCAAGAAACAATACTCTTTTGAAAAACTAAAAAGGAAGCAGAAACATGCGACACTAACTTTTCAAAAACATTGAGCAGATCACAGGTGAACTGTGCTTACCACTCCTCCAACGTGCCTCTTAACGCATTTTGCAAAATTTTAAATGCAACGCCACTGAATTTACTGCCAGTTACACACCTCACTAATTTCTCCAAGGAAATTATTACTCTTCCCGCACAGAAGATATGAGATAGTTAAAGGTAACCAGCAGGATTAAATGACGTACAAATATTCTGATCAGTGAAATAAGGTTCAGTTACGTCCCGACTGCTGACATACCATTTTATGCTTCCAAGGTTTTTCAGGTGCTACATTTGTCACATCAGGCACTGTCACTCTTAGGTCTTGTTTCTTGGTACAGGTAGAACAAGACACTGCGTATCCCCACAGCAATAGCTGTTCCCCTCAGGCCATTACAGTAGCAAGCAGACTCGTCAGGGTCCGAAGCTCCCTCTGTGGGACTGCCTCGCCTCCTGCTCCGTTTTGTTCAAACTCTGTACCAGGACAGTCACTCGGACAGCCTGACTATTAAACAGGAGTTACAGAAAAGCAGCCAAGTCATGGACTTCACTATAGTCCCATCTTTCAGACAAATCCTTGTCTCTCATTTCACTCACAACGCTAATCCAAGACCTGAATTTCCGTAGGCTGGGAGAGGACAGGACAAGTACAAGCACTGGGGATCACTACAGTGACATCTGCCTCTGGACATTACCCGTGCAGAAACCCCTTGGAGGCTGGGAGAGTAGGTATCCACACAGGATCACTGCCCTATGGCTTGCAACAGGGACAAGAGGCAAGTGCCACACAGGCCTGCTCTGCTCAGTGAAGGGGCTGCCTGGAGGAGGGCCCAGCTCTGGGCTCCAGCAGCCCCCTGGGAGGCAGGGAGCACGGTGAAATGGCTGATGTGAGAGAGGAACGGCTGAGTCTTGAGACCTGGCCAAGGGATCCAGATACTTTGCAAATCAGAGGCTTCCCCCGAGCCAAGACACAAAGTCGGTGCCCTTCACCCTGCTCCTACTGACGCCTTTTCAAGGCAGGCAGGAGATCCAGCCCCTAGAGCATACCCTGCACCATTCAGCACCCCTGGCCCTGGGACCTGCCTTGCATGCCTGCAGCTGGGGCAGCTTGAGAAGACCACTGAGCACTTGCCCACTCCTGGGCTGGTGGCCCCAGCCGTCTGGGCCTTCCTGAACTTCTTGGAGGCCTGCACAGAAGAGGCCAGAGCCCGGCCAGCAGTGCGACCCCAGAGCCTGCAGAAGTCTCTGATCTCCTCAAGCAGATGAGCTTTTGGGGCTCCTAGCACCAGTGCCCACCTCCTTGGGGACAGCCAGAACTTAGTCAGGGCCCCAACGCAGCCTTGGCTCATGTGAGCGTGAGGGACATGTGTGGTGCAGCTCTGAACCTGGAGGCAGAAGTGATGCCTTAAGAACTGGCAAATGAGTTTGAGGAGCAAGGTGTAGCATCTGGAGGTGCGGTGAAGAGTTTGCAGGGTTGTAACTTCATATCCTCCTCGTAACCAGGAGGATAATGGGCTACGTGGACCCACGCTTGGATGCAACACAGCTGCTCTTTTCCTAGTAGTCCTCTTTCCTAAAACAAACAGCTGGCAAACTGCCCTGCCCCAATCAGCTTTGACTTAGAGAGAGCAACATTCTCCTAGATATCAAACTGTATCACGCAAAGGTTACTCTTCAGCTCCCAACATTGTCAACTTGCTTATTTATTAGAGGTTACAGATGTTTTCAGTTTCCTTGGCTGATCATTTCTGACACCTGTATTTGCAACCTGAAGCACCAACGCTCCTCATCCTGGTTAACGTAACAATGCTGTTAAAAAAATCACAGCCATCTTTGCAAGGACTCCTTCGCCTCACTATGCCTTAAGCAATAAAATATCAGCAACTGCTTAAGGAACTACTACTACCTGGACAGACTTGGATCTTCAGGGGCTGTGAACCAGTCCAAGCATCAGGCTTGGTATATTTACCTGACTTAATCTAAAGTGGGAACATCACTGCCAAACTTACACATTGATCTTTCTACATCTGGTTTCAGCTAGTCATTGCTCCTGCCTTAACCAACCTTTTGCCTGCAGGCTTATTTTTTCCCCTTGATTCCAGATCCTACTTACTGGCAGCCTTTTAAGAGGCTAAAGGACAAAGAGGAATTACTTTGAACTTGTTTCAGCATGGCAACATGGCAAACCTCTCAGGAGAGGTTTTAAGTCCCGTTGGATTTTGGACAGATCTGCTGTCTCGCTCGCAGCTGTCTACCCACTTCTTCTATCTATGCTGAAGTCATAAATGCAGAAAGGAAAGCATCTGAAAATCCCATCTGAAAAGTGCACAAGAGTTGGCCTGACTGCTCCCACTGACACGAACAGACATTCTATCACTCCTTCCAACAGGAGCATACAGTTAGGCAAACACTGAATGCCTCGGAATCCCATCCTTAAGCTTTGCTGAATGTGGCACACTACCAAGAGGATTATGTTTGCTGCTAGCGCTGTCTCTCTGCACCCCTTCCAAACAGTTTCTTCTTCCTCTCTTCCACTAAACAACCTCTTCCTGCTTGCTCCCATGGCATACTTTCCACATTACTGAAAAGGAATAAAACCCCTAGTCACTTCCTTTGGCACAGCATTTAATCGTGAAGGATACTACCACATCTCTCATAAGAGAATGATTGTCGGTTGATACATTCATGTCTTTTTTTGCCTCTAGACATGTCAGAGAAATACATTTATAAGATTGGCTTTGATTTGGATAACCTTTCAGAAGGTTCATATTCTTCCCAAATTCCCTGGCCTGGATATCTCACCAAATGAGAATTTCTTGCAGTATTTCAATAATTTCCATTTGTTATTCCTACCAAAAACCAGTGAATAATAAAAGTGAAAACATTCAGAAGTATGTTTTCAAACCTCTTAAACATTTAACATTGAGCTGTAGTTCCTGGAAGAAGCAAGAAAAGGTAATCGCTTGAATTACAATATAGCTTCAAGGTCTGGAGAAGCTTCAGAATTCATAATGAACCATTAAGTCAAATGGAGAGAGAGACGGGTTACAGCACCTGCACCTAGATGGAGATGCACAAGGTAACCACCTGCTGGACTTGACTGTGGGTTATTTTAGAGATGCTTTTCCCAGGTGCCTATCTCCTGTACCATGAATCCCAGAGAAGGATGAGGGTTTCAGCGTTCATGTTGTAACTCCTACCTTCTTGCCTGACAGAGGCACCAAGCAAAGCTCTGACCGTACCACTGCCAGAGATAGCATTCCTCCATGCAGCAAAGGGGAAGCAGAAGCCTGACCTACTGCCGGTTCAACAGCTTAAACATTTCTATCTACTCAAATGTTTCCATGATCTAGGGTTAAGTGATCAGATATGCTTATTCTGGTATTAGGTAGCTGCACCTAGTACAGCATCTTTTTCTACAATTTACTCTTTTGCACCTAACAATTACTGATATACACCATAATTTCTGTTTCATAGTGTTTGAAAAAAAATACAGGCATGCTGATTCTGCTGAAAGCCAGGTAAGGACACCGCAGCATGCTTTTGAAAATCAGCACCTGAAGTATATACATCATCATTTATTAAATGCACGCACAGTATCCGCAGATATGCAAAACTTCAGAAGACAGGGGAGAAAGCATGAATAAGATTTTCCTGCTAAAATAAACAACCTGATGGAAGGAAAGTGATACCTTCACCCACATTTTTAAGGACTTGCCAAAACTACACCAGGATTCTTAAAACTACTGTGTGGTCTTTGTCTGTTCTCCAGATCTGTAAATTTTTAGGACTACTTCATGATCAATATTCTCCATTATCACCATTCCGTGAATCTGTAATATACAGGAAAAGACATCCTGCAACACTGTAAAACAGCAGATCAAATCTGAACTTACATCCATACCATGGCAAGCGGGTTCTTGCATAAAAGGTATCTTTACCTTACGGTTAAGGTATACCTGTTTGAAGCAATGATAAATTCAGAACTAGACATAGAAAGATGCCTTGTAGTTCACCATTTATTTGCCAGAGTTTGTGGGTCTTTCCTCTGATGGATTAATCCGATAAATGCTCTACTCTTCCTCGTTTGCAGAGTTTTATATTGCACCAGTAGACAATAACAAGGATTACCTTTATTTCAGAGAGGATCAGTCTCTCTTGGGTGCCCCTCAGTCAGCAGAGAAAGGGTAACTCTGGAGACGAGGACACAGAACGGACACTTAACAGAGGTCCCCTAAACCTGCCTCTCCCTGCCCTGGCTACAGGGAGAGCCTAGGGACAGAAGCTGCCCTAGCTGAAGTTAACCTGTGCCAGTTCTTCCATTAAACCACAAAGATGCTCTTTAGAAAGATTAGCAGATACATATCCAGCCCTTTCAAATTCAGCAGAATAAGCCAGGCCAGCCACATGTAAATACCAGGATGATGTGGTTGATGCTCTGTGCTTATGATAACTGTTTTTAAACCAAAATTGACTTCTGGTATCTTAAATTCACTGGGCAACTTGAGACCTCACAAAACATATCTGAAATGTCATAGTGTTCACCTGCCTCAAGAAAAAAAACCCCAACACACTCCTCTTACATTGGACATCAATAATTCACACACAAAATGTTCTTTTCTTTACATAATTTCAAACTCCCCACATGTTGCTGAAATATCTCAGAGACTTATGAACAACAGCCAGAAATTAATTTTATCTATTTGCTTGGTCTGATAACAAAAGCACAACTTCTCTGCACAGTCAAGCACACCATTTATAGCATTCTCCACTTGTACAACCTCCTCTCAGGCGCATCAAGTGCTAACACATACTTTCAGTGTATGGTACTAGAGGCGGTGAAACAGGCACCACAGACTATGTGTACTGTCCTATAACGTTACTCAGGTTAGCGTAAGCAGTAAAGATTGCATTTCTAACACTCATCATCAGGTCCAAACTGTTTTATAAACATCAGATGGCTAAATTTCCGCAGCACTCTGAAACATGCATGACTCCCATTTTAAAACATTTCTCCAGTGTGGCAGAGTATCATGTACATCAAAGCTCTTGCTCATTTTGCTCAGTGTTTTCAGAAATACTGAGCAGTAACTTTTAGCTGATTTCCAGAAAAACAAATCACTTTTCAGAGATGGGGCAAAACAAATTGCTTTTGAAAAATTATTCGTCTCATAATTTGTTGAAAAGGATTCCATTTGTTTACCCAAAGCAGCACAAAGAAGAGGGGGGGGAGGGGGAAGGGCAGACAGAGCTAAAAAGTTGTTTGTTTGAAATTAAAAGTCAAAATTAGCCACGGATTACAAGATAGAAAAGTGACTTTAAGAGAACTGCAAAAGCTGCATATTTTTTTCTATTAATAGAGAACCCTAAATATCTTTTAGGCTCTCCACTATTAAAAAAAAAAAATCAAATGATAAATAGTTAGTACATCACTGAACAATGACAAAACATAGCTTCTTTCGATTGTAATGCAATACCACTTTCTAGTTGTATTTGTTGCATCACTGATCTGCTTAATATATATCTCCCTATAAGAAAATAACTATTTTATAATCACAAGCAACTGTTTTGTTATTCCCTAAGAAATGTTTTGCAAAGATTATTCTTTGTTCAACTCCGTAGTTAAAAGAAGTAAACTATTGTTCAGGAGGTAGCCAATGCCTAAGAAGCTACATCCTATGTTTCATAAAATCAACAGAAAGATTTCCATCAATGTCCACACGTATTGGAATGAGGTTCAGTATAGAGCACACTAAATAGACACTTCTTGCATACTATAAGAAACCCATAAGTCACTGAGCATATCTGTTATTCCATGCTCTACTTAAAGGCTTGAACTGCTCACTCTGAGACCATCGAATACAAACGCCGGAAGTGTCATTTGCTGTGCACCTCAACTTCAGCACAGCATGAGATGTCAAGGCAATGATTAACTAGGGAACAAACAGCATTTTCTTACTCTGGTGTTGACCTTAGGCTCATCTTCCATGTGACACATTCAAAAGAAAATATGTAAATTGTGCCATTGGACCCCCACTGACCTAATGTTTTACCTCTTAGCTATGGAATCAGGTCATCAGAAACGTACTACACTTGACACCTTGTTTTTCAGATAGCTCCCAATGACAGTAGCTGCTACTCTTCAGTACACAGGTTGCTCTTCCTCTGAGTGTAATAAGTTAAGGCAGTTAAATATACAGTAGCTTTATTTCAGCTGAGTCCGTGGTAAGAGCTAGTATTTTAATTTCTTGGTAAAAACTGTTAAGACATGTAACCACCTGGGCCACTTCTCAATTTAGCCCTTAGTATTAGTTAGGAACAATTTCACCCTTTTTTCTTTATTCAAGCTATTAGCATATTACACAAAACAGTAATTTTGCAGACCACATAAACTCAGGCTGTATACCAAAAAACTATGTTCACAGTATCAAGGAGCTGCACAATAACACATCCCAAGACACACAACCCACGGGATACTATAGCTGGGCAAGTCTGTACTCAACATTAGCATCCTCACAGTCCTCACTTACATGATTACATACCAGCCAGCAGGTTAAGTTACGTTAACACCACAAAAAGTAGCACCAGCGCAAAAGCGACAGCCTTCACTGCTTGCAGCCGTGGAGAAAGCCACCATCACGTTCTGTAGCACCAGCTAGCGTTGACGCTCACACTGCCAGCACCCCACGTTGCCTTGCTTTGCAAATCCTGCTGACACCTCATCCTTCAGCCACTTTCAAAAGAATTAGTCCAACAGCGATGGGAGCATTTGAATCACTTTTTGGATTACCTGTGTATCTAACATGAGACAAATCTAAACAGTGTAGCATCATCTTTAAAAAGAGAAAGATGTTTTTGTGATTTCAGGATTTCATATGTGCCCTCTTTGACCCCATGCATGGTTCCATTAAGACAAAAAGTCCCAGTGGTTAATGCGCACTCAAGATTTAAGTCTCAAATTTGGTGAGAACTTTGATATAGAACTAGTCCTTGTTTCCCATGAAAATTTGGAACAGTACTGCCCTACCTCACAGGGTTTTTTCAAGGAGTAAACCACTTAGCACTGACAGAGTTTCAGATACTGTAATGACAGGGGTCATGTATGATAACCCTTTACTGTCATCAGTGCACATACAGAGGAAAGAAAGGTACGATCAGAGGAGTGGGACATATCACAAAGAAACAGCAGGAGACCACATAAAAGAAGAATGAATATCAAAAGTGCGCGTGAAGGAAACTCACTTCCACCGACACACACATACACACACGCGCGCGCATTACCCCCAAACTACAAAGAAGTGCTACACCCATTTGGCTCATTTCAATGAAATATTTTTTGTTCTGTAATGCTCTGCTAGGAGAGATCTTATTGCTGTCTTCTACAACTGCGTAATGGGAGGGTGTAGAGAAGAGAGCCAAACTCTTCTCAGAAGCGCATTCCTAGGACAAGAGCCAAAGGGCAAAGTGGAACACAGAAGCTTTCAACTCGATGTGAGAAAAAAAGATTTTCACCACAAGGGCATTCAAACGCTGGAACAGGGACCCAGAGAGGCCGGGGTGTCTCCATCTCCGGGGATCCTGAAAATTCAGTGGGCCAATGTCCCAAGCACCCTGATGTGACTGGAAGGAGGGCTGGACTATGCCAAGACTTCACAAAGGTGCATGTATTCCCATTCACCACTGGAGTATTTTCTTGAATTTCTATTTAATACACAACAAATAATAAAATCAAGTGTAAGACATCATGTTACAGGTTGCTTCACTTTTTTTTTTCTTTTTTGTTTGCTTGCTTTGAAAGAACAAGTTATCAGAGGAAAAGCAGTATTTTTCTTTCTCAGTTTCTTACAGGGGTGAGAGCCCCCAGCCCTCCAAAACGCATTTTTACGTTTCATCACACAGGAATTACTACATTTGCATAACCCAACAGAAAGCACAAAATCAAAAAGCATATCAGCTTAAATAATTAATAAGACTTTTAGCTTTGTATTTATTAGCAAATTATACAAACCTGAGTATACAAACAGACAGGCTGGGTGAAAAAACATGTCCGGGTGCAGAAAGCTCTAAACTCTGAGCAAACAATTTAACCTATTATTGAAGCTACGTACCAGCAGGAGCAAGAAAAGGTTTGATGTCCTTTTTCTACAGGGACAATTTGGCTAAACAAACCACAGCTATTATTTATCTACCCCTGGAAAACACATACAAGAAACCGGCAGCTCACCTAGTGAGTGATATGCGAACATTTATCTAACATTAATGTTGTGGTTTAACCCAGCAGGCAGCTAACCACCACACAGCCATTTGCTCACTCCCCCCCCGCAAGTGTGATGTGAGAGGGAATTGAGGCGGGGGGGAAGTAAATTTGTGGGTTGAGATAAAGACAGTTTAATAGGACAGAAATTGCACAGTGCAATTGCTCACCACCCGCCAACCGCTGCCCAGCCAGTTCCCAAGCAGCGGTCACCCCCTCCAGTGAACTCCCCCCAGTTTACATACCGAGCATGACATCATATGGTATGGAATATATCCCTTTGGCCAGGTGGGGTCAGCTGTCCTGGCTGTGCCCCCTCCCAGCTTCTTACTGGCAAGGCATGAGAGGCTGAAGCATCCTTGACTAGTGTAAGCATTACTTATCAACAACTAAAACATCAGTGTGTTATCAACATTATTCTCATACTAAATCCAAAACACAGCACTATAGCAGCTAATAGGAAGGAAAAAAAAAAAAATTAACTCTAGCCCAGCCAAAACCAGGACAGTTAAATAAGTGGAAAAAAATTAGAGCAATTGAACTTCATTTTTCCCTCCTAAAATAAGTAGATTAAGTGTACTAGGTCAGCTAGTGTAAATCTGCTGAAATTTTTGGATCTCGAATGGATCAATTTTCAACATGCCTGTTTAAGAATGCAAAGCTTCCTACATACTGAACTACACCAGGTCAGCACCAAGTGACTAACTTGAGCGGACTCAAGCTATGCAGTTGTGGATTTGCTTTTTGTTCAAGAACAATTGTATTTGCATGTCATTAGCTACATTTCCACTATTGCTTTTTGACTGAGAGGTTAATGTACTCAAACAGCCTATATGAGGAAAATCACAGGCAAGTTTCTGTGGTTGCGCTGTTCATTTTAAACACCTGCACATCACAGGCACATAGACATTACAGACAGTTTGCTTCTTTATTCACTCAGCACTCACTACTTATTGTTGCAGAACCGACTGCTTTAAGCACCACTTTCTGTAGCACACTTCCAAAATGGTTACCAACTCTTCGTGTAGAATCAGTGCACAAACACAGCAAACCATGAAGTTGAGCACCAAGTAAAATATTTATTTCTCAATGAACCAAAAAAAATATTTTCACTAGAAAAACTTTAGAATAACAGAGCTTATATCTTGATCTATTTATTTTGTTTTGTGCACAGAAAAGACTGCAAGAAAATCTTTCACTTAATCAAGCCAAACTCATTGCTCTCCATACAAAGACCTCCCATGTAAACATACCAGACAGCAACACACTTATGCCTCTACCAGAGAGTTTTCACTGACCTAACCTAGTTAGGATCTGCTAGCCATAAATACATAAGTTACTTGACATAGAAAGCTTGCATCATTGTTTGTCTTGGCTTTAGAGAGACAGACTGATGAACTGGGTTTGCCCCACTAGAGACTTCAGACCTCCGGCGCTACAACACAGTGCTGCTAACCTGTGCTATGCAGAGGGAAAGCTACCATCAAGCTCAGAATGTGTAATTTGTTCCTGAACTTTGACTATACAAAGTGGAAAAAACAGACTGAGCCGTGTCTGTGAGTCAGTTCACTGTCATACAAGTCTGCCAACACAGCAAGCAGGGTAATCACCAAAGCACAGCGTTCTCATTGTCCTTTCAGCTATGCCATACACACATCACAGGAGATGAAATGTCTAGACTTATTTCATAACATTACTAGGAGTTAAAAAAACCAAACAAAACAACAACAAAAACACCCCCACACAAGATCCCAGGGAGAAAACAAACTTAATTTGAACAGTCTTTATTTCTTGCCTGTTTGAGGATCTGGTTGGGGGCAGGGGGGAGACATAAATAGGGCAATCTAACAGTTCTTCAGAACAAAGTCTGCGGATAGCATAATACAAGGTATTGCCCCTACCTGACCTATTTGGAAAAATTAGGAAGGAAGTTTAAATCCTCAAAATCATTTGAGGCACTTGTACATTTCTCCCGTAAGGATCAAGACTATAAGACTGGTTATAAAGAGTAATTGTTTTATGAGAAAATTCACCCACAACTTTGACGAACTATGCTCTGAAATACTATCTTAATCATGTTTTTTTCATATAACTGAACTGCTTCTTATTTGGGGGGCTGGGGAGATTCATTTGGGAGATGCTTGCTTTCTGAGGGACAAGGGAGTTTCGGGTACTCAAATATTTAGAATCTACAATTTAGTTTCTAAATATACTTTCACCAAATAAATGAGAGAAACCAAACATGACATACTGTTCTGATAATCACTGTTTATCTTCTTCCATCCTATTTCCTTATGGAAAAAAAAAAAATTAAATAGTGAAAACAAAAAGGTTATGACACACACCAATGAAACCCAGGAAATTCAAAGCTGAAGGCTGTTGAAATATCTGTCCCAAGTTAATTCCACTCCTCTTCCTTTTTTTATATATACAGCATGGGATTGACAATGTTAGCCTCAACCAAGCTTCCTGGCTTGGGTCTCAAAGTGTGTAACTTCAAAGTCACGTAAACACAGGTCATACTTCCTGTCCTCATGCTGCTCTTCTTGATCCTCCTTCAGAGGACAATTGTTCCCTCTGATAACCATCTCGGGTACCTCCATCATCTTACTGCTCCTTCTTCCGTCACTGCTGACTTGCAATTCATCAACAAAGCAAAGGTTACTGCTGCTTTCCTGGCCCTCTTCCCTTTTTCCATCAGGTTGTCCATCAATAGCTCTCCTCCCTCATTCTGCTTATCCTGACTAGCCCCAGTCTCTCCTACCCCAGCCCCTACATCCAACTTGCCCTCATTCTTGCAGCCGAACCCCTGGGGATGAAACCCCGTGACTTTGCCAGATTTCTTCCCTCTACCTGTAAGTTTTCCATCCACCAACCCAATTCTCTTCATATTTTGCAGTTTTCACTATTTTCTACTTCCTACTACAGCTCTTCTGTTCTACCCCTTTCTCCCTAGTGATCTGCATACAGATCCTGGAAAGACAGACGTATTTCGTATTATACATCTCCAAGATCTGGCATCTTACGCAGGTTTGAGCAGCCTTCTCATCCCTCCCCCTTCTCCCAACATCACATTTGTATTTGCGAAGGTGGTCCAAAATCACCACCCCAATAACTCACCTATCTGGTTCTTCCCTCAAGTCCCTCAAAAGACCAGGACATATACACCCCCATACATAAAGAGGGAGGTATTGATGCTACAGCCACCAACCAGCTCTTACAGTAAAGAGAAAGGCTTTAAGCTTCTCCCAGGCTGTCTTCATCCCGACAAGGAAGAAAGAAGGTCCTCCCCCTCCCTAGGTTTTGAGAGCAGTTTTCCTTTCTCTGTCCAACCTATTTTTGATCCCCCAGTGGTATAGGGAATATCACCATTGCCAAACTTTGCTTCCTCAGCAGCATCAGCAGTCACATCAAGACCCATTTGATTACTACTAAAAGTTTCTCTTTCCTCACTGGATTTATGAGTTCATAGAAACTACTAGGAGGGGAACTCCTGAAGAAGGAAGTGTGGGTGTTTAATTCTCCACTATTAGCTTGCTTGTGTAAACAATTTGTTTTCTCTCCCCTGGGACAAAGCGTTTCAAAATAGTGTTTTAGAAGAAAATAAGCCTCGTTTGTTGAAATGGTGAAACTGGGTCAAAGTACTGACAACAGCAGACCATTCTGAAGTAAAACACATTGGTGACTCCACATGTTTACTGTATTGGGGGGGTTACGTTCTGTACATAGGTCAGATAAAGAGTTTGTTAGTGTCACTTTTTTTTTTCTTTCTGTTCTGAATCAGATGCAAACCCAGAAAGTGAGGCAGCAGTCAGATGACAAAATATTTTCTAGGTTTAATTCTTGCTGACACACTGGTAGCAGAAGATTCCCATGACTGGTAGCAGCAAATATTGGCAACCATTGTGTACGGGGAGCTGGGACTAAGCGTACTAGGGTACAGGTTTACTTGGTCCTTTTACAAATGAAAAATTAAGTTGTTTAACAGCTAACAAATTCCATCATTCTCTTTCTGCAGATAATAAAGAAAAAGCTGACAATGGGTGAAAATAGTTCTTGTGGTTACATACTACAGTTTCAAGACTTAGCACAGCATTATTTTATTGCTTCTACATCTGGTGCCAGTTGTTTTATACAGCTTCTTTGTATAAATTCAGCGACATGAAAAAAAACCCCTTCAAAGTCTATCAACCACTCTTAAAATAAACACCAACAAGTTAATTTCTCTCTGTTCTTCTGTACCTCAGCTATGATGTATCCCCTGCACAAATAAAAACCCATGTCTCTGGGGAGTCACAAATCTCTCGAGTGAGTAACTTGACCTGCTGTGACTGAGCTAGGGGAACTCAATTCACCCCTAAAACTCATTATTTCTTTCCCGCTCTGCCTTCCTTCCAAAACCATAGCACCAAAAGGTAAATCAAGGAGGAAATAAAACATCTTTCTTTCACAGTTAGCAGACCGTGACCTCACGTGGGCAGGATCACTGCCCTGTGTCTCCTCCTACTTGCAAAGTCCTACCCCAGCTCCTACTGGAGAAGGTGAACGTGAACAATGCCCAGCAAGGAGCTGGTATCAGCTTCCTCCTGAAGACAGGAATCAAGCATACTCCATTATTCCCCCAAGGCCTGCACACAGGGCAACTGGAGCTGCCCAGAAAGACCCTGATGAGGCCAACACCCCCTGCCCCCAAGCAATTAGCTGGCATTTGATGTTGAGTACCCCTTGACAACCAGGAAAGCGTAAGCCTAGAGGGACTGCTAGTCCACTCTTCCCATCCCCTCCTTCACCAGCCCAGAGGGGCTGTTACAATCAGCTGGGCTTCCTGATGCTGCTGCAGGGCTCAAGCAGGAGCAAAGCTCTTCCGCTTGCCTTTACAGCCCAAAGCATAACAGAAGCAGCTGCTGTCAGCTGCCAGTCTGACCGCATTCAGCTCATGTTTCCCACATTTATTCTTAGCTTGAAGGGCTAGAACAAATTTTTTTCCCCCTTCAGATAAAAATTGTATTCTGCAGAATATAACTGCAGTGGTCCCTCTCTTGTCCAGGAACCTATTGTTCAGCAATGCGTAGTGGAAAGAGACCCAGATTGTAACCTGGCTTTAAGAACATCTAAATCACTTTTCACTCTGCAATTCAGTTTCTCCTTCCATGCTTTGCCCATCCTGCCACTGACATGTTAGTCTAAGCTTTCTACCACTGCTTCTTTGTACAGCACCGAACACCGACTACCCCCTGCTACCAGCACTGCAGAATTCAGCAGCAATAGCTACTTGTTTGAAGCCTGAATGTTCAGTGAACTTTTGACAACTTCTGCTCGTTAATCTCCTGATCAGAAATGCATTCCAAGCTCACGAGCACCGTGCTTCTTAGCAGCTTGCCACAGAAAAAGCATCTCTCTCCAATCTCCTCAAATGTGTAAATTCACACGGAAACATACCTATCCTTGCACTCACACATTTCACACCTCCATACAAATTACACTGACACCACTGTATCATATTCAGGCCTGGAACAGTAACAGTTCAATTTACCATTTCATGACCACCAAGGCTGGAACTTAACAGACTACCCCTGGAAGTGATAACTTAGCCACTTTCCAACAACCCAAGACATTTATGTGTAGCCTTGGGAGGTCCAGCACCCAAATAGTGATCGTCTTATGTGCAATTTGGAATTAGCTTACACATTCACAGCACAGACCCAAGGACTCGCCACACTAGAGCGGCACTGACTCCAGTGCAGGTACTTTGCTGAACTGGATCTGAAAGAGGAAGGTCTAAGGCCTTGCTGCGGTTAATGACTGTTTGAAAGACAGGGAAAAGATGCTAGCCTAGAAATGGGTTTAAGTAGCCAAGCAAATAACCACATTGCCTTCAATTAAAAGCTGGCAAGCTTGAGACAAAAAGCTTTCAACTGACAATCAGCTTTCTGTGCTAGCCACCAAACAGTGGATGAATAAAAGCAAGGGATTCCATAAAATGCTGAGTCACCCTGTAGGCATCATACATAATGAACTTTGCCAAAACTTCACTTTGGAGATTGTCCATTCAGACTAAATAGGGCTTTACAGATGTCAGGGATAGTGTATACAACCTATAAGTTGCTAGACTTGGTGTTTTATTTTTGTCAAGACTTTTACCGTAGTTACAAGAGTTAAACGTGATCTGTTGGCCGGTGCTGCATTAGCACTCATCTAACAAAGTGCGTCAATTAGGAAAAGCACGAACAGAGAAAAACTGATGGACCATTCATAGCTAAAATTATACACGTATAAACACCTTACTGAATGGAAACCTTACTGAGCATGAGCTGAACTTATGATCCACCCTTCTTAAATTTGTTGTCCTTTTAAGGCACCAGGTTCCAGTCAAATGTTCCAACTGATGATTTCTGCTAGTGAAATTCCCATTCCCATTCTGTTGGGCCTAAAGGGCACGCTCCGCCTCGACACAGAGGAAACACTTGCAACCGGTGTTATTATAAGTCCATCCCTGCCTGGAAAAGGAACGTCCTCACAGACAGAGCTGCGCACAGAATGCAACGCCCACCCGCGCGTGGGAGCTGGAAGGCACAACAAAATAAAAACCCAAGGAGTCTTCCCATCACAACTGATGCATTGCCTCCCAGCAGCAGTTATAACTACACTGATAAACATACGCCTTTGTGAAGGAAAAGGTGGTATGAAACTACATGTTGATATTAAGACTACTTTCTTCAATCCACTACTTCCAAGCTAGCGTCTCTGTCCAGCAATCCTCAGGTAAACGTACTACTCAGCTTATCCCAAGGCCCAAGACTTTTCCTCAGTTTTACGTTCTGTACTCCAGTGGTGTAACCCAAAGCCTGCCAGGAACATCATTATTAGATGGTCAACATTAGAACTAATAATGTTCTAGCCGTTATTAGAACATTATTAGTAACTATTGAAAGACAACTATCACCTACTCTCTGTTCTTAAAACATGTAAAACAACTTTAAATGCTAAGCAAAACACAGAACATTATAAAAGCAACACACAGAGCATCAGTCAAATTGACACAGTATGTACTCCTTGGCCTGAAATAAACCTTAACTAAAAGGTTGAATTTAGACATAGCTCTCAGGCTGTGATACTAAAAAAAGACAAAAAATGCCTCCAACTCACTGTGGAGTAGTAAATGCAATGGTTCTCCAGTCTAGACTATGGCATGGCAAATAGAAGCTTACCAGCAGAAAAAGAAGTGGCCGGTATGTCTGTCAAAAGGGTGCGCACATGCTAGTATACTATCTTTAGCAAGGAACAAGACATGCAAGATAGAGCTACAAAACTTCTCTGGCTTCCAGAGCTGCCGTTAACCATACAGGAAATACACTATAAGTGATGGCTGACATATGCCCCGTCATTCATGAAATACCAAGGGATGAAATAATGTTTTTCATATAGACACCAAAAAAAAAAATCCGCACTATAACAAACCAAATATTTATCTTGGCAGATCACATCTTCTAGAAAAAAAATCAGCAATAAAGTTAAATATTTTAAGGGACATACTGCAAAACAAATGCTGATAATATCTTTGTAGGGAATTCCTGCCAAAATGGATGAGCTGTGCATTTATCAGTGCAACAAACATGAATTAAGAATTTTTATGGAACCACTAAATAGGAAATTTGAATTAACTAAAGGAAAGCTAGCTGCTCACTTGATGGTGAATCTTCATTTTTCCTCTGATCAAATAAGCCAAAGATTCCAAGCAATGCAGTTTGCAAAGAAGTATATACCACAGAACATGAAAACCACCGATACAAGTTAGAACTGAGGCTTTCTGCATAACTCCTCATGACAAGATGGTAAGACTCAAACATCGCTGCTGTGCAATAACTTTTGTTCATTGTTTTTATTGTATTAAAAGTTCCTGGATTCTACCCCACTTCAAAATAGAGCCCCAGTCTGTATCTCACATGGCAGGGCAGGCAGGGATGGCACCTTTCCAGGACACAGGAGAGGAGCTAGCAGACTATTAATCCACATTCGTAATTGACTTAACTAAACAGTTTTACAAGTCTGACATTTAACTAGTGGAAAAGTTTACTCATGGCTCAAAGACAATTTTCTAAAATTTCAGTTATTTAAAAGCAGTCACCAGCAACTCCCAGGTCTAACACACGTTCAGAGAAACACTTCAGGATGTGAGTTTTATTGCAGCTACCGTTTCAGTCAGTCAAGTTCAAACTACTAACAGTAAAAGTCACAGGACTGAAAATTCACATTTTCTACTCACACCTCCCAAAACTGAACTCTTGTCAACTTCCAAAACAAGCACCATTTTAAACAGCCATCTCTAGAAAGATGCTAGTAAAGCCTATGTACAAAGCTGCGATTATACTGTGGCACAAAGGCAGACACAATTTAAATAACCTAGAGTACCCTGAAGGTTCCTGGACAGGCAAACCAAAGAGGCATGGCCCTTAGCAAACACACTGCAAGAACCCTGGCTTCCTTCTCCCAAGCTATGCAAAGTGTTCAAATTATGATTTTTCATCTTGCATTAACTACTGTGAACATTGTGAAGAAATTATTTTTTAAATCCCCATCTGTAGCTAAAATAGCTTATTACAATTTACTGAGTGTTGGCATCTCATAGTTGCCAATATGGAACTGTTTTCCTAAGAAATTACAGTCTCAGCAAGATATGCATCATCAAGCACTCCAAGGCCCCAGCTGGCAAAAGCATACATGTTTATTTTTGTGAAGTTATGGTTTTGTTTTGTGGTTGTATTAAAATATATGTATATATATATATATATATAAATTCAGTTTACAAACTTAACTTCTTTGCAAAAATGGTAAGCAGTTTCCCACACAAGCAGATGCAAAACCGGCAGCAGGCATACCCACACCTCAGTCTGGGATTTATCTAATTTCTAAGCTAAAGTTATCACAAGGCTCGCTTACAGAATCAGCATGAAGCTTGAGTAAAAGGCAGCACCTTGCCACATTGGCCCAGGGGCACAGGTTAAGCTGGAAAACAACAGCTGGCAATTCTGTCCATTGTTTCCCACAGGAGAAACCAGCCCATGCCAGAGCATTTGGCTTTTGTCTTAAGCACCTGACCAGGCATCTGCAGGGCAGGAAGACAAAAGAGGGTACTCTTCTATGGTAAACAACATTTCTCCATGTCCTGACTCAATGTGCTGCTCTGATCACTCATTCAGACCTGCATTCTGCCATCCTCACATGCCCCATAACTCTGAGTCTCCATCTGAACCAGTAAGCTCAGTGAGGAACACAGTCAACTCAGTCAAGCAAGTATTTCCATTGCTTTCCACACATTCATTCTCAAATGTATTTAAATACATATTTTGGCATATGCTCAAAAAGCATCATGCATTAAGAGAAACTATTAAGCAAAGGATTAAGAGGAAGACAAGGCTATGGATCTGCAGGCAAGTTAAGAACGGGAATGTCAGCATATGTAATGCATGTCCTCCGTGAAAGGAAAACCAGTACAACTTTGCGTTATTTTCATGTTGGAAGTATGTTTCAACAAAGTCAGGGTCAAAGAGCTCTGGAGTTAATTACTGGAAAGCACAGATTTGTATTCAGCAAATATAAAGTAGAAGCCAAAGACATCATTTTGGATGCAAAAAGAGTAAGAGAATCATTTAAAAGTCCGAAAAGTTTTTGTTTTTTCTTTTCCTTTACAAGCCACTTGTGAGACCATGTTTAGAGCACTGTGTTTAGTCCTGGGCGTTTGGCCAGATGACATTCACATTCTGGAGCTGATGGACTGAGGAGCAAGAATAGCTTTTTTTGGAGGAAAGCCCCTCAGAATAAAGTTGTTTCTGCCTCTAAGCCTGTATACATGAGATTGGGAGAGACGATTGTTAGCATCCCCCACCAGAGTCAATTTGCAGTGCTCCACTGGTTGTAATGGAGCAACAGTCATTTGCTGCTAAGGTTCCACCCCTTAGTTTTTAAACACCATACAAAATGATTCAGTGCTTTCAGTCTTTCCAGAACTCAGGAAGACAACGTCTTATGTGCAAAGCAGGGCTTTTACTCTTCAGACACAAGTCACAGGTAAGATATCTTCCAAGAACTTTCATTTACAAGGCTATCTTGGAAACCCTGTTCCAAGATTGAGAGGAAAAATGCACTTCCTTTGCCTCACCCTACCCTCTTGTTATACATCATCTTCACAGACCAGAATCCTCCAAGGTGCAGCATCATTAACAGTCTTTTCACGCAACACCCAACACAAATGGGTACACTAATTCCAAATCATATATCATAATTACATATCAGAAAATTCTGTTACTCCTGCCAGAGGACTGGTAGGACTCCAATAACTTCCTTTTGCTACTTGCACTCTCATCGTGGCAAGATCTTCATACTCCTCTCCCATATACACACTGATGGCAGAATCCCTACCAGCTTCAAAGAGAACAGTACAGCATTCATGCTCAGTAATTTTTGACTGAGCTAATTGTTTGGAACAGTATTTCCAAAAAAACCAGAATGAAACTACCGAGAGAATGTGACTGCAGCTCCACAATTTCTTTTCCTTCGTGTGTAATTTCTCTCAGCTGATCTCAAGGCAGAAAAACAAAACCATCAAAAGTCCACACCTGCTTTATCATCCAGCTTCTTTTCAAAGCATTGCAGTAGACAGATGACCATTTTCAAATAATTGCAAATCAAACTAACTTAGGCTTGAACAGCAGACAAAAAAATATTCCCCAACTTCTCCTAAGAACACGACAAATGGATATACTATCAGTCTCGCAATTACAAGACAATCAATTTTAGTCACTTTTCTTAGAGAACACATTTAAATCATTCTGCAAGCTTTCAATAAATGATATGTGAGAAAAAAAACCAAAATGGGCAGAAATATGGCTTTAGCCATCCTGCCAAATTTTCAATTTTATTTAAAAGAGTTAAGCATGGGCTTTACATATGTAGGCTCATAAAAACCACAAAAGGCAGCAAAAAGTTACAAGGATAAAACCAAGCTCTTGGCTCTGATTCAGCATTCACAACTAACACCATAAATTCAGGAGCAACTGCCTTGAAATTAAGAGAGTAAGCACAAAACTTAGTCAAGAGAGGAGAATGAGGCCCACCCTCCTTCGACGGAAGAACGATCCTCCCAAACAATGGATTCTCCAAGCATGAGAGATCCTGGGAATGCTATGCTACGTTATTCTGCTTTTTGTTTTGCCTGAAAACAGGCAGTTACTAACACTTCTGTGCTGGGACTCCTGCCCTGCTTCCTCTGCCCCCTCGGGCACCAGGTGCAGGTTTTGGAGTAACCCCCCTACCCACCACCAAGCCAAACAGCTCCTCTCTTGGCCACCAGCCCCTTCACCAAGCTCCTCCTCCTCCTCACCCAGCTCCCGCCCAGGAGCTCTTTTCAGCCAGGACACCTGACAAACGGGGAAAGGCAGACCAGCACCGCTTCCACAAGAAGGGCGCCAAAGGGGAGGCTGGGCCAGAGCCACCAGAGCGATGGGGCCAGCCCGGGGCCCGCCATGCCTGCCCATGCCACAGGGACCACTGGGGGCACAGGCTGCCGCCACAGAGCGGGGGGCCCTCACCTCCAACCACCACCAGCATGCCCCGCAGCTTGGAAGCCCACTGCTGCTCGGCCAGGCAGGCCAGAGGAGCACACCCATCAGGACAACGTTTGCTGCTTAGTGAGTCGACCCTTATCCTCTCTGACAAAGCACCGCAGGCCACGGTGTGACATCTCACAAAACAGCCCGTGCTGCACGAACGCCTCCCTGTTGCTGTATTCTCAGGGGGCGGCTCCACGAACACCACCTGCTCACAAAGGAGCGGCGCGCGTTTTACACGTGCTTTTTCACAAGGGACGCCGCGACTGGGTCAAGCTGTGCGGTGTCCGGATGAGGAAAGGACTTGTGCTTCCACACCGCACAAACCTATGTCTCTGTCTTGCCAACCACATCATCAGCTAAGAGAGCAGGTGCTTCTCAGGGCAGGAGGCCCAGCGTGGAGGCAGCCATGGGCTGAGACTCGCCATGATGCCTGGTAGGTCCTTCATCACCTTTCATTTCTGCAGCAGCGTTGCGCAACAAGGCAGCAGAGGAAAGACTGTATGTGTTTGACTTGGTCCACCTATAAGAGGCCCTCTAGGCCAAATTAGAACAGGCTGGGTTATAGAACAGAATGTCTCCCCTGCCAGGTAAGTATCACACGGCACCGAGACCAGAAGCAGGATCAGACCGCATAAGCACTTCAGATTCTACAGCCAAGAATGTGAAGTGGTACCAGCCGCCCTTCCACAAACAAACTGTGTTGGGGCTCACAGCAGCTGAGACACAAAGAAAATTCCACATCCCTGCCAGCCCTTTCTCCTCATCCTGCTCAAACTGCAAATACGCAAACTCCTGAACAAGTACGGTACGCTGAACCAGCGTGCCTTAGGATTGGGTAACTGCAGGTGGTAGAACATCAGATAAAACTAATGATCATAAGTAGTCCTACTCTAGGTCATAAGCATCACAAATGCTAAGTGGACACGAGATCCTTTCCAGCTCTCAATAATGTGCTCCATAATGGAATACAGTTATCCCATATCTTCTTAAGTGTCTTGCTGTAGCATTTTGTGTGTCAGGAACAATTTCTTTTCAGTGTTCTAGACGAAGACATGTATTGGAAATTAGAGCCTCATATCCATTCAATTCCTACTACATCACCTCTGTGTTTTGTTACACGACTCAATTTAACACAGGGTGCCAAATATTTAGTTACACTTCCATCCCCTCTCCTGATACACAGGACCAATTGAATAAGTGACTTGAACAAAACAAATGGTTTAACTGGCAACACTTGACTCTGCTTAGCATTCTCCCCAAGCAACTCTTAAGTAAGGAATTTCAGAGGGTTTTTTGTGAGACACATCTTGATAAACCTCCAATTACAGATTAGAGGTACGTAAACCTCTTATTTTCGAGATCCGTACGGTATGCCAAGTATTTAAAGCCACGGGCAAGTCCTGCACAATCATGGAGCCTGCAATACACACGGCCACAGAACCAGTTTTCTGTATGTTACTCCACTCTGTGCTTGGAGTCACTACATCTGGAAGGTAAGACCACAATTTTGCTGTTGAGCCCCTTTCAGCTCCTGATCCTGAGCCCCTCTGATCCTACAGGGCTAATAAGCTGTGACTGTGGTTTGGTAACATGTGTCAAGAAAAGGACTGAGACCACACCTACTTCGTGCTCTATCAATTCCCTCCTGCTGATGGGAGATGAACTGCATAACTTATCACTACGATGTGACAGCTACGTTATTTAGTAGATTACAGAAGCTCTTTAACTGCTATATTGACAGCACTGTTCTGCCTTTTTTTTAAAAGCAGTAGCTCCCTAGTGAAAAATTCAGTCACCATATTATCCATTCAGTGCCTTAGTAACTACTGTGTTTGATCTATCTTTAGAAACAATCCAAAAATGCCCCCGAGCCTTAAGTAAAAGAGCTAGTCATCTTTTACATTAGACATACTTGAGAGCAACAGGAGCCAGCTTTCCTGGCCCTGTTAGCCACACACCAAAACCCTCACGCAGCTGATCGCACACTATATTCTTCAGTGAGCTAGGGAGGGGGACAGTGGAGCAAAGTTTCACGCAGAGACCATGACCACAGCTCCCAGTAGGGCCTCAGAGCTGGAGCAAGGGACACCGAGTTGGCTGGAAGTGCAACAGGGTGATAGAACAATCTGCCAAAGTCTGCCACGAGAGCCCCCCAGTACACCTTATCCAGCTGTGCCAGGAGCACAGGCTGCCAGCAGACCCCTGGCCAGCACAGCCTCATACCACTCATGTGGCATAGCCCTGACACAAGAGAATTTGAGCTTTGGGGGGGTGCGGGAAACAACCCAAAAACCCCACAGTTGGGCCACCTGTGCTCTGAATAGCAGAGATTATGCATTCCTGGGTTTGCACCTTGTTCAGCACAAAACTTTCTCAAGCCACAAGTTTTTCAAGCAACCTCGAAATCCTGAAGATTAGCAGGATCCATTTCTCAGCAGACTGATGTTTATGCTAGCTGTCCTTTTAAAGCCTTAGCCGGAGAGGAAACCTACATTACAGCTACGGCACAACCGAGTCTTGACAGACCGACCTACCAGGGATACCTTACCCTGGAAGCCCATTTCCAACAGCACTGTCTGATCCCAAACCTGGTGAGGGGCAAAACCAAACAAAATCCAAACATTTACAAGTTCACCAAATATAAACAGACTAAAACCTACAGAAATCCCTTGAAGAAAAGAGTCAGCCTCAAAACCCATTTGGTGAGTGCATTCCTAGCAACATATAGGAACCTTGTTCCACACAGCTGTTCCATCACCATTTTCAGAAGAGTCAAGATTGCTGATATTCTTGGTAATTATTACTTAGTTTATGCCTTTAATTAACACAAAGAATGAGGCAGTGGATTGAATACAAATCCTCTCAATGAAATTAAATGCATCTTAGGATTACACATGGTAAGACACAGGTGACTGTTCCATATAAACATCTTCAGAATCACAGCACAGTTTTCTTGCGTAGCTGTGTGAGATTAACAGACAACTCTATTTACCATAGTCTTCCTGCTCATCTAATTAAATATTCAGGTCCCAAGTAAGCTACTAACAATTAAATGTTTTTAGAGCTAAATAGATCTAAAACTAATGCAACTTAACATACATCTGGCCTGAGGAAAGGAAAGAGCTTGGTTCCACAGCTACAGTGGCGTACTTTATCCCAGCAAAACACAGAATTACTCACAGAGTCAGTGCAGACATAGCTGAATTGAAGACGGAGTTGCTGTGGAGTGGTAGAGTCTACAGCTCCGAGTACCTGCCCTGCTAGGCCTCATCAGCCTTACAGCCCGCACCTGGGCAAACATGTACTTCTGCAAATACAATTAACTCCAGTCACTTGACAAGTCCCTCAGCTCTTCCCCACAAGCTGTGTTCTAATGGGGAAAGGGCACTCCTGCAAGCACTGTCCTGTTCACCCCTCAGGGGCTTTTGCTCACAGAAATACCAGGTGGAAATGTTTTGCTCAATCCTCATCAACACAGCTGTGCTGGCAAAGGCATATAAAGATGTTCCTTACTTAAAAGGGCTTAAGAGTTATACTTTAGGAAATAAGCAAATAAAACAAATGAGAGCCGAGTAGCTTGGAAGGATGAGAAGACAAAGGAATCAAGCTAACAGAGGAAAGTACACCTTCTGCTTTTCCACATCCATCAAATCAGACCTGTGTGATTTAAAATAAACTTTTACCATAAGGCAATATTTAAGAGGAGGAACTGGCAAGACATACATTGTATCCCTGTCTTGTGGGCCCCAGGAACCCCTACTTCAGTCCGAAAAGGGATGCAGATGCCCAGACTGAGAACTCTTTGTTAAGCCTGGCCAAACTACTCTCTACAGCATGTGCTGCTGTAGTGCCCACAGGCCCTAAGCTGGGTTAGCACCGCACTGCAAACTCGCACGAAGCTGCTTCTTCCAAGTCTGTATGACCTAGTTACACAGAAGGGAAAATCAGGAGGAGAGAGGCTAGCTGGATGGTGCAGCTGGTCCCAAGCCAGCCGGGCGGTCTGCGGGGTCCCCGGCCGGGCGGGCGGCCCCGAGCCCCTGCCCTGAGGCCTGGCGCCGAGTGGCGGAGC
>WAAD01003957.1:273360-323076 GCA_013389945.1 Fregata magnificens | reverse complement strand
TCCCCAGCCGCCGGCGGCGTGCGGAGGCCGCGCCCGCCCGGGGCCTGCTGCTGCCCCGTTACCGTCCCGGGGGCGAGGGGGGTGCCTCCCGTGTGCCTTTCTGTTTTGCCAGCTGTGGGATCCGTCCGAGGTGCGCTTTCCGCTGACTTCAGCTAACCAACTGGAGAAAATAAATTACAGCGTCGACGCCGTTAGGATGTGCGCGTTCCACAGTTCATTCCAGGATCTCGGTGTTTCACAAGTTTATTAGATTTATTTCAGTGCACGTTATTTCAATAACAAAGCAACGAGAGCAAGATTTTCCTTCCAGTCTGGCAGCTGCTTTCTCCATAAATAGAGTACCCATTAAAAATGCTAGCAACCACACTGAAGCCAGCAGCTGACATGTCAAGCGTGATTGGGAACATACTCAAAGACACACAGCGGTGGAAAAAATCTACTTAAGGAGGGTATAGCAATTCCCAAATTCAGACCGTTAACATGAAAGGTGGATGTCTACATCGCGTTGAGGAAGTAGGACAAAGCAATGCTGTCTTACTTACAAGGTGGTGACATTAATCTACGGCTTCCGTGAAAGTGGCCATTAATCTTCAGGCATAAGAGACCTGGTTGGCTCATGGATGCAACCGCTTAATGCATCTGAGCAGCTTCTGTTGCTGCAGCTTTCAAGTAATCTATAGCTGCCTTTTGACAGTGAGGTGTGAAACTTTTCTGGCGTGAGCTGGAGGCAGCTGAAGTAATCCTGCTTGCTGGTTGTGAAAGCAGTGGTGAGTACTGCAAGCTGCCTCAAGGGCCACTGAAACCTTTCTGTTCCACCTGCCACACATACCACACAGAACTCTGACATTAAAAAAGCATTTATCACAAGGGGGACTGTGATTGACTTTTCAGTCCTGCTACTTCTGGAAGCTGCTGGTGTTTATTCAGGTAGCCTAGTAGATGATACTGAAGTCCAGTTTTGCAGTGCCTGGCTCTGCATGGCTGTCGGAGCCTTTGGCTACCCTTTTACAAGAGAGGGGGGAGATACCACTGGCCCCCAAAAGCATTTGGGAGCAGTTCAGTAAGGTGCCTGCCAGCCACAGAGGAAAACGAGAGCAAACAAGAGGCAGTAAATGAGAGGCACGTTAGGACATAGCCAGGCCTGCCAAACTGGAGCAGAACTGAGCTCTAAGGACTGGAGGAAATTTATTGGGAAACACCTTGCTGCATACAGCCTTTCAAGTACCTGAGATACTGGGTGAACTTTCGTGGCTTGTGTTTCTTATTTATCTCTGATTGAGACCCCCCTCAATCCAGCTGTGAGCATGGGCTTGGCATGATTTTCTACACATACAGTAAGCCTGCAGAAAAGCAGATTTTTCCAAGCCCTGAACGGCCGCGCTGTATTTGTCATCATAGGGGTGTGGGACAGAGACCAGTATGTAGGCAGAAGGCTTTAAGCATTGGTGGGATGCCCTAGAGGACTTGACTAGTCCAGACAAGAAATGGCACTTAGCCTTCCGCAAGCTGCTGCATCGCTGTATTATACACCCCGGTGAGGTGAGGGAGGTTTTCCCATGTAATTTGGTTTTGACTGGGGCTGGGCAGTATGTACTTTAGCTCTAAAAATTAAAACACTTGTTTCTTATTTCCATTGCAAGTACAGAGGAAAACAGCATTACCGGGATCTCTGGTGTTTTGAGTAGATAGAGGGGATACGAAACAGACTTGCTTATCTGTTGTCACACCCTGGCAACCGCAGCAAGGAGCAGCAAGTATTAGTTCCTTCAGCTAGCTTCTCTCGTGGTAGCCAAGATTCTTATGTCAAGAGACTTTCCTCTTCCACTGGCTCCTATCCTAGAAGTCTGCCACATCACCGTGAGCTCTGCAGGAGGAAGAAGAGAAACTGCAGCACTTTTTTACAGGAAAGGCAGATGAGTCACTGGGATCTGTCTCCTGCATGCTGAACATGTTGCTGCTGCACCACAGGAAGACCTGTGCGGTCTCCCAGCCGTGGAGGTCCACCCCAGTCCTCCAGAGCCTGGTCATGTTCACTGATGACTTCAGAGTGATCTTTTCTCACCTTAAAACACAATGTGTATTTCAGTTTATAGGACGTGACAGCGATTACTTCAGTATATTAAAAGTCTTCTCCCTTGGCAGTATTGCGTGTATTACACTATGGGCTATAAGTCGCATTTCTTGTTCTGATTTGCAAAACGACATTGGCACTCGGCTGTGTTTTATAACAAAGGAGGAGGGAGACGAGAATCAAACTGCGTGAAGGAGGCACAGCAAAAACAGCTTAAGAGCAAAACACACCTAGCTGTTTTGTTTAGTTTTCCTAATGACTTTTTCATACAGTGAGCAGAGGGAACATATATACTTACACACGGAAAGAAAAAAACCACCCTACAAACCAACAAGTGAACAAAACCCATAGAACTGAGCCAACTAGTTTTTCTGCAAGCTCTAGCAAGGCTGGTATTGGGATCCTGAGTTGCTCCGGGCTCAGGCATGACCTGCTGTGTACGGTGAGGCGGAATCTCTCCTTGTTCCACCTCTTCATTTTCCAGATCCAGAGGATATTCCACCTTCATCAAAATTTCGGTGTCACAGAGAGTACTTCCTAGTTCAGGATTCACTAGTGGCGAGGTAGACAGCTATCCTGACCCTGTAAGCCATATACTCCAAAACTTCAGTCAAAAGCCACAAGAGAGACACCATGAACCTGAAAAAGCTGAGTGGAAGGAGAGCACCAAGAGAAGTCCCAGGCATCCGGGAGCTCCGGCTCCCCAGGGCTGTGAGGCAGAGCTGGTGCAGATGTGCAGCTGGATCCCAGGCCAGGGCAATGCACACTTGCTCCTTCCCACATCTGGGGATTCCCCAAAAGCAGCCTTTCCAACATAGCCTTGCTGGTGCTGTTCAGGCTGGCTATCTGTGAGCATCGCTTGCTCTAGTGCTAACCCATGCCCACCTGGTACATGTGGCGGAGCCATCTTGCCTCCTCTCCCCCTGAAAAAATACTTTCCCCTTTGAGAGCAACCTCCTGGACATGTTACGCTGCTCAGTGTGAATGAGACAAACACCTAATATCACCGTAGGCGAGGGTGTTCCCTGCATCTGGATAGGACAACGATCCTGGTCCTTTCAGATAGCCTGGGCTGAGCGATCCTGCCAATATGAGAATAAAATAGAGCTGATCATTAATTTGCTGGGGCGTCAAATTGGTGAGACGAGATGCTGACATCCTGCAAATGAGAAAGGTTAATCTTGTTGCTGCCTGGCACTGTTTGAATTGTCGAACAAACAGAGCCACCATTTGAATGAATTGAGCAGGCAAAGGGATGTGACTTAATCCCTGAGGGTGAGTTTTGAGAAGGCTGAAGGTTGAACCCTTTGACTTCCGGCTGATGGCTGCCTCTTGCCGCTTCCACAAGCACAGACACTGATGTCAGGAAAAGAAATAGCTTCAAAGCTGGGACTTATGTCTTACTTGTCAGTTCTCCCTTCTGAGGCAATACAGTAGTTCCCCAGTACCGCACTTTGCTTCACATGCTCATTACCATTTTTTGATAAAGTTCTTGCTGCATAAAAACTTGCCTCGGTACTCAGATGAGCCTAGCATATTCACCCATGCCACGTTTGATTGCTACCTGCTTGCTCTCAGTGAAAAGCTTGACAATGATGTCAGAGAATGTTTCTTGAAAGAGACGATGTCTTGTGGATTAACCTGGTTTTCAAGAGGTTTCGGTTCCCTTCCCAGCTCTGCCTGCAAGATTCTGAGCAAGTAACTCTTTTTACTGGTCATCCCATTAACTGCAGGGCATTAGCATGCATTTATTAAAGTATACAGCACTCTTGTATTTATTGAACTAAAGGCTACACAAACAGGACAAAAATCAGTCTGGACAAATGTTATGAAAAAAGCCCCAGGTCACTTGTGCTTCTTCATATGGCCTCTCCAAAATGGAAGGAGAAAATGCGTGTCTTCTATTTCCTGTACTCATTGCAGAGCCACTCTTTTTGCTTCTTCAAATTTTTTTCCTTCTTTAAGGTTGATAGCAAAGGACTGGAATCAAGTTGTTTATGATTGTTAGTCACTACATCCATGGGAATAAATTACTCTTATTATTTCATGGTGCTGCGCTCTTAAGTTCAACTCTCCAAGCCTTGTCCCATGAAGGGAGATCTGGCCAACAACTTTTCAACACTCCCCCACATCAAGACAGATTTCCATTGTGGGGTTCTGATGAGAGATCCGACAGCGGCTAGTCTTCACGCGTCTTCCCGACAGCCAGGAAATGAATAAGTGGAAATGCCACATAACTGCATTTCCAGCTCAGTAGCACTTACTTTTTATCTTCCCTCTCTTTAATTTGAAGTATTTTTTGAAAACAGTATTCAAATAAAATGTATATCCGTACAGGGGTGTGGAAGCACTTTGACATCCCAGCTCTCAAAGAGCGTGTGGACCAGAACCCCAGGTTTCTCAGAAAGGCCCTGCAGAGTGCAGGCCAAGAGCAACTCAGGGACACCACACATGTCCTGCCCTTTCTGAGCACCGTGTAAGGAAGATGCGAGGGGAATGGCATCTGATCCCATTTCCTCACCAGCAGCCTCATTAGATCAGGGAGCAAGAAGGGAAGGCGCAATAACGAGCCTCCAGCTGCCAATGAAAGCTCATTCCAGCTGCATATGTGCCAAAAGCTATTCCTTTCTCTACAGCCCAAGCCAAAGTGACATGAGAGTAGTGATGAGATCTCTCTCCCAGGGAGACGATGACTGCCAGACACTAGCTGTGAGTAATCCTCAGGAACTTGGGAAGAATCAGAGCCATATTCTGATCCCACTGCTGAACGAGTATTTTTTTTTACATGATGCTGTGTGGGAAGGAGGGAAGGGGTGGTAGGACCTGTATTTGGGTAATCGTTTCCTTGCTCCACGTGGATTCTGAATCACTGATGCTGTCCCAGACCAACCACTGAAGCACAGCAACTTGAGTTGATTCAAGTTTGGACATCAGTTTTGAAGCGCTTGGAAGTACCAGCTACCAAGTAAACTAGCCTCTGCCTTCATTATGGTGGTTGTGGTACTGGCAAATGAGAACATGCTCTCATCCTCTTCCAAAAAACACAGCCTGGCATTTCCAGTCCTTCTCTTGCAACTGTCTTAACTTGCAGGAAAGTAATGATTGCGAGTCATCCTTTCATCTTTACAACACTACTGAAGAAGAAAAAAGGGGAAAACAGTGTTTGTAGCCGGGCCATAAAATTGTTTGCTAAATAAAATCAACTGTGCTTCAAATCTCCAGTTACAATGAGAAGTGACATACACCATACCAATTTATGCGAAAACAGATCACTAGGGAGAACTGTGATCAACTAATTATTTGTAACTTCAGCGTGATGTTTTAACAGTGCACTGTTTAACTAGACCCAACAAAAATGTAATTACTAATATAATTTCTGCTTCTTAATTAATACTGTTAACATCTGCCCATTGCTTCGCAAGACCTCCACTGCTTCACTATGCCTGCGTATATGTGCATTTTTGCGCCCATAGGCAACGCCATTCTAAGGCGGCAGCAGGCATTTGCTTTATTATCTCTTGGCAGCCAAACCAGACCACTACAAACCTGGAGGATAATCAGGCCCTGCCTTTGCTGGGATAGCAACAAGACTGCCGTTATTCAAGGTGAGGGGAAAAAAATGCCTGTAGCTATGTTAAAAGCTCGTGTCTTTATTAGTGGAAGTATTAACATTTCCCAATGTGCTTTCAAGTTATAGTCAAGTATTTTGCCTTCAGTTTGGAGCTGCTTGTAAAAACAGCTAAGTCATACAAGGCCAATAACCTGAGGACGATCAGCTCCGAGCATTCCTCCTGCAGAAGTGGGCAGAAGCTGGCTGGTCCAGAAGCTGGCATGCAGCCTTGGAGTTTGAAGGATCTCCTGAGATTGATTTGAGAGTCAAAGCCCTTGCTCTTCTCCAGCAGGGAGCAAATTTGTGTATGTAGAACAAGAAAACCCATTACAGCGATAAACAATATTGGTCTAAAGTGTCACTAAATATTGTTACCATTCCTTAGAAAAGCTAAGCATTATGAAGTCAAATGGTAGGAAGCAACAGGACAAGACAGTACCTAAAATGTAATACACGAGTCCACGTTCATAAGCAGTTATTGCCATAGACCTCCACTGAACCCAGTAGATTGCTACCTACTTACATTTGGCGCTTGATCTTCAGCCTGGAGAGAGCTGCAACAGCCAGGAGCGAGGACAGAGCTGCAGTTGGGCCAGGTTCTTGAGACATTTTCAGTTAACGCAGACCCATATTCTACAGGCAGCTTGGTTTGAACGGGAGACTCTCAGTAACAGAGTAAGCAGCTTTTTGAATAAGGATGCCAAGATCTGGCCTGTTAGGTTTAATATTTCAATCTGCTGTCTAAGTGTATCGCTGGTCTCATCACAGCCACCATGGAGTTCTTGAGTAGTTGAAGATTAGAGAGACCATTGATAATCCCTGCTGTGCTGCACAGATGGAAGCTATCAAGTGGATTTACGGAGGAAATAAGCCATATACAGAAACTCATTATTTTCCAGTTGAGACAAAACTATCCATTAATATCTGACAGAGAACATACTCTGGAAAACTGGAAGCAGATATCGAAAATGAGCAAATCCCAACAGGCCTAACACCTATGTGATGAACCAGTTAATATTCAATCCAGCAAGCTCTGTCACTAAGGATGGATAGCATTCCTGTCGGTATTTGTAAATCTATATGCCCTAGATGGCATTGCTCTGCAACATTAGAAAATATACTTCTAAAATCCAAGCTCTTACTGCAGTCAGCACAGAAGAATTTTAGGCAGGACAAATGCTGATTTAAGTTCACACACACAAAGATAATAACAGTTCTCTTTTTAATGTTACTTGTTTGAGAGATTTCCACTGCAGCTGATACATTAATTATGCCAATTTTTTTTTTCCCCATTCATTCTTTAAAGGCTCACTTGTAAAAATCTTCTTGTGCAGTTACCAACTGCTCTGGTTTGAAGTGGTTTCATTGCACCTGCTCTCTCCAGGCTGTGGTATTTAATTGGTTTTGTTTATTCTGTGCTACTCTTCTCTAGCCATTTGCTCGGCACTGTGAAGAAGGCTCACACCAATTACAGAGTGCCATTTGTTCCTGACAGTCAGAGGCTGAAGATGAGCCTCCTTCTCTCTGAATGCTAGCTGGAGCCCACTTAAAGCAGCTGGAGGGGAAGTGGGCAGATGCTCAGCTATGCTAAGGGGGCTGATTACCATTGCAGCAGGGAGGAAAAACACACACAAAATCAACATACCTGCAGTTTGTCCCAAGTCCTGTGTCTGCATACTTTCCTTTCAGAGGCACAGCCATATGTTGCCTCTGCTTCAGGAGCTTTCTAGAAAGCATGATGTGCTGTGTGCATCCACCTCCCAGCGCCAAGGATTAGGAGTTGCAGTTTCAAGGAGCTGTGCAGCCCACCAGCAACCTGAAGGCTGCCTATTAAAGGATTTTAGCACTGAAAGCCCTAACCTAAGCGCTCGTTCTCCAGGGTGTGGTTAACATGTCTAGGCACCCCGTGCAAGGACGGTGAGAAGCCTCAGGTGGGAAGTCTCACTAGCCAGCCCACTGAACTGGGACATGCCTGCAGCCGAACCCCCAGGGCTGTGACAGAGAGTTGTATGGAACGCCTCAGCCTTTCTGAGGTGCATAACCTCATTGCCTCTCTTAAGAGGTGTCTCTGTCCATGGCTCTTCGCAACTAAACAAGCATTGCACTTCTTTTGGGATGCCAAGCAGTGATGGCGGTATGCCCTGCTCCACAAGCACATGCTCTTTCTGTTGCCTGTGTCCTGGGAGGCTGCAGCACCAAGACACTAAAAAACATTCTGGGTGGAGGCTTGTCTCCAAGCTCTCTCTCATCCACTAGATTAACAGAAAGGAAGGCAGGTGCTTGAATTCCTCAGGCACAAGGTAAAAGTCCTGGTTCCTCAGACGCTGCGGTCCACAGCACTGATGGGCTGTACAACATGTGGGCAGTTGTGCAGTGGGACCGTCAGCTGTGCTGTGGCAGGTAAAGGTAGGCTTAGGGAGCAGAGCGTGGTGTCAGATTTTCCTTGGCTTTAAGAATGACATTTTGGAAGGAAAATTAGCCTGATGCTCTGGTACAGGTTAGGGTATGTATTGTGGACGTACATATAGTATAATTTGTCTTGTGGTATAAAGGGAAAGATCAGCCACAAAACCTGCATCTGTTTTGTTTTTGTTTTCTTTAAGATGTTATTCCAAAGATTAAATCAAAGAAGAAAAGAAATTTCCCTCAGCAGCAGAGACATTCATTAATCAGTCCTCTTGCAAACATGATTTTGGGATGATTGAAGACTTCAAAGTTATCAATCAAAGGACATTATGCTGAGAACACAAGCAGATGCAGTTTTGTTCAAGCAGCAAAGGATGTAATAAACAGGTCAAAATCAACTGGGCAGAGCCTGGAGGAAGATTGTTATCTGCAACTTACAGAGAAAAGATCTCTCATCTCTGGACATGGTATTTCAAAGAAAATAGCTTTCGGGGTGGCAAAGACACAAATTGGGCCTCTCTAAAGCAAGCTAGAAGTGACCTCCAAAAGGAAAATAAATAGGATTTGTGCCCTAGTTTTGCATCTTTATGATGGATAAAGATGGCCAGGTGGGAGCGGAGGGTTAGTTTTCTTTTCACCACTTTGTACTTCTGCTCCGATGTTTCATTTTTTGTTCTGCACTAAAAATTCACATCTTTGCTTAGGCAGGGTTTGTGATGGCTGAAGAATTACTGCAAAGACAACACAGCAACAGCTTCTAAAAAAGCAAAAGTGAATACATGAATATGAAATACATACTCTTCAATAACTCCTCCAGCAAAAGCAATGATGGCTTGCCTTAACACTCTGATTTTCCTAACTTTAATGAAAGCGGCTAGAAATTCAGTTACTCCCCCTCACCTCTGAAAACCAATTTCTAACCTTCCAGGCTGTAAGTTACACAAAATTTTTCTAAAGTGAAGTAATCACAAGGCTGAATCAAAAAAGATGCATATTTGGCATATCACCTTGGCAGAGGGGAGGGAGCGAGAGTATCTTCAGAGTCCAACAGCCAACTGGAACAGCTCCAAATTCTGACAAAAAGCAAGATTATCTTTGAAGCGGAAAACTAGTCATGGGGAAGTCTCTACAGAGGCACAGCATCCGCAGGGATTCCAACATACCTTTTGGGTTGCCAGCACACAGAGTTGGAAAGCAAACAATCGAACCAATGGAAAATATTTTCAAGACAACTGCTGGGCTTGCACTGATGAAAGACATTTTCTGCATTAACATGAAAGGCTGCACCTCATCTCTGTACTCATGGACAGAGACATGGGATCAGCGTGTGTGCCCTTTCTGCACTGCATGACTCTTCTGCACCTGGAAGTAGCTGCGGATGTGTAAATAAATAACCTCTCCTGCCTAAGACGTTCCACTGCTTCTTGTGGACATGGTGGGTACTTCCGAAGAAAGATATCATTTTGGCAGTGGCTGTTACAAAGACATATGCAAAGGTATTTTAGGTGAGGTAGCCAGTCCCAATTACATGCCTTTTCATTCAAGCCCTTCTTTCAGAGAAAGTATAGTGGGAGGGGAGGTCAGCTGAAGTGTCCCAACCTTCTCATGTGATGAGGCAGAAGCAAGGAGAGTCCTGTCATCAAGGCAGGCTCAGATTTAGTAGGGAAACTGCAGTCTCTGCTCAGCTGGTGCAGAGCATAAAAGCAGCAGAAGTATTTTACTGCTCTAGAAGTATGCCTTCTAACAAGCCCTTTCCACAGGTTTTCTGCAGCTTTCTGTAATGGGAACTGGCTACATCAGAACCATCATAGTAGCACCGCCTCCTCATTATTATTCCAAGCATTACTGAAAATATTGTTCCAGGAATAACTTCAGAGGGAGGAGTGGAGCTCATAACCACAGCTGTCCATGGCTGAATGGTCACAGGCACAGAATCCTTCCAGCTGGGAGAGTGACAATCAACTGTCTGGAAGAGAATAACTAACTGCAGTGCAGTAATTTCAGATCTGTATTGTAACAGAGCAGAATGTGACTCGTTATACAACAGCAAATGAAATTCCCTCAGTGTTTGTTTCCATATGGACTCCGACACATACAGGTCACACGAGCCAGCCGACTTCTACATGAACTACTGTGGTGCACACACCTTTACAGCAAATGCACATTACGTGGCGGAGGAAATACAAAGTGTAAAAACTCTCTTTTCTTCTTCCTTCACTCCCTAATTCAATGCTCAGGTCAAATGAGTGGTACAAAGTATTCTCAGAATTATGCCAAAAATGAATAAATCATTGGGATTGTGACCCACAGGGGTGCTCTACTCCTATGTCCAAGCACACCCTGAAGTGTTAAGTTAGTACAAAGAGAGGATATTTTTATTGATAAACATTATATTGTCTTAGTGTAGATGTCTGACACATTATTAAATCAAATGACAAAACATTTAAAGTAATTCATTCTAATAAAACTTTTTGATATTCCATAGACAATAGTGCTGTGAATTTTGTTTATAGTATAACACATTAAAAACACAGAAATACAAGTTTCTAATTTCATAGGTTACCAGCAAACAGAGAAAAATGCATGCTTTCATTTCTGTTAAATTTGTAACTTACACAGGCAAGTGGAACAGCTATGCATAGAAGACTATTCTACAACAAGTTGTAAAACAAACATACAGAAAGACTGACCTTATAATACTTGTACAAGTACGACAAAACCATTGTAACTCATTTCAAAAGGTAACAAATGTTTTGTCTGTGGCTCCACCATTTTAACACTTCTAAGCTGACTTAATAAAAAGCTGTTTTGAGTAGAATTGTATTACAAGAAACCACTGATTTTTTTTTTTTCCTGGCTGGCTGTAAATGAACATACATTATATGTGCATTTGCACTCAGTTCCACCTACATTTTCTTCTTACGGTTAGAAGCATCACACCATCTTCCCACTCAGTGAAAAGGAACCCAGACAGTGGCGTTTGATCCCAAATCAAATAAAAGGTGCTCGTATCAGTCACTTTTATTGCCATGCTTCCTGCAGCTTCGGTGCCGTGACTGCACCATAGAGTAGAAAACTCATCATGCACACAGTTCAAAGAAATCTGTATGGTTTCATCAGTGTCTGTTTTAGAACAAGCCATAGTAAGGATTGCATTCAGCGGTCTAAGACTTTAGTAATGGTACAAAACCAAGTTTTCCATAGTAGCTCCACAAAATTATCAGATCTTAAATTGCTAACTGCTGGGCCATGAGATGATTTAAACACACATGCCACCCCCCCCCAGCTGCTGGCACTGGGGCTCTCCCTGCATGCCTTGGTGGTGCAAAGCTGACTACAGGGTGCAGACCTAGGCTGGCTCTGACAGGGCTTATTAGGTCAGGGACAGCGCCATGTAAATATGACAGTTTGGGCTTGGCTCTGAAAAAGGCTGGAAGGGGCTAAAATGGCCCCCACGTGCAAAGAAACCGGCTGTCCTCACACCAGCTGACTTGTTCTCTTACAGGTACACACCTGCAAACTCACCTCAACCACAGGGCACCGGTGCGCAAAGCCCTTGCAAGGAAAAGAAAACAAAGGGAAGTTTCTCAAGAGAGCCTGCACCCAACGGCACCCGTTGCCCTTTAGTGGCGAGCAGGGGCCCAACACTTCTGAGAATTCAGCTGTGGTTTTCAGTGCATAAATGGGAGCTATCAAAAGTGCAGAGCTAATGAAAGCCTGGTCCATAAAAATGCTACCTGAGCCAGGGGCCCTGAAACGTGTGCAACATACCTGAGGATTAATGGGTCAGTCTGCTCACCTTTTTGTTCTAGTGAAATCCTGATTTACCAGTGTATGAATTCCCATTGCCATGCTTGTGCTGGGGTTGTAGGCAGAAGTGAACTTCCCCCTGCGGGGCTGCTCGCCACACACCCATGTTTGTGACCAGATGAATCACGGACTGAAGAGAAGCACCAGTCCTGCACTCCTGCACATCCCCGTTGGCTGAAGCTCTGACGGATGCACTAGCAACAGGAAGACCTGAACCACTGTCAAACCTTACCGAGGGATTTCAGATTGCAAAAGACTTCGACAGACAGCAAAAAAACCCCCCAAAATCCCCCAAACCGAAACAAACATCTTCCTAGTTTGGTTTCGGTCTTGAAAACAAGCATTCAATCTGAGGATGAATGTAATCTATCATTCCTTTAGTCATCACTTACAAATACTGCCTGCATTAAGGGCCTACTAATAATTCTCAGCTTTACAAGGACAGACAGTGAAGTCAGTCAAACTATTCCTCAGGGGAACATTAAGTAAAATTTGTCCGTAAATCTTCAGTGCATGGCAAAGTTCACTGCATACCAGCTCATCTCTCAGGAACGCAGAGTGCTACTAGCATGTTTACACAACCATTTACTTAACAGATAAAATGCATACTTGTGAAGCTAGGATAAGAACTGAGTTGGAGACATTGTTTTTGACATCTCTCCCTCTCTCCCTGATAAAGGGATGCAGTATTTCTCACCGGGAAGAAACACCTTTCGTCAGGAGGGCAAGAGTTGTAAAGATCAAATAGTATTCAGGCAAACCTCCGCGTAAATGCAACCCCTGCAAAACTTGCCAGTATCCTAATTACACAATAACCAGCTTTTTGTGATGCCATATTACTCTCATTTGCACTTACTCTCCATGGGTGCTGAGTAATTACAGAATCATACTTCGTGTCCTTTGCTTCTGTCATCCATTTAAAAAAAAATCCTTAAGAACAAAGTTATTCCACAAACATCTTGCTTTGGCTTCTTTCAAGAACTTGTTGCAGTTCAAGTTCTGTGCTTGCTCATTTGACCTAAGCATTGTGCAACTTCACAATACAATTTTGAGATACAGAAGTGTATGCTACACTCAGGTTTTGACCCACCAGTGAGAATTACTGAAAGAAAAGGATTGTTTCTGAGAATCCAGGATGAACAACTCGGCTGAGCTCTGTGCTTGACAGAATGTGGAAGCTCGCTTTATGCAAATCCTGAATATTATGCAAACCTTTGTGAAAGACTGATGCAGTACTTTATGTAATCAGCCTTTATCTTCCAATTTTTCCTTTTCTAATCTGAAAAACCCCCAAGTCTTTAAGAGCTGATGAAATACAGGCTTCCAGTCGTGTCCGTCCCCCCCCAATACATTGTCTGTAAAATGACTCCATCGTTGCTCTTGTATTTCCCAACAGCAAGACCTACTGTAATTCACATCGATAGCAATGACGTGATATATTCTACAATGGACATCTACTGACCTACCTGAAACCAAAACAACGCAGTGGAAATAGGGAAGTATCGCGTTTGCAAGTGGTGGGACCATTTTTACCCCAGGATTTCAAGGTGGAGATCCTTGCCTGCTGTAAACAGTAACCACCCTGTCATAAAGCTGGGACAATAAATGTCAGCTTCACCCAAGCACTTGCTAGCGCATGACATCCGTTTTAAAGAGAGATCTTCACATTTAACCAGAGCCATTTAGTGTTAAAGGGAGCTGTGGAAAACTAGGCAAAGGAAGATTACTTCCTTACTAAAAGAAGACTAAAAAAAAAAAAAAAAAAAAATCTACTGTTGGTATCTTATAAAATGTGAATTTTAATTATTGCAAATGGTACCTCGTGACAGTGATATTACAAACATTAGAGTGCAACAAGTATTTTCTATTTATGTATTTCTACTCTTATAGATCAAGAGGTGAGCATTGCAGAAGCATCTTTGGGGGTCTCAGCGTTCCTCAGCTTCTCTACTAATATAAGTTACAAGAAGCATCCGAGAAGGTCTCGCCACTTTTTGTGGCCACTCAAAAGGATGGTACGATGCTTTTAATGGCTTAGTCTGCTTGGTCTCTGATTCAGGAAAAGCCAGGCTTAGCTATAGGTGGGGACTGAAATTAGGTTCTTAAATCTTCTGCCAGCATGGGGTTTTCTTGAACCAGGGGCTCAGCTCTTAGCATACGATAAATAAATAAATAAAATGTATAAATACTTCAGTGCAGAATTTCCTGACCTCCTCAATGTCTCGCACATGCTCTTTTTTCTTTTTCAAAGCTGTATTTATGTTCAGAAAATGCAACTGGAATTTCAAATGACTAAAAATAATTACAATTAGAAATATTACTGAATGTACAAAGATAAGCTGTTTAAGCTTTTGACCTGCTATATTATAGACATGTAACTGCCATGCACCACTCACAATGCTTTGCTAATACAATGTGGAAACAAATAAAAACTAGTAAACCATCTCTTGCATTTATAAATAGATGTGTGTAAGACTATCTTAAATACTGATACACTTAGCATTTTGGCAGTTGCCATTATAGGGCTTTATTCCTATGCAGATGGCAGCTGGTTACCGCAGGGCTTCATTTTAACAACAGTGGACATACTAGGTAAAATGTGTGTGCATACATATACATATATAAATATATATGTTGCTTGAATATAAATCTACGTTCATACATTGTAAAAAAATAACGCCAAAAATCTGCCAATGAATTACTCGAACTTAGACCGAGTCCCTCAGTAAGAGTAGTATCGTATAGTATAGTCTGGCTTCATAAAGCATAAAAGGCCCAGGTCAGATCTATAATCACTTAAGCAGATCAATTATGTTTATTGTATAATAAGTGTCTTTGCATAACCAGAACTGAGCAGGGTTGTATCCATTTCATTCATTTTGAGGCCGCTTAAGAGATAAAGTATCCTCATACGTGCAAATTCCCCTTTGAAGAGCCTTTGAAAAGACGTCCTATGGAAAGACTTCCCATGTACTGTGTAACAACTAGTTATTTCAATGGTTGGGGGCATTTTAAAGGCACACAGTAGGCTTATGCTGTTTTGGAGTCGGGTTGTTTGAGATTGGCGTGCCAAGCAAAGACCTCCTTGCGTTTTCTCCCATCAATTTACTGGATCAAAACCCACATCCTATCTCTGCTAGCCCAGTGCATGAATTCTGTGTTAAGGAGGACGTGGGTCAGCCTTCAAAGCCGGAGGGATTCAGCTTGTGAGATAGAAAGTGGAAGGAAAATCCTGATCCTTGTAACACAAGGAGAAAGATAAAATCCTAAAGAAACAAGCAGGTGGCTGTTGGGTGTACGGGGATGTCTGCTTTTGAAAAAGATTTCACGGGACATCCCAAAATTTATCCAGGGTCTGGGTATCTCACCTCTATCAGAAATCCTCCTATACTTATATGTAAAGTAAGGCTTATTTTGCCCGCCCCCCCGCCAAATGGGAACATTTTACTGCAGTTGCTCCCACTCTTAGACTGCATGTGCTGCTTTTGTTGGGCACTTAAATAAACCCTGCTGATGCCGAAGAGCTGGATTCACTAAGCCAAACTTCTCAGCAAAACACTTAAGCATGTGCTTAGCTTTCGACACACAGACCTCTGCACGACAAGGTATGTGCTTCAAGTTAAGCAAGGGCTCTGGTACTTTCTGGACTTGCAACTTAGGAGCCTGCCTGAGCACAGCCTGCCCAAGCCTGCCAGGACTTGAATCAGGCCAGGGAAGAGGTGCAAATGCCACCGGCCTCTTGCACTGCGGTAGGTATTATCCAGGAACGGCAGGCAGCGTGCTCCCCCACCCCCGCCACGAGCAGCACTTTGGGTGGCCCCGAGACCCTGTGAGAGCTGGGCTCAGGCGAGAGCTGGGCTCAGAAGCACACCCCAGCTGCACAGCGCTGCTGAGGACAGCCTCTCCCACAACACGCTGCTGGACAGTGCACACAGCTATGCCGGCTGGGACGAGAGCTGCCTGAGGCCCAGCTTTCTCAGGAACCATGCCAGCCACCGGAACCAGAGGCTGCCCAGAATGGAGACACGTCCCAGAGGACACAAAGGACATTGGTTCTCCTGCCATCCCATGGCTTTAAAACTTTGAAACTCCAACACTCACGAAATGACAGTGATTGTACGGTAGCCATGTACCTGTACACTGACGGTACCGCTTTTTGACAGGAATTATTACAACAGGTCTCCTTCAGAGATGTGGTGGTTTGCTACCCAGGGGACTGCTTTACTGAAATGACCCCACCAGCTGTATGTAGATCTCACTGCACGAGTGCAGAAGTCTTCATTTTTCATGCCTAATGGCAGAGTTATATATCCCTATGATTACTAAAACTTGCTTATGTTACGGGCCTCTCTCTCCACAAAACATTTCTGCAGTTAACTCCTTCCACAACCAAATGTGTGTCTCTATGTACACAAAGTGAACGGAGCGCTCATTTCCTCACCTATTCCAGCGCGTATTGGCCAGGAGACAACACTGACCAGAATAAGGGTAAGACTTGGTCCTAAGGGAAATCTGTGTTTCTGCTATGATAAAGGAGCAAGTATCATTCCAAGCTAGCAGGCAGTAACCAGTAGCCAAGGGGTGGTGTGCACCAGCAGCCCCCTCCTTTCATGACAGCATGGGGTAGACAAAACATCCAGCAACAGGGATTACTCCTCTGGGAATCCAAACTCCTTGCTTCGCTTGCCCAGCATGCCGATGGAAAACCTCAGAGGCAAATGCTCAACGTTTGAGCAGATCTGTAATCAACTACAACCGTCCTCATAGGTTCAGGCATGCAACGTTATGTTTTCCCTCAACTGGCAATAAAAAGGTTATGTTAAATTGTTGCTGTAAAATTATCATGTTGACTTTTAGCACCATTCAAATCCTACCTGGCAGACGAAGACTATATTGACAAGATTTCTGTCAGGTTGTTTTGGTGTGGAAGGTTTAGAACTTGTTCTGCAAGGCTATTAGAAAAAGTAAAATAAAAAACTACCTAAAATACACCATGATAAAGTCATTTTAACTATATAAATACATTACAAAATCTGTTGCTTTAAATAAATTGTGCTTTTTTAGAAGCTTTCCTGAAATCAGATGCTTCTGCCCAAACTTGGATAACTTGGCCTAGATCTCAGGCTGTTTCAGGGCAATGAGCAATAGTTCTCACAGCCAAATTATATCCCCTGGTGCACAATGAAACAAACTCCCGTTTCTTCCCTCATTGCTTTCCTGTGAATAAAGAAAACTTTTCCAAAAGGCATGGATTTGTCCACACCTGAGATTGATTCTGGAGATTCAGCCAAACAAGTCAGAGCAGTTTGGGTGGAAGTAGATGCATTTATGAAATATGCTTCAGATTTGAGGCCACTAAGTGCTAACGGAATATTCATGTAAACTCCCTTAAAGGTGCCTCGTCATATTATTAGTTATGCATTTATCTATTCAGATAAGAAAATAAGAAGTTCATTCATCTTTAAAAAACAAAGTGCAACAGTCCTTTTCAGGACTTACTGCTGCAAACACATACACTGACCCTACAAAACAATCATTGGGGTTTTGCCGTTGATTTCAACAGAAGCCAACTTTCACTCAAGTCAGTGAATACTGAAAACTGTCTTCCTTTAAGCCTTGTATTATACCTGGTACACCCATTCAACATACTCAAACTCTGCAGTTCCTTAAATTTGAAATGAAGTGGCTGAGGTCTTCCAAATATTCAAACTTCCACCGCTTTCCCTAAAAGCATGGCTTTAAACTGATTCAGTTAAAGTTGTACAAACCTAATATGGACATTCTTACCAGGATTTAAGTCTATTTTAGACTAACTTACAGTGGCAACTGATCAAGTGAAACTTCATGAATACAGGGCAGATTTAAATCCAGCTAAGCATGGTCCACTGAGATTGATTTTTAAAGTATATATTTAAATGAGTTTAAAGCTCCAGTGGTACAACTTGGAAACAGATAAACCTTACACTATTGTATCTCTGTGAGCTTTATTTGAAAGGATTAGGGCTTCCAAAAAATCTTGATATAAGAAACATTTGTCAATCAGCAGAAAGTTATGTTTTTCTAAAAAGCATATTCAATCTACATTTTATCTCACAAGTATTAATATGGTTATTTGGAAAAGGCATATAAAAATTCCTGTTCTGACAGCAGGACATTAAATGTTACCCTCAGGTTGCTCCACCTACATTGAACGTTGTTTTTCTAAAACTAGATTGCTGTTCTACCTGATTTGTTTCGTCAAGAAAAAAGCCAGTCATGCATCTATCTGAATGTTAAGAACGAGCATTCGTTTTCACAAGCACTAATATCACAAATCCCAAGCATGCTAATCAATTGATTTCAATGACACAGCTGAGGACAGAAAGCTGAAAACAAAGCAGGCAAGTAGCATCACAGGAAAAAAACCAAATTATACCAGTGAAAATCTCTCATACACCCATTTCAGGGTGGTGTTCCTGTTGCAGAAACAATCTACCAAAAAGTGCAGTACATCAAAAAAAAGGAGGGGAAAAAAAAAGGAAAAAGAAAAAAAAAAAGGAAAGGATAAAATTAATAAAATTCACCTTTGGTAGGGACAAAAGCAGTTTTTCCAGCATGTCTTAACACCTCCTCATATCATATCCTATCCTATCATTCTGCTTTTGAACCGATGTCAAAGGAAGGCCATCCACATGTTGAGCAGAGTTGAAACTAGCAAGGGATCACATATTTAAATGAGGTCAAAGTCAGAGCTGCAGTGAAGTGCTCTCCACTGAGGAAAAGCCTCTTTAATCTCTAATCTCCTTTTCAAATGCTCATTAAGAATCGTCTGAAACCGCTAGGAATGGAAACAAAAACAGTCGACTGGTCCAAAGACCAGAGCAGCCTTAGACGTGAAGGTGACCCTTGCTTTCAGAAGAATAAAAACGCAAATGAATCAGAGTCACACTCAAAAAACCCAATCCAACCTGGCTTCAACCCTGGTTTCCCATAGCCCCCCCAAACCCTGGGCTTCTCCACAGCTCCTTTGTGCCTCAGCTCCCTCCTTCCCCCCAACCAGCCACCCCCAAAACCACCCCACCGCCCCAGCCCCACCATGCCACAGGCCCCATCCTGCACCACACCTCCAGGGGCTCTGCCAGCCCAGCCACCCATGCAGGGCAGCGGGCAGCTGCCCTCGACGGGCTCCCGTGGCCCGCATCCCAATGGCTTGGGCAGCAATCGGCACTGCAGAGCTTCTCACCAGGAAACCGAAGCCGAGTGCTGGCTGTCCCCCCAGGCACAGCCAGCAGCTTCCAGAATCTAACGTCGGGAGGAGAGAACCCCTCAAGACTTAGTTCTCTGCTTGGCTCAATAAAGTAAAGCTGTTAATATGCACTGCATTTGAATATAACTGCCTATGTGAGTTTTGGAGATGTTGTACAGGAAGGATGCTAAAAATTGCTCAAGTTTTTTGCTTTGGGGACTTTTTCACAGCCTTTGATTACACTAACAAACTTGAGAGGCTCTCTCTTTTGGAGACAAAAACAAGAATGCACACATTCAGTTGGTCTATCCTGTTCCAAACCAGTTCTGCATTGGTTGATTTGGTTGCAAATCATAAGCACATCTCGCTGAAACTGTCAATATAGGAAGTGCTTATCAATTCATATATGGCACAAATAATGGCAGTCCAATGTACCTTTTGCTTCTGCTTAGAACAAACAACTTGCAGAACATTCTTGCACAACACACAAGTGTCAAAACAAGGTATTTCAGGTTTTACATACAATGCAAAGCTACGATATACTACAGTATTTAATGCACACCAATAGGAAAAGTTCCTAAAAAATACTCATGCAGTTTTTGTGCCACGGGATAGGTTAACAGCTATTTCGTAGAAATAGATCCAACTGGCTCCATTGGAGCAGCAGTATAAATATTCAAAATAGAAGTAATAATAGGCCCTGATGTGAAACTTCTCTTTTTTTTTTTTTCCTTCCCCAAATCTGTCCCTTCTGTCACCAAGGAAACACTCTGCTTAGGAGCAACTGCATCTTGCTACAAGAGTATAGCTGTGTGTTTGTGGGGTGGATTTTAGTGAAATGTGCCACATTGTTGCTAACATTGTTTGGTTTAAGGAAGTATTTTAGGCATTTTAGTGGTTATTATTATTATTAATCTCCTCAACAACAACAAAAAAGAAACAACAGCAACAAAAAACCAACAGGAAGCTACAGCGGGCTTCCTAACGCAAGAGGACTTCCAGCGGGCATAGTTAGGAGAGGCTGCTCAAACAACAGACTGCATAGCTCGACAAGTAGCAACACAATTGTTTTCCAGAATAAAAAACGATGACGCAGGCATGTCATTGACTCTCTCTACTGCCTGTCCCTGGACCCTTCCTTCTTCTTGTCAGGGATCCACAAGCACACTTTGTTCACTGAGGCCAGAGGTACATGGCTTTTTCCACTGGGCTTCCTCGACATACACAGTGCAACGGCTGCCAGTGCCTCCACACGTTTAGTGTAACAGAGAAAATCAGGTGCTGAGCTGAATGGAAACCACAGGGTCTACATATTTTGATTTACAACATTTTGCCCAAAGAAAATTAAACTGAAAAAAAATCACTTCCAAAAGTGCAAATGAAATAAAAATTGGCTTGCTGTCTGTGAATGGGGCTCTGGCTTGTTGTGGTTTTTTTGTTTTTGGGTTTTTTTTTTTTGTTGTTGTTTTTTGGTTTTTTTTTTTTTTAGTTGGAGGGTTTTTTTCCCCCTGCTATAGTTTAGGTTTTGGTGGTTTTGGGTTTTTTTTCTTTCTTTTACATGGGGTTTGCTGTGCCTTTACTACCAATATTTGCCACTGTTTGTACCATAGACAAAAACATTGACCTAGCTGGTAGTATCTTAATACATTTCATAGTAGAACATATACAAGAAAGAGGAAAAAACATACCAAATGAATCAGAAGTGATCAGTGCTTAAAGTAAATACAAGCGCCAGCACTGGCAAGAATCCACAGTATCAATACATACAAATGAGCTGTGATGGTGTTTCTCCTGGGTAGAATCTGCCTGCATATTAATACAGAATTATACAAAATCTAGCAGGGATATTGGAACAATGAATAGCTAAACTTTCACAATAACTTAAGATCTGTGAGCGAGTCTGCATTGAAGATATTCCACATTTTAAGAAGTGCCATCTCTCTCTGTGTCTTCCTCCCTCCCAAAGGAGGGGTGATGAATCCACATGATCTGTTATCAGATAAGTTCAACTGCTTACGAAGACAAATATCTGGCCAGCCCAGTGTATTCTTTCAAGAGTGGCAAATTACGACCTCAGTAACTATGTCTGTGCAAAATATGCCTCTTTCCTTTTAAAGAAACCAGTGTCTGTAACTCATTTAGAAAAGTTCCGACACCTACTTATGTCCTTCTCAGAATGAATAAGAACTATTGAATCCCCCCAAAACAAGAAATCTGATGAAGCAGAGAAAGTTCTGACCTTCCATTTCCACGTGCAGATCATTAAAAACCGGGACAACTCCTTGGTAGCCCTCCTGGGCTGGCAGTCAAACTATTGCTTGGAAATACCATAAACACACCCTAGTAATAAAACTCCAACATTAGTAGTAAAATGGTAGCAGTGTTTACCCTTTGAATCCACATTGACCTTGCATTCCTCATCACACCTGTACAAGATTCATTATTTATGGTAAAAAGTCATTGTCTGTTGCCTTGACAATCTTCTTTTAATACACAGTAAATCCATTCATATGCCGAGTACCTTGAACTGTATTCCCATATTACACTGCCCTGTGACCTTTGGATCATTACAGGAGACCCAGCTCTCAGAAGAAGCTGCAAGAGAGGACGTTGATCTCTGGCAATTAAAAAAAAAAACCAACACCCCACAAAAACCCCACGCGCCACCCCCCCACAAAAACAAAACAAAAAAACCCAAACAAAAAACCAACCAAAAAAATTCCCATGATTCTCCTTGAAAAATCAGCCCCTGTACGATGTACTCTCTTCTGCATTGTAGCAATAGTCTTAAGTCATAAATTAGATTAGTCTTCCATCAAATAACTTAAAAAAAGAAGGAATTGTAGCAGACCAGTTTTGCCTGGCTTGACGCCAGTTAGCAGCCAGTTCACCTAGAGTCCCAGTCACACTGTTCAAAAACTGAACTAGGAAATCACATGAATGTTGAAAAAAATAATCTTCACATCGATGCAGGATTTTTCCAGGTTGTGGGGGGTCAGGGAGAGGGCAGACCTCGATGGGGCCACAGGTCCTATGAACAGTGAACAGGATATATGTCACGACTTGGAGGTGCACCGCATTCAGGAGATGCCAGCCGTGGTTTGTATTGCACAGGTAAGAAGGAAGTTCCTCCCAACAGTCTGCCACCTGCATTAGTGATCTCTGCACATCGGCAAGTTCACAAAAGTGAAAACATTGAATTCTGTCATGATGGAGAAACACAGGAAGATGCCGTAAAGGGAAAGGCACACACACCCTAGCTTCTTATCCAGTTTCCATTTGTTCATGTGGACGCCAAAAACCTACAATAAACAGAGAGTAAGCCACCACAGCAGGAACATTTTGAATAAAGTGGTAAATACCCTTCTCAATTACAGGAGCACAAAGATGCCTGTCCCCTTACTGATCATGGTCACCTGGAAGCAATCACAATGGAAGTACTGCAGCAAGTGAGCTGAAGACCAGAGCTGAAGTAAATCAGAGTAGCCCCCTCACAGTCATTGAAGCCACACTGACTTACATCACCTCGAGCCCTGGCCCAAGGGCCTTTAGTTTCTGCAATGAATTTCATTGTGGCAAGAACAATCCCATTTAATTCAATCAGAAACATTTTCAAAGGCCAGATTCCTTTTTCTTCACTCAAAATGCTTCACGCGCCCCTCTGCATCTCAATCTAGAGCCACACAGTCTAAGGCTGTGCTCGACTTTGCTTAGTTTGCTCCCACACAAACCCCTTAAAAGATTAAAGTGTTGTGTATGTGGGAATTGTGTTGGTGTGCAATGCACAGGAGGACTCCCTATAGCAGCTGGTCTCAAGATTTGGAAGATGTCACATAAATCCTCTTCTATCATTCCTAGTCTGCTATGCTGGACTTGGACAGGTCAGGGAACGTGAGGCGCTGATTTCAGTAGAAACATTGCCACGTCCAGGCGCTATTTGTTCTGGTCCATGTTGAATTTCAGAAGTTTCCTACAGAGGACCAAAGCAAACTATACAGCATTTTGTCTACCTGTCCAACAGGAGAATGGATCTCATCATACATCAAGGGATCTGCTTCAACTCTAGCATGAAAAATAACTAATGATTACTAACGGATCTCCTGGGCTCCTCCCGTGAAAAATATACAAATATGAGAGCCATCTTGTGACAGCAATAGCTTCTGCAAAGTGCCAGATTAAGGTCTTGGGAAGTTTACAATAGGAGTGACCATTCCCATCCCTTAATAACAGACTTTGCAACCACTATTACAGCTGGAGGTGAGAAAGGAACAAGTGAAGAAAATGTCTATAAAAATCACTCTTTTGGAAATGAAGAGCAAAAGACTATATACATACTGTGACAAAAACAGATGCCAGCAGGAGACCAACAGAATAGATAAGTCCTCTGCTGTTTAACCGAATCTGTAAAAGAAGGAAGTTTATAAAACCGTGCCACAATTTCAAGCAACAATATTTCTCTCTGATGATAATTCTGTAATCCTAAATTGCTGAGTTGCTAAACGCTGGCTTGCAAGCTGTAAATGCCAAGTCAGACCATTATATCACAGATTATTTTGCCTATTCCCTATTGCTAAAGAAGAAGCAGTATTATTAGAGTAGCATCCTTAGGACCTGACAGCATTTCAAACTGTTCCACCCCCAGATGGGCTTTGTCATTCTTTATAGCGTTATACCATGAAATTTTCTTTTTGGCAATTAACTCCTATGTGAGTCCTGTAAGAACAAATGGGGGAAAGGAAATTTTGCATTCAGCCACCAATTAATGCTTCACAGTGGGGGAAATGAACAAGGACACACACAAACACATAATTTCTTCCCTACTCTTGCTCATCTCAGCAAAGGAAACAAGTTAGTAATCTCACAACCTGAATCTCAGCTGCTGAAAATCATCAATATCAATGCATTACGGCACACTAGCACAGGCTGAACATTATTTAGCATGGAGGCAAATAAGGCAAAGAGATGACTTATTGCCTGCAGGGCTGTGCTGAGATATCATCACTATGGTACCCAGGTGCATCACAGGCTCTGATATAGCCATCTCCATGGTAGAGCCACAATTACTTCCACTGTGCAAGTGGAGAACTGAGATACAGGTCCTCAAAGCTGGGGAGCTATTTAACAGCCATTTTTAGAGTCTTTGGAGTCTAACCAAAGGCACTCACCTGCATCTTTAAGCCCTAAATACATTTAAAAACATGATTTTATGTGACATAAACCTAAAGCTACATAGGAAGGCTACAGGGAGTAAAGCCACCTCTCCAATCCTGTTCCTCAGCTAGGATTGCAGTTCTCCTCAGTTTCCCATTCTTCTCTTGGGGAGCTTAATCATTGTCCCTCTGGGCATTTTTATATGATGTTCTCAAACAGTATCACCTCCAGTATCATCAAGGGAGCACTCCAGTGGAGTCCCTCAAGGCACTTCTGCAGGTGCTACGGTGTGAGGGAGACTTCCTCCTAGGGAAGGTCGGCTTCTCCAGGGAAACAACAGGGCAGCTGGAAGCTGCCGGGTGGGTGCCATGGGTGACTGAATTGTAAATCTTTAGACCACCTAATATCAATTATTATCTTAAGGCCACTATAAGGTTAACACAGCCCATTGTATTCCTCCCTGCACCTTCTGTGCAATGAAACCGTACATGAAGTTGAGTTTCAACTGACAGTCACCAAACCCGATTACTATTTGAAGTAGTAACCAACTAAGTTTCCTGGCAGAGATCAATCTTAGCAAGAAATTACATACAAGTATTTTTCAAGGATGCCTTAGAAAAGGACACTGCTATTGTTTGTCTAGTAGACTTTGATTCTGTGCAGCGCAGGTGTATTTTCAGTCATACCACTCTGCTGCTGAGGTCAAACAGCAAAACTAAATGCAGTGATCTTCCTTTAATGGGCTGGTATCCAATTCTTAATTGCTCAGTTTGTTCTACATTTGTATACAAGGAAAAGCAAAAGCATTAGTCCATTCCTGCAACTGATCTGCAGACAAGAAAATAGTTCTGAGAATGAAAGTTCATCCACCTCAAACAACACACTTTTTTCTAACAGCTGGATTTATTTCTTGTTTTTTAAACTGTTTTTAGTCCAATAAACCATTCAGACTAAACTTCTATGCTATTATATTACTTTCTCACCTGTTAACACAGAAAATAATGGTACATAGCGTATCACTGGCCACTTTTCAGTGCCCGCATCCTTCCAGTTACACTATAAAGAAGCCCATTTGCAAGAGAAGTGGGTATTGCTAATTTGATGATAAGCAGCACTACAATTTCATGAATGCAAGACTGCTGAGGCACTTGTAGCATTTTGCATCACAGGAAAAACTTCTCACCCAAATATTGCTCCCAGATCCAGAGTAATGATTTAGCTTCATTCCCCAAGGACAACTGAGGGGAAAGTCTAACTTCCAGAGTCAAGGAAAGGATTATTGGTTCTGACATTTTGCAAACCTGACACTGCAATGAACTCCATACACCCAGGAACCTCTATGCAAATCCATGCTGGAGACAAGGTCAAGCATGCTGCAAAAAGACAGTCCTGGAAGGGTTTCTCTCTTCTCCTGTACGTGCTCAAGATTCAGCATGACGACGCATTGCTGTACTTGTAATAAACCGTAATAAGCATGAATAGGTCTTGCACAGCTACTATACACTGGAATTGTTACAGCATTTGTACTCACAAGCATCCCACCAATTTGCAGAGCTCTGTTGCTGCCTGAGACTTGCTGTTATCTTCATGTATGTTAAAATACTGGCTTACACAAATGGCACATTTTCCTTTTTCACTGATTTTTGCCAGCCTCAAAAAGGCTACAGCCATGATGATCATTTGTTCTTAAAGGTATTACAGGATTTCTTTAAGACATAAGCTGTATGTATGTACAGCGGGACCATTATATTCCTATGGCCATTACATGTAAAATACAATATTCTCACTAGACTGACCATCCAAAGAAATGGAGGATTTGGATTGCTTCAGAGCGTGAAGGCCAATTTTGGTACTGTCTGCATAACTGAAGGTGAAAAATGTAATGATCCCACTGTTAATGTAAACTGCAGGTTGTAAGTGGCAGACAGGAGGAAGTGTATTTTTGCAGCTATGGAAGAAGTCTCTAAGGCAACTGCAGCTTCCATTACCAGTCCTGAGCAAACCTCAAAGTTTTGCTGAAACAAGAGCTGCTCTTGGCATGAGAGACAATGTCAGGTTCTGACCCAGAAGACCTTTTTCTTTGATACCCTACAGCGTATTTCCTGTTACACTAAGGAGCAATGATAAGCTAATCCGGGGGCTCTGTGCACATATTACTGCTGCCTGTAGAGATGGACTTGTCCACTGCACTTCATTCACTCCCATGCATCTGCTCCTCTTCTCCTGCTTCCCCTAATCTGAATGGTCCATACACGATAGCTAACCTGGATTTCCATCTTAGTTATTCCAAAATGCAAAAAAACCCTGAACTAACTTTGTGTAACTAAAATACAAATTTAAAGCCACCTTCCCTGCTACCCCAAATGAGCAGCAGCTGGCTAGAAAAGACAGATACTATTTTACAATAAATTCCTGTCTGGATTTTGGTCAGGAATTCTGTTTGACCAGTGCCAATATCTGTAAAAACTGTCAGTATGAAATACATCAATCGGAATCTACAGGAAAAGGAAGAAAATAAAGCAGCTGGAATTATTTTAGCATGGAAAATGTCTGAATTCAACCTAAAGTGCAGACGCTGCTTCTCAGTTACATCATTAGCCTCCACAGAACCAGCAGACATTTGGAAAGAAGACCATTCCAAAGGCCTCTGTGTCTAATTTGCTGAGGACAGTGCTTCCAAAGAGAGGTGTTTGGGGCTGCTTTCTTTGGACTATCTGCAAAGCTCCTCTTTGGAGGTCATTCAGGGGAATAAAAGTCGCTATTAAGGGTTATTCAAAAGTAGAAAATGTATGCTAATTATTTATGACAGCTTTACGAATATAACAGTAACACACATCATGCTGATCCCACACAGGCAAAGCAAACGTGGCAACCCCTTCAGCAGTGTGAGCACCAGTTTTCCCTTGCAGTGGGATTGCATTAAAACACTTGACTTTCACTCCAGGTTAACAGTTCTCAACTCTGACTGGCAATGCTTGTGGCCTGGGATCTAGCCCAGCTCCCACTGTTGGGCAAAGCAATTAGCTATTAATTAACCTACACAACAAGAACTTTTCCTTTACGAGGCTTGACTATTCCCACAGAAAGAAAGGATTTCCTGGGAGGGGTGAAAGGGTGTTTTCTAGTGTGGTTTTCACTTTCCAGTGCTTTTTGCTCCGCAAAAAATCAGACCATTTATTAGGGTCATCATATAATACCTCCCTCTGCCATGGGACAGCAGGATTAAAATGCTTCCACGTACATAGCAAAGGGTCATTTCCTTGGGCAAGCAAATGCTAGCTGTGGAATGCACTTTGTCAGGAAGCTCATTTGACTGAACTGGATACATATCACAGCTGGACTTACTGGAAGAAAAAGTGCAACTCTCTGGGTAAAAAACCTTGTTGGTGAGCTCAAAGCACTATAAAAGCTGTGCAGAATTCCAGATGTTTCCACTGTGGCTCAGGAGGTGATGGATGCATGGCATCTCCCTGCCATGCCATGGAGCAGGCAGAAAAGGGACAGAAGAGGACAAAGATGACAAGTGAGAAGGGCTATAAAACAATGAGAAGTGAATGAAAAACAACAGAAAGGCAGTTGGAACAAACTGACATTGATGTAAGCCTGTCCCCAAAGCAGATTTGCCCTGGGATGGCTGGGAGATGGATTCCATAGATAGGTGCTGGGTGTAATTCCAGATGCACTGGACTTGCAGTATACATGCTGTGGAGTTACTCTATGTGCACACAAATACTCCAATTAATTTGGCTTGCTGCTTATGCACAGAGCAGCTCTGCATGGCGTGTGCAGGGAGCCCAGCCGCATATGATGCGTTGCTTTTCTGGCACATGCAGCAAGTCTGACCTCACTAGACTTTCACACATGTGGAGAATGGCATACATTCAAGCACTGTGCCTAGGGTCTCTGGGTTATTTAAGACAGCCCTGAAGCAACCTGATTTACACCAGTAAGAAACCTCCCTTATTGTAGATGCAATTCCTGTGTAATCCTGTTGCCCAGATACCTCTTACTGTAAAGGTTTCTTGGACTAATACAGTGCTTTGAGATTCTTGCAGACTTTATAGCTCACATTGAGAAGAGAATGAAAGCTGACGGGGTTTGTTCAGGTCCAAAATGCAATGGTAGGTTGGTCTTTGAGGGATGTTTTTTGCTAAATAATCTCACTCCAATAAAGAAAGGTCTCCTTGGAGCTACACGAAACCCACTGCCAAGCATTTGGAGGGGGCTGCAGCCTGAGGATTTGGAGAGATGTTCTCCAGTAAACCTTGCACTGGTGGTATAAGGGATTTCCAGTGTCAGATCAGCCAGCAGTGACACACAGGTCACATTAGAGCAGTCCCCATTTACCACAGGTGAGGGAGGTAGGCTTGAGCAAATAGCCCACATTGTTTGGGGTATGAGCACATATTCCCTTCTATCAAATCTGCTGCTGGGCACTGAGGTATTTAATTCTTGCATTAAGAGTAACCAGACGACTGCTGCCAAACCTCTTGGCTAGCCTATGCCTAGCTCTGGAAATGGTTCTCTGAAAATATAATGGAAACCCCCAAATATTAATGAAAACAAGAACATTTAATTCTAGCGAACACTGCTATTACTTATCTATCCCCAACAAAGAGAACATATGGTTTCAAAGGAGACAGGTTCAGATTTGCTCTAAGTCTGCTGCAACTCTGCACAGTATTGCACTAATTGGTGCACAGCAGGGGTTGCTCATCAGAACAAAAAGGCAGGTGTAACAGCTTCCTACTGTTTTATCCTACCTGCTAATGCGAAAGGTTTTCTTACGGTGCCCTCCTGTTTGGCCCAGGTCTACATTACAGCCATTCTGTCCACAGCAATGGCTAGAATCACAAAAGCCACACAAGCAGGCGTGCTGCTTTTTTTAACCTTCTCTCCAGCTCTGGTAGCCTTTCAACATTTTCTAATCTAATGCCCACCTATTCTATTTCAAAAAGTAATCATACAGAACCATGAACTGTTTTACACAGTATTGTTCAGTGGTTCTGAGATAGCTAAATCTGAACTAGGCTGAATAGCCACTGTTCACTTATTTTTCATTTCTCTCATTTTAGTTCTCCACTTGCCTAAAGGATCCTTTCTTTTTCTGCATTTGATTTTGGACTACCTGCTGCTGTTTCACAAATTTCCCGTAAGTCTACAGTTCTGGAAATACAGTTTTAACTGACGAATTATTCCCACTTCTCTGATTACCACTGTAGCCTGCCCTATTTCTTAGTGTGACTTCTAACTCTGAGCACAGGAGCTCAGAAGATTCTGAAATTTGGTACAAAAGCTTAAGAAAAATGTCTCCTTGATCTGTCAAATTAGGGTAGAAATCAGTCAAGCAGCCTTTTCATGAGACAAGTGGCATTTCCTGCAAGAGGCAATGGAATAGATTTTCTCAGGGTATGTCACAATGTGTAAGTTCAGGGAAAACAAGGCTAGCAAAACATTAAAAACTCACAGTAAGGGAGGAGTTAATTTCAGTTTTTAGCAAAGAGCAGAAAAAGGGCCTCAGCTGGAGTCTTCTTAATTATAGAAGGAAAAGCTCAGTTCTCTGTTCATTTAAGAATAGGAAATGCTTCTTCCCCAGGAGAGAACTGTCTGCAGATGAAGCACTCCCTCATACTGCAAGGAGGAAAAATCAACATTCCCGAACTCTCCTTTGAGGTTTGGTTTGTATCTAGTGGCTAAAGCAAGCCAGAAGAACGCTCTGTTTTGACTGATCACACATGAAAGGTTTGCAAGTTCAAAATCTACTCTGAATTTGAACAGAGGCTATCTCCCTGCTTCTTGTGTAGCGAACAGAAAGATGCTGCCATGAGCTCCAGCTATTCCCACGCAGCTCCTGCAGGCAATAAATAACCGAGGCTGAAGCTAAACAGCAGAGGAAAAACAATGGAAATAAAATAAAAGTGATTCCTTTCTTCAGTTCTTTTCTGGCAGCTGCTGAAGGGAAAAACAAGGAGCTATTGCCAAAACCCAAACTGGTTTTGCTCCAGGGTCCAAATATGAGAGAAATTACCTCATTCAGAAATATTAAAGGACTCTGCTATGTTTCCAGACCCTTAGCTGAAAAGGCTGCAGGTCCTCTGTTTGTTTGGGGATCCTCTTCCCACAGTGTCCCTGCCTGGCAGTGAAATTCAGTGTAAATCCTGGATTCCCCAGGTCTTGCTATAAGACAGCGGTCTGAGCAAACTGGAACTTCAGACATGTGCTGCATTCCTGCATGTTTCAATGGAATTTCCTTCTTGGGCCTTTTTTGAGACTCCTAAGAAAACATCCTTGGTTTGCTCTGTATCACACTATTCACTTTGCAGAGGGTACATACCCTGGAGGATGCAACATGGAGTGCCGCACATAGACACTCAAGGTATTAAGCAAGAAATGCAGGGGTTATGGTTGGAGAGAATTCTTGTATTGTTAGGAGCTTTGGAAGGGACCAGACACTTTTGCTCTACTACAGTATAATCATCCCAGTCTCCCTGTCATGAAACCAGGGAGCAAATGCACTCAATACATGAAAACTATTCCAGGAAGCTGGAGGGACTAGTTAGCAGCTTTGGTGTGCACCTGCTGCTATGCCTATCCATAGGTCTTTGGGATCAGCCAATAAATTAATCCATTAATACCTGCCAAGCTGCATACTGCTGCTGCAGTGATACCAGCACATCACGTTGCAGATACTAATGTGACAGCTGGAAAGAGTCTGGCACCCCCAGGGCAGGAGGAGGAGTAACATCTACAGAAGTGAAGGGTGATGCTGTGGGAAGCAGGGACCCCTGCAGACACTCAGAGTCACCACCCTGTTGCTATCCTAGACCTTAATGTTTGCCCCAATGACTGACAGATCCATTGAACCTATCCTCCCTCTTCCCTCAGAGGATTTAAGGTGGTCTATATGCAGATACCTGAGCCAGAATGGGGCAGGGAACAGACACACAGATGTTGGCTTTGAGGAGATGAAGGCCAGCTTTGTCCTAATGTCATAAGATTCATCATACTGCCTTAGAATTGAAACAGTGAATAGCAAACTGATCAGCAAGTAGCAAAACAGTGATGCTTGCCGTCTCGATGTGTGTTTCTCAAGGGTCCACTTCCCTCTGGATTCTCTGATGTCTAACAAGGCTCACGCTGGGGTTACTCCTTCTCTTTCTAGCTGCCTGTTTGCATGAAAGGAATGTAATGTCTCTAAGACTTCTAACTTACTGTCAAATTTTGCTGAAACTGGCTGAAGTTATCAGGCAGAGGAATGATGGATATACATATGATTATACTCCCAAATGCTCATGTGAACAAATGAACCTGGCTGTTTATCCTTAGGCTAAAATTCCTGTTCTCTAAAATACTCCTGGCTGATGTCTGGTCTACAGCTTCACATCCAAAAAAAGATTCCAGAGGGAAGCAATTGGATGGAAGACACGGAGCAAATGTCCTTCCACTCTGGATTTGCCAGGGCCACTGGGGAAGGATGCTTACAAGATTAGAGAGTCAGCAACGTGTCCAGGACTCAGAGCTGGAAGAGATGAGAAAGCGAACTCTTTCAAAGGTCTCTCTAGGTCCAGAGGGATGCTGCTTTCTCCGAAAGTCGTGCTGGCATGCTAGATTAGCTATGGTTGATAACAGAAGGCCAGAGCTGCAGCAGGAGGGTGGCCAAGTGACCTCTGAGTAGTGGAGATGGAAGCTCCAGTGGGAAACACAGAGGAAGGCAGAGTTAGTGCCTGGGCATTAACGGGTGTCCAGAAATAACACAGACTCTTAAAATAATAAACATACAGTCAGGTCAGAGACTAGACATTGTGGAAACAGAAGGGATCTGATGTGGAAGCTGTTTGATATTGACTAGATCTGCCTTTTGATGGGAAAAGTGCCAGTGGCCTGGCCCAAACCAAGAACTGTGGGACTCACAACTGAGTTGAAGGCAAAGGGTGAGAGCAGAGGAGGACCTTTTCTTCTCTGCCACCAACACTAACATTTTCCTGGAGAAGCATGAGATGGAGCATTTTCTGGCTTGGGTTTGGACTGACTCTGGTCAGCACTGGAACGAAAAGAATAAAAATCCAGTATTGCACATTAATGACCACACTGAGACAGACCTGGTTCATGGTAACAGATACACACAAGCGAGGCAGGGTGTGTGACATCGGAGACCGGTGCCCTGGAGCATACAGTGGTTTTGCAAAGCACTGCCTGGTGTGCCAGCTTCCTACATCACATCACGTGGGTGCAGCCCCCGGTTCAGGCTGGCGCTGTGACTGACTGTACACTTGCGGTGTATCCACATCCTACAGGAAAATGTTTCATTTAAAGCAGGAAAACAGAAGAAGGGGAACTTCCTTCTCTTAAAACAGGTGACAAATGCTTCCAAGATGCAGCCTGAGAAGCAAAAGATGGTTTTCCATTCCTTTCTTGTAACAAGAAAGGAAGAATAAAATAAATAATAAGCTGAAACATCCATCAACAATGGACCTGGGAAAGGGGCAGTCAGAAGTGGGAGAGGCACTTAATCAAAATGATCGCGATTTAGCAACGCAGCACCAGGATGTGTCTCAAGAGATTCACAGTCTATTTCCAGTTTTGCCACTCACCTACTGTGTGACCTCCATCAAGTCCATTAGTCTCTCTTTGACAGGTCCTCTCTTGCTCTTTTCCTGTCTTAATTGTTAGATCACAAGCTGTATTTTTCTGCCTCAGGCACTATCTCATAGAGTGAACTTGTTTAAACAAGAAGTCCTGATTCTGTGTGGTGCTTCTTGTGGTTGCTGCCAGGCGTATGACAAAACTAGGCAGTAACCGGCACCTTGCGGGACAATGCTTTCAATATATTGATGTCTCGCAATCAGCCACAAGCTTGCAGACTGCACCTCATCCAAAGCTCTCTGCTTACCTCAAATCAAAATGTGCCGTCTGTAAAATGGGCTCTGAAACACCCACCTGCCGTTAGGGTATTTAAGGATCGCTCAAACGCAAGCTCATCCTACAAAGGGTGCTACAGCAGCTGAAAGCGCCATTAGCAGTAAGACTGCTCTTCACATTCAGAATGAAACCCCATAAATCTCTTTCTGGTTGGGAGCAGCTGCTTGGCTGGTTAGTGTGTGAAGACACTTTACCACATGTGGCTGAAAAAGTTCAGAATGTGCATAATCACAGGACACCACGCTGCCACATGCACGTGCACACCACAGCACAGAGGCAGACAAAAGGAAAGAAAAAGGCAGCAGATCCTCTTCTCCATTTCTGCACAGTAACATGCTAGAACTCTTCACACCAGCATTAACAGGGAGGAAAATTTGGCCACAGGGGATTCTGAGTCAGGCAGCCTGGAACAAGAGATACATAGGGATTTTACAGAGTATGACATTAGAGAAATACCATACTCTGGAGAAAGCCCTGAGTATTTAGACTTCTAGAAAAATAAGGCTGGAGGGCGCTTCTAGGAGGCTCTTCTGCATTAAAGCTTAACTTTCAAATCACACAGTCTACTGTTTTTGGCTTCCACAAAAGCTATTACTGCCTTAACAGCTGATTTATTAAAATGCATTCACTCTCTGTTTTCAGCAAAAGCTTAACTTTGCCACAGTCCTCTTATATTAAACATTCTGGGGAGGCAATCATGGTTTTGGATGGCTATGCAAAAGTAATCATGATCAAGCAAGCTCTTTCTGTCTTTTACAAATCTCTCCTTCGCTCCGTACATAAGGTAGGGGCATCACGATGGCTTTGAGGAGTACCTCTTTTGGAGGAGATGCTACAAAGACAAATTTCGATCCTGCCAAATACCAGAGGAGCAGTACTAAATTGTGACCATTAGCTCAGAAATTAGCTAGTGCTGCTGACTCACAGTCAGATTTAGCTGACAAGCAGGTTGGCCTGAGCCTGTGAACCCCCACCCAGTGAGCAAGCCTTGATCATGCGAGCAGCCCAAGGCTCAGCCCTATGGACCTCAGGGAGCAGGAGCTCCTCGTCTTTTGCTCCTGCTGACCTTGGTGCCAGGCACATCAGCAGGGCTCCCTGAATAACAAACAGCACCTTGCAGCTCTTAATGCTATCACCAGGCTACACCTGACCCAGCTAACCCTAGCCTTTTCTGGCAACTTAGTAATACTTAAATAATTAATTTCTAATAAGAAGGAGGATTGGAGGGGGGGGGCTTGTTTTGTTTTGATGACCAGTTATCGATGGATTTGGAGCGAAATCCAGGAACTGCAAGTGAAAACTGAGGAAACTCTCTTAGCTACTTGTGGGGCTGTTTCCAAGACTGCCTTTTGTAACCACATGATCACACTGTACAATGAACATTTTGGGTGTGCAAACAGTAGTGACATTGTTATGCTTCCATGAAAGCTAGCTGCTTCTGTTCAGCCACTTGTTTTCATCCTTTTCTGCAAAAAAATAGATGACTTTGAGATAAGCTGCTCATTAAAGAAAGGGATTTTATTCCTACAGCATTGCTTCCTTTTGTCACTCCTATATTCAAGAAGAGAGAAGATCCAAGGAACTACAGGCTGGTCAGCCTGACCTTGATCCCTGGCAAGATGATGGAGCAAATAATCCTAGGAACCACTTCTAAACATACGAAGGACAAGAAAGTGATTGCGAGTAGAGATATAGATTTATGAAGGGGAAATCATGTTTACCCAGCCGGATAGCCTTCTATGATGAGATGGACTTGTTGGATGAGGGGAGAGCAACAGATGTTGTTTATGGTGACTTTAGCAAGGCTTTTGACACTCTTTCTCAAACATCCTCATAGACAGAGGAAGAACAGACTAAATAAGTAGACAGTGGAATGGACTGGTAACTGGCTGAACCCCTGCGCTCAAAGTCCAGCTGGAGGCCAGTCACTAGTGGTTTACTCCAGGGGTCAATACTGCTTAACGTCTTCATTGACGAACTGGATGATGGGGCAGAGGGCACCCTCAGCAAGTTCGCAGCTGATACAAAGCTGGGACGGGTGGCTGATGCACCAGAGGGTTGTGCTGCCATCCACAGGGACCTGGACAGGCTGGAGAAATGTGCAGGCAGGAAACATGAACATCAACAATGGGGAATGGAAAGTCCTGCACCTCAGAAGGAATAACCCCATGCATCAGTACATGCTGGGACTGACCAGCTAGAAAGCAGCTTGGCAGAGAAAGACCTGTTGATCCTGGCGGACACCAAGCTGAAGTCCGCAATGCACCCTTGTGGCATGGAGCACCAACAGCATCCTGGGCTGCACTAGGAGAAGTATTGCCAGCAGGTAGAGGGAGAAGATCCTTCTCTATTCAGCACTGGTGAGACACATCTGGAGTGCTTGGTCCAGTTCCAGGCTCCCCAATACAAGGAAGATAGGGACTTAGTGGAGTGTGTCCAGTGAAGGCCCACAAGGATGATTTAAGGGACTTGCAGCATCTGACATACAAAGAGAGGCTGAAAGAGCTGGGACTGTTCAGCCTGGAGAAGAGAAGATTCAGGGGGGTCTTATGGATGTGTACAAATACCTGATGGGAGAGGGTAGAGAAGGTGCAGCCAAACTCTTCAGAGTGGTATCCATTGAAAGGACAAGAGGTAACACACACAATTTTAAATACAGAAAGACCATTTAAACCTAAGAATGCTTTTCTACTGTCAGAGTGGTCAAACACCAGAACAGGCTGCTGCGAGCAGCTGTGCAGTCTCCATCCTTGGAGGTATTCAAGACCCAACTGGACATGGTCCTAAGAATCCTGCTCTAGCTGACCCTGCTTTGAGCAGAGGGTTGGGGACCAGATGATCTCCAAAGGTACTTGCCAACCTCAACAATTCTGTGATTCTCCAGTCTTTTAACTTTGCATTCACTCAGTGACTGTAATCAAGAATCTTTCCTCTGTCCTACACTGCTGTCTGAGTGTTGTCCAGCTAACAGCAATAGCAACAGCAACTCCCCTCTGGGACTTCATGGCATCTCCTGCTCTTCCTTCTCAGAAGGGAGCTTGCAACAACTTTGGGGGCGGGGGGTGGCTTTTTAATCATTTGGGAAGTAAAGGACGGTTTCATTGGTGTTGGGTAGGTTTTCTCAAACAGGAAGGCTCTGCAGTGTTTCCTGATGATGGTCACACTCTGAAATATCCAGTTATTTAACAGCTTCCTTCATCTTCCAGTGTGTTAACAGTTTAGTAACGCTAGAATTTTTCTTACCAAAAGCCGTATAGGTCTGCTCTATCCTTTACTTTCCACCTATGTGCTTATCCCCCTGTTTTATTAAAAACAGGATCATTCTCCTTATTTGGAATATATTCAAGTGTGTGAATATACAGTATACTCTAGTGAATTAGCTTATTTCAGCACAGACTGCTGCCTTTAAGGAGGAAATGGAAGTACTTGTCCTCCAAAGGATGGAGAATGTCCACTGACAATTAATTGCTACTTCTCCCAAATCGTAACAGAGCAAAATTATTTGTTTCTTCAAATCCAATCCACAGCATTTTGGACTTTATTTTTTTTTTCTTGAATAGATCTGTTTTATAAAAAAATGTAAATAAATACATAAATAAATAAAAAGAGTCATGTGAACAAATGTAGGACTTACGTATGATCCATAATTCACTGCTAGGGTCTGCAAAGCCCACGGGAGGCCTAGGCCAATTAAAATATCAAAAACATTGCTTCCGATGGAGTTGGACACAGCCATGTCCCCCATACCTGCAGGAATGGAAACCATGTACAGTTAGACATGTCTCAGAAAAGTCTTTTAAACAGAGATACATTAACCTGAGCTAATCCAGACAATTTCCACGAATTAAGGCAAAGAGTTAAGGGAGATCTCCCTCACCGCATCTCTTCCCTTTCCCCTTTGCCCTCCCCATCATACAAGGCCAGCAGGGTTGAAGGGGCTGAATCCACCTTCTAGGATCATCTGAGAACTTCCCTCAACTAATCCTCCGCTGCTGTGGGGACCCTGGCCACTGGCTGTGCTGGCTGTGACCTGCCGGCACTCTTGTGCCATGCTCAGTGGGGCTTTTGATGCTTTACTGTAACCATGACATACGAGTTTCTATACTGGACTGATTAGATTAGGTCTCCATGTAGTCTAATAAGTAGCCGGTTGTTTCAGGGAAGAGCCACTGTTTTTGTTCCCCAAAGCAGTACTGACAACCTTCTTTTTCTCTTAAAACTTCTGTTGCTGGAGTCACAGGGGTGGGGGGGGAGGTGGGGAAGTTTTCCTTAAGAACAGTAGTATGTTCCCATCCTTATGACTGTGGAGAAAAGCTGGAAAGTGACCTGCAAGACCCTTATGCTATGTTCTAAACAATGCTATACCACCCATATTTAAATTAAGAAAAATGCCGTGACTTTTGGGGAAGGCTTGAAGTTGACAATAGTGCCAAAACTTGTTCTGCACCGTCATTAAGAACCTGCTAGCTGCTTTGCAATAGCAACATAATTAATTTCCTTCTTTGTTCTTGTTTTAAATTTCAGCCTCAGGAAAAAGGCTCTGTATGTTTTCACATTCAGGACACATCTGTGCTATCTAGAGAGGAAGAGGACACAAGGAAACACTTCCATAGCAGTATGACATCTCTGTGATGAACCTACCTTGCCTTGCTACGATAAGGCTTGCCATGCAGTCTGGCACACTGGTTCCAGCTGCCAAGAAAGTGATGCCCATGATCACATCTGGAATTCCCAATGTGTAGCCAATGATTGTCACCTAAGGAGAGGAAATAAACTGTCAAGCTGTTTACAAGAATTAAAATCAGAGACCAGCTTGGCCAAATTCTGCAAGGTGCTGTGAGACAGAGTTTATTGCTCAGTGCAAACTCACACTTTCTTTAAAGGGAAGCAGTGACAGGCTTTTCTGGTATATTCATCACGTGGCAGAGCATAGCACTGACCTGCTATGTACCCTCTTTGGTTAGCTGCTTCACACCTTCCATCCACAATTTTCCTGACACTAACCTGGAAAAGAGACTATATGGTGGCCCACTACCCTGTGTAACAGTCTCCTGATCTTGGCTGAAGTTTGCAGACATTTTTATATACAAATAAGAGCTAAGCAGACACTAAAACAACCCCATGGTTCATTAGACTATGAAAATGCTGTATGCAGGGACATATACCCAAGTGACTGCAAAGAATTCCTATTGGCAGAGAAGAGATACCTTTAATTTCCTCTTTCCTTTGCTATGCAGCCTATGATAAATTAGTGCTCTTAAAATTGATTAATATTTTTTAATTTTGGATGCCTTTGTGTAATGATGCCCATTTCCTGTTAGCCACATTTAATTGGTCTTCTGAACTCTCTGCAGCACACTCCAAGAAATGTGAACCATATGTTAGAAGCAGCACAGTGACCCTGTGGGCTCTGGTATTTCAGCTATGGAAAGCTGGGATAGCGTTTTTCTTGAAAAACACCTCATCCCCACAGATGAAAAACAGAAGAAAACAAGTAACTTTCTATTTCCTGTTCAGGGTAACATGGGTTATTGAAAACAAAACAAAATAAAACCCCCTCTTCTGTAACTGCTTTGATTAGTTCACAGGGAAAAGCCTGGCATTCATTTTGGCATTTAGTACAAGAATGAACTGTGAAGGCAGTGAAGATTTTTTTGTTGCCTCCCTCTTCCCAGCCGGGAAGCAGGGCCCAGTGCTTTAGTGAGGTATCTCCATGCTCTTCAGGTCCCATGCCAAGAGACACCATGAATTGTGCATGCCATCACAAGTGCAACAGCCCAAAACCAGGCTTCCCTCGTTAGACCCCCTCCTGATGCCAATGCCCCATCATTGTCTGATTCTGCTTAAGAGTACAGACCGCCCCAAAAGAAACACAATCCATGCTGCAGTATTCCTGTAATCCTAATGAGGACAACTTACACTTTTCACATACACATATGACATAATGAGGCCTGCAGCAAGCTAACAGGCTCAGTGATCCAGCCAGTGCACAAAACTTCTCCCTTGTGAACAGGCCAACTATGCTTGGATTTCCTTGTGTTCATTTTTATTTATCCCCTTCTACCTTTAGGATAATGAGGTAGAATTAAGTTCCCGTTGACTGGAGCAGTTGTGCAAGAATTTGGCTGAATGTCGTGCTTTTATTCATGCTGAGTTCAAAGTGTTATCATTTACAACTCCGTGTCTCAAGCTTGCTTGCTCCAAGAAAAGGAAGAGCTATTGAGGTCAGATTCTTACTAGCATGAGGGCCTCTTTACACTGCCCTGCACAACTAGGAGGTGTTAAATTGGTGCAAGTGTAATTTTTTCCCATGTTAAAGAATCTGGGTGAAATTCCAGCCCTGAATCAAGTTCAAAGGCCATGGCTACTGGCCCTTAATTTTCTTCTCTCAGTGTGGACAGGTCTAATAGAAATGGAAGCAGACTTAAGGTTTCTCATTTAAAAATTCAGGTATGTAGAACTTACTACACATTTCTCTAAGCTGACAAAAACAACTTCCGTCGCCTCTCCCAGGCTGTGGTTTCTGCTTTAGTTGGTACGTACCATCCACACCATCATGTAGGAGAAAGCCGCAATCCAGAGGGTAGAAGAAGCAAAGGTAACCATGAACCATTTTTCCAAGTGGGGTTTGTTGCAGTTGGGCACGGTGAAGTACAGGACAAAACTCAATGGCCATGTGAAGAGCCACTTCAAGATTTCTATCTTGCCAGCTGTAAAACAAAAAAGGGAAGCAATCACAATTCTAGTCTGCTTTACTCCAGAATGTTATTGTTTTGTTAATATTAACAAGGCAGATACCAGGGACACCTCAGCCTAACTGCTATTCAAACAGATAATGACAAGACATTCCTTGTTCAGAAGATCATGGCGTGATGGGAAGGCAGAGAGGGGCACAGGGAAGGAGTATGAAGTGCCTCCCTGAGAGTTCGTTAAATAATGGGTCAGAGTACACCTGCTACCCTCCCTGGGTCAAGTTCTTACAGGTACCACATAAAAAGCAAGTTCTAGAAAGAGATCTGATCCATCTTCGACCACCTAATGGGATGGTACAGAAAAGATGGAGCTAGGCTCTTCACCGAAATGCACAAGGAAATTATAAGAGCCAATGGACTCAACTTGCAATATGGGAAATTCAGAATAGATGCTACCATAAGTTCTGCATTTTCTTTTTTTTTCCTACCATGAGGGTGGTCAAACACTGGAACAGGTACCCAAAAAGACTGCGGGATCTCCATCCTTATAGATAATCAAAACTCAACCAGATGCAGCCTTGGGGAACCTGCTCTGAGTAGGGGTTTGAACCAGAGACCTCCAGAGGTCCACGGCAACTCTTCCCATACTATGAATCCAGTGTCACGGTCCGTAGGACATCTAAATTACTCTCTTCTAGGCTCAGTTTTTTCCTTACTCCAACTACAGCTATGCTGTTTGAATGAGGAGACCTGAACAGAAGTTCCCAAAAATGTATCTCATGTGTAAAGGGCAGGACCAGTCCCTACAGTATTCTGACTTGTCTGCAACACAGCAGATCTTGCCAGCTGTGGCAAATGTGAGTCAAAGGTAGGGCAGGGATATATTATAATCATCCCGGGACTAGAGCCCTGATGGGTTAAGAGGGACTTGGCAAAAATGAGATCTGCATCCTGCAGGCGCAGTGCTCAGCAACCTGAGGCACACGTGGTTTTTCACAAGTCACATAGCTGTTCTGACTTTCTACGGCCTCCAGAAAGAGTGAGAAGACACTGTGGCTGTGCCTAGTTAACAGCAGGAAGCAGAAGCGCCCAGGACCTTCTTTTGTTGCTGCTCCATATCAGCACCACTGCTGCCTTGTGTCTACTAGCACTGCACCTTACCACCGAGGTAAGAGCACGCCTCATTTCCCAGCAAAGGTAAGGCCTAGATCAGGCACCTTGCCAGCAGCCCCGCCATCCTCAGCTTCCTCCGTAGTCAGCAGAGGGAGATGGGCCTCTCCAGAGGGTGACCCAGGTTTTGTGGGTAGGAACCACCCCGTGGAGATTGCTGCTTCTCCCCCCCGACTTCAGCAGCAGCGCTGGGCCAACGCACAAGCTCCAGCAGAGGTGCATCAAGCCCAGGAGTCTGCATCCTGAGAAGTTCCTGCTGCTTCTCAGTTCCTCTCATCTTTTACCTGTGACCAGGAACTACACTGGGAGGTGCAGGCTGATCAGAGCTCTCAGAGACACTTCTACCTCAACACGTGTCTGCGATGCTTTCTGGCATACCCAAACTGAGTTTTGCTTTCTGGAACAATACAAACCCAGGAGCTTCTTACTGGGTAGGTCAAAAGGTGTGTATGGCCCTTCATGGTCATCATCGTCATCATCTTCTTCCTCTTCCTCATCGTTTTCGTTGTTCTCGTTATCCTCATTCTCGTTCTCTGTCTCGTTCCCAGCCTCAGCCATGTCTTCGTCCCGCCGTGTGCCGTTCACGCCCCGCTCAGCAGAGTTGCTGGGGCCTGTCCCATTCTCAACCACATGCTTGATCGGTATTTTGATTGCTACTTCTGACTCACCATTGGTGTAAGTCCTGCTGTTGATCAGCCTTTGTCTCTGTAAATACAGGCACAAATTCTTGCTGAAAGACAGATTTTTTTAAATTTAATTTTTTAAAGAGAAAGGAAGGAACAGAGAGAGAGAGAGATGTGCAGAGTTCTTTAAAAATTTGGCTTTAAAAGCAAAAGGGATGAATTTTGATCAGGTGTAACGTGATGCTTGCTTGCAGATGACTAGATAAATCTCACAGATACAACTTTTATAAGAGAAGGACCAGTATCTGTAGAATTGACTGCGGGAGTATTCCAGGGCTAGACTAAATGCAGACTCAGTGGAGTACCATATTTTTAAATAAGTGCAAGCAATATTAATGTCAGATCAATGCAGGGGGCACCTCCTGTGAGCAACAGCTACAGGTAACATAACGGCATAATGACTTGAAACTTTCTCTGCTAAAATCTCCATGGGGACAGATAGCAAGGGATGATTTAGTAAAGTCAGTGTCAGAAGGATAAAATCTGGGAAAATGCTATCAGGGATCCAGAAAACATAAAAGAGTTCCATTTTGACCCAAACACTGCTACAGGAAAAGGCAAATTCAGAAGGAGAAGGGGAGGTGGGGGGAGATAAAGGACATACCTCATTGATTAACATGCGGCTGGCCATGGAGAGACGTGTTTTGGGAGGGAAGTGGCTGGTTATCATGATCCGGAGCCCAGCTTCAGAAAATGAAAGCTGGTGTGGGTAGGCAGACAGCAGCTCATCCACCATGATCACCGAGGCTTTACGGTGGAAATTTCCTGCAGCCAAGGAACAAAGAGAAATTGAGGTCTTCTTCCAGCAGTCTCTCTCTCTGCCCTACGTGGCTCTCAGAAGAATAAACCCACGGGTTCCAGAAGTCCTTTGTAAGAACCATTCCTTCAGCTACCGCCATTCAAAATATGCCTCCTCTGTCCTTAATTTCTGTCTTTACATGTCCTACATTTCTGTCTTTAAATAAAATCGCCAACATGGTATCTCCACTCATGCTCATTACAGAGAATTAAATCTGCTCTGCACATTTCATCATAGGCCTGCGTTAGGCAGATCACTGCTTCCACAGCTGCTATTCCACCAGGTAGAAATGGTGCTGCAGTAAAGCTGCGTTAATTCCACTGTTATAATCTGCACTTGTGTGAGGATATTGGCCTCACCCACCATTAATCGTACATGGGGGTGAGGAAATCATCACTGTGTTCCTGCCGGGTACCAATGCAAATGAAAAGCAGGTTCCTGCATCCTGGGCTTGCAGCTCATGGCTGGGAAGTGCCATCAAACCTGGCAGCAAGTGCACATGCTGGTCCATGGGGAGCGACCCACAGTGCGGGAGCAAAGGAACAAGGGAACAGGGGCAGGTACCTGAATCGCGCTCCAGCTGGGGCACAGCGCCAGTGCCCGTTACCTCTGGGGTGGCACAGTGCCAGCGTCCATCCTTTCTGTGCCTGGATGCTACCCTCGGGCTGTGAATTCTGGGCCGGGACTGGGACTCAGCAGCAGGGAAACCCAAGGTCTTCCCCGACACATCTCTGCTTTGGTTTATTAAAATCAGTGCTGAACACTGGCAGATGTTTCATGGCATTACTATTTATTACCATCACTGTTAGTTTTACAGAAGAGTATCTCCTTGGCCTTAGTGTCACTTTTTTTTCTGATTGAGAAGGTTTCCATGGGTTGGGGTAGATAAGGGGAAAATCCATATTAAAAAAAAAAAAAAAAAAAAAAAAATCAAAAAAGCCAGACAACTTTTCCTTGTGACTTTTTCCATGCTGGCATTTCCTGCATGGCACTTGGTGGAACTGCCCCAAACACAGAAATCCTTCTGTTTGATTCTTTTTGGTCCTCTGTTCAGAAAAGGCCTCAGAAAACAAACGGTAGTGTCTGAAACCCTCAGGCAACCTGTTGAAATGGGTGCTGTTTGCGACCCCATGCTACTGGCTGGTGTGCACAGCAGCGCCACTCGCCTGTCTGGGCCTCTGGTGGCCCACTGCCAAGTAAATACAGGAACAATCTGCAAGAAAATGAAGCAATCCTTTTGTCTTCCTTCCTCAGCCAGTTTGAGTAACCGCAAGTGTCCAAAACAAAAAATTACCAGCAGCTGAGCAGTGTCATGCAAAGATGCAATCTGGGGAGATTTAAACCAAATCCCACAATCAGAACTGCCTCATTTGTGCATAACCCTGAAGGCACCGGGTAAACCTAGATGACTAAGGCCTGAGTTTATGCTTACTGAGTTTTACCAGTCTAGCTTTACTGGTACAGAGTGTAGTCATCTTGCCAGTGCAGTTTCGCTGCTGAGAGCCCCAGGCTACAGATAGCTGTTCCCATAAAATCAGCTTCCTCAAACCAGAGTGCACAGCACTCACAAAAGCCTTCCCTCAGCAATAGGGCAGTAACATGACAGCTGGCCTCTGGTAGACTCAAAGGGTTTGATGTCAGCAAATAAACCCTTCTACATTTCATGTTTAGTTGCTTACTGTATACAGACTATGTCTTTCAATCACTGTTTGCCAGAAAAGAGACCTATTTTTTAAAATTTTTTTTAGTCCAGCAGAAGAAAAAGGGCAGCCCATTTGTAGTCAGAGACCAGGACTGCTTTAGACAAGACAGAGCTCCTTCTCAGCTTAAACCAGTGACTGGAGCGGGGGTGTTATTGCTGAGGATAGGTGCATATAAATCACAAGCAGTTACTGCACATGCTTGTTGACTGTTGCAAAGATAAAAAAATTACCCTCTGTAAATACAGTTTAGCACACACTTGCAAATGCATGCATCGAGCTACTGCTGCTGAGCTATGTGGGTGATTTTTTTTTTTTTAAGCTGAAGAAATAAAATAATTTTTATATGTGACCATGACTAAAGTCAAACGGGAACAGATTTCAGCCAAAAGCGAAATCCGCTTAAAGATCATTTACACAGAAAAGCTGTGCACGTTCAAGACAGCATGTGCAGTAAGAGCACGCTACCTAGACCAACACAGAGTCCCCAGCCTCCCTTCACTGGGGGGGAGGGGGGGGGAGTGTACACCAGTATAAGTAAGGCCTTTTTCCCTGCTCAGTTTGTGTCGCTTTGGAATGGAGTTAAATTTAACTGGAGGTACTAGATGTAAATGGGCATCTTCAGTGCAGAATAACAGCGCCCACAGGAGGACTTACGAGGGCATGGCTGTAATGGTCTAAATAAGTAGCCCCTGGGCAAGTCAGGCGTGAAGCTGGAGGAGTCCTTTCAGCCAGGCACTCGTCCAGTAGCAAGAACTACCCAGAGGAGGCCTGAGCTGCCTCCAGCAGCAAAGGATGTGGTGGCTGGGGTCACCACGCTGTGCCCCCAGGCACAGGAGCCATGGCCATCTGGCAGGGGGGTTACAAAAGGGCCACCTGCCCACCTATTTCATGGCTGGTAAGATAGAAGCCGTCCACACTGCATAACTAGCAAACAAACTTGTAAACATTCAGAATGATGCAAGCAAGCAGGGTGACTTACTGGAACAGTTACCTTTCTTTAGTAATACCACTGTGGCATCGCAGTTGCTGTTATCGTCCATTTCCGTGTTATTTGCTAAACCATTCACCATATTTGCAGAGTTTTTTGTCTTCCTTTCAAAGCACTGATGTATGGTTGAGTTGTACCTGCACAAACGAAACACTCTAGATGTACCTTTGCTTCTTCTATGTCGATTTCTTGACACTCTTCCTTTCCCAGACTCATATCCTGTGTAATCCAGTTAAGGGAGGGAAGAAAACCCCTCTGGTTTTAAGGAAATCTAGCTACAGTATGCCAGAGTTCTAACTAAATTGTATACAATGCAATCTCTCCATACCCAGAAGGCTATGAAAAATACAAGACAGGAATCCTGAATGACATGTATGCTTATGTATTATGTGTAATTAATATTCTGTATAGCAAATAATGATTGTCATCATCCAAATTTATTTTTTATCACATAATCACACCTGAGCATGAATGTTGTTTTATCTGTGAAGACATACCACCGAAACACAAGACCATATGCTAGGCTCCATCTCAACTTTGGGGGGGGTGGGAAATCTTTGTTTCTTATTTTATTTAGAGTAGCCAGGAGCTGACACAAACACGAGCCAAGGATCTCATCACGATACTCAAAGGCAAGGGTAGACCACTGCGAACACCTGGCCGAGGTCCCTAACCAGGCCAACAGCCTCCCCAGCTATGTCCAGACAGGTCTGAAATATCTGTTCACACTACAGCATTGCTTTCAGAAAAAAAACCCATTCTAGATTCAGACATTACAACTGTCTGTTTTGCTGGTCAGTTAATTGTTGCAAGGGTGAAGCTGCCCTCCATGTTAAAGAAAAAGTTTCTAATTATTAGAATTAGAATTCTGACTCGTGTTCCCTTCAACCCAGCCTGAGCGTTTTGCTGTTCTCACTGAGAATTGCTCTCACAATATTTACTCTATTCATCATTTCAAAACAAATCTCTACTCTTACTTGTTAAGACAAGACCACTGGTGTGATGGGCAGCTGGCAGGTTTTGTTGAATGTTCCAGTTTAAATCTGGGTTTCCTTTCCACTGGATTTTAAAAACAAGGCAGGAGGAGGGGAACCAAACAGCAGAACAGACTAGCTTTGCTAGCATGAACTTGCGTGAAAGAAGTTACACAGGTCAGGTGCTCAGAAAATCAATGTTGATTGTGCTGTAGTTTTATCATGGGTCTCCAAACAAGCAAGAACAAATTGCCGTGGAGTTTTGCACCCATAAGAAGTAAACTGGAATCTGCCGTGTGTTTATTTCTGAGTAGGGATGCTAAAGTGAAGTCAGAAGACACTGCTTAGGTGGGACTCGGAGACAGACTCATTTCTCTGCTCTGCCACAGACTTGCTGCATTAGCCTTGGTCAGTTCACACAGGGTGAGATCTGTAAAGCATCATCCACCTTTAGATGTCTGATCCTCGGATCTGTACTGCAGGGATAAGCAGCCCCTTCCTGCCTTATCAGGATAAGTTACAGATAAGTACATGACAGGGCAAGGTGCTTTAACCCCTGCTCTTGGAGGTGCTGCTGGCGTGCAAGCTGGGTCATGCAATGGAAGCCCTGCCCACAGCCTGCAGCTCTCTTTAATTACCTTTGCAACCTCTGGAAAAGCGCTGGAGCAGGGAGCCTTACAATCTAACCAAACCGAGGGCGCATTTGACTTACTTCATGATAATGATGTAGATGACATACATCAGCACTAAGACTAAGGACTCCCACCTGCAAACAAGAATGACACAGAAAGCACATCAGAGCAGGGCACAGCAGTCAGCTGCCCGAGTTCAGCCATTCCCCCATCTGTCATGCCACAAACTTGCAGAAAGGCTTGACCCCCTTGGGCTGTCTTAACACACCTCTAGAAAAGGGGGTACATAAAGAAATGGCTCACACACCCACGTGTGATGCCTCCTTTGTTTTCTTGACTTCTGCTCTGGTTATACATGGTCAAATCAACCCATCAGCTAAGACCAAGTAACTAACCCCAGAAGTTCAGTGAACAAATCGCGCACCCAAGGAACACTGACATTTCTGTAAGGACAATACCTGTGGGGGCTGTGGCAGAGGGAGGGGAGCAGTTGTCCTGCTCTGCCTGCATGGGTGTAAAGCAGGTCGTTGGGCTTTTTCAGCGTGCTAAAGCACACCGATCACGCCAAGACAACCTGAACAAGGGGCAGCTGCTCTTCCGCTACTGCTGCTGCATAACCACTGAGAATGCAGCAGGCAGCAGTTTAAACTGCTGATTAGGTATTGCCAGGTTTTTTCTTCCACTGCTTCTGTGTCAAACTAGTGAAATTTGTATGAAAACAAAATAGAATATGAGTTTTAGAACTTGTTTCTAGATTATCTTTTTCATTGGCCAAAATGCTGTATTCTGCACAGTTCCCTACGGCAAACCGCTAGTCCTTGTGGAAATCATCCATTATCAGACTGCTATATACTAAAATTCATGAGCCATTTTCTCTTTAAGGATTTTGAGACATTGCACTAACCATATCAATATCTCATTCCCTGCTTCTGGTAGTTCAACACTTGGCTTCCGCACTGATGTCTTTTAGTTGAAAGGCACAGTCAAATACAATTGGGCCTTGAGTCAATTTTAGTTAAAAAAACAAAACAAAACAAAACAAAGAAAAACAAGCCATTGCAAAATTCAGTGTTTCAGAAATCCTTCTCTGAAATGAAACATAAATCCCCCAGTGAGAACAAGTTTAAGAAAACATGCAACCCAAAAAGCCTGACTCCCCCTAGTGCTTGTAATCTAAATAATACTGGCTGTGAGTGAAATCAAAGCTACCACTGTCACTCCACAAGCCCTGAGAGGTGCTCAAAACAAAACCATGAAAGCAAAACAACCGAAAGTCCACTTTTAAAGTGTTTGAAGCCCTCCTAGCCTACCATACCTATTGCAGTACCTTTAAGCATATTCATGGAGATATTAACATATATATGTATATATTTTTTTTCTTCCTTTCTTTAAACCGGCCATTCACTCTTTAATATTGCCTTAGGAGCTTTTGGTTTTTAAAATTATTAAAAGTCCAAATATTGGAACACACTTATTTATGACTGCTGGGGTGGTCCTTTCCATTCCCAGGCAGCTGACATCCCTGGCACACTGGCACCCAAGCAGCAGTCTCTGCCTCTGCTGAGTGCATTGCCATCCCTGGGCTGCTGCAGGGTGGGCAGAGGGCACCAACTGCCGCCGCTCTATCGGGAAACAGTCTGAGTGATGCTCTCCTAGGCTTTCCTCTCTGGCTCAGAAAATGAGTTATTCTAGCCCATCTTGTGCTGAGGTTTCTCATGCAGCAGGAAACTGCTGCCTGAATCACCCTGCAGAACTTTTTAGCTCTCCCCTCCTCTCCTCATGAACCCTACTTATTGCAGCTTTTGTGGTATACCAGAAAAAAATGAAAAGAAAAAGGATTCACTTACCAGGAAACTTTTTCGTCGTAAATAAACTGTGGAGAAAAAGTTTAAAAATAGGCGTGTTATACAAGAAATCACAGCAGAAAACAGCTCATCACCTGAGCAGGGGACAGAGTGGGCAGAGCAACCCAGGGCTCAGGGCAGTGGGATTAAGCTCTGGTCTGTGTTGGCACTGCCCTCCTGCCCAGCCTTTGAACTTTTCAACCCTTAGTTTCTCTCACCTAGTAAAGGCAGGCAGGTACTCCTTCCCAAATACCACGGGATCCTTGTGTAACCAGGGCTATTGCAGCAGCGAAGCAGAAGCGGTTACAGGGAAAACAGAAGTGAGTCAGAGAAGGGGCTGTACCTGCCTCTGAACCGCACGGCCGGTCTCACCAGAGACACGGCCTCTTCCCCTGACCTGTCCTTGGGTGGCAACCAGGCGAGCAGTATGCAGATTTACAGCCAGCTCCATAGCTGCTGTGAAATTTTGCCGGCTAAAAACTGGGCCCAAGGCATTATTTCCTAAAGATCTACGTGATCACCACACTAGCTGACTTTAACTACTGTGATAGTCAGTGTCTCTTGCCATGTGTGTAAGATGCTCCGTGTTGGGGAAGAAACAACGCTGTGCCAGAGAGGTGAAGGGTGTTTGTCCATCTACGCCTGGTTTCGGGAGGGTCTGAAGAGGCAGATGCTGGGAAGTGACCGGCAGGTGGCTGCAGTGCTCCACAGCTGGGCCCTTCCCCAGCCCACCCGCCGCCACCACCACCAGCCCTGCTGGGGGAGAGGGGGCTGCCACCCTCCCTTGCTGGCAACATCCCCTGTCTCCCCTTCTCCTTCCACCTCAGCTGGACCTCTGTGGAGGACTGCTCTCGCTGCCGGTCTCGGCCATCACTCATAGAGCAGGGGATCTCAGCGCGGCTCAACCCGCGTGCCATGACCTGCCTGCCACAGCTGCTGCAGCAGGAGGGCCAGCCAGGCTGCCCGGCCTGCGTGCGGGGTGCCCTGGAGGGCCAGAGGGCTGGCCAGGCTGCCCGGCCTGCATGCGGGGTGCCCTGGA
>WAAD01003957.1:138281-273213 GCA_013389945.1 Fregata magnificens | reverse complement strand
CAGGCTGCCTGGCCTGTGCTGCAGCAGGAAGGCTGGAGGGCCGGCCAGGCCGCCCGGCTTGCATGCGCGGTGCCCTGGAGGGCTGGAGGGCCTGCTGGGCTGCCTGGCCTGCATGCGGGGTGCCCTGAAGGGCCGGCCAGGCCCCCTGGCCTATGTGCAGGGTGTCCGGGAGGGCCGGCCCTTCACGGCAGCATGGGGCTTCTCTGGGAGGTCAGAGCTGGGGTTGCACACAGCAACCTGCAGCCCCGCGGCCTGGGCAGCCGCTCTACCCTGTCAGCCTCGGTGAGGAGCCTGCTTTCCGTTCAGTCCTTCCAAAGCACCTGCGCCCGCTTTCAGCTCCATGCTGTGCAGAGAGGCGGAAATGCCGTATTTGCACTAGGAAAACACATCCATGGCAGCGCAGCAGAGAAAAGGGAGGGAAAGGGAACAAGCCTCTGAAAGCACAGTGAAACACTTCCCTTCAGCTATATAGCCTGTAAATAGCAACTCCTGCGTGACAGCCAGCACCAAGCAATAGTTACATTGGTTACTGGAAGAAAACATGACCACAAAACGTTACGTGTGTTAGAAGTTACAGCTCCCAGTCACCGTGATCTAATCTGACAAGGCCTGTTTTAGGTTACAATGTGTTGGCGTGATGGGACAAGAAAGTGCGTGCATTGACCTTTGTGATTAAAAAACGCACCCATCCCACTTTTGTCACTACTGAGTCTGACCACGTCCCTTCAAGTTAAGATACATAGGCATTTTTTTCCTTTCAAGGTAAATAAGGAGTAACAGTTTTGCCAAGCTCTACAAGAAGACAAGGTAGCTTTGTAATATTATTTTAAGGTTAAAAAAAAAAATCAGGGCTGAATCAAGGTGAGGTAAGTAGGGTAAGTGCAGTTTATCCACTTCTATTCTCTGTGATTTAGAGTGCACTCATTATTATCAAATGGCCTGGAGCACCAAACAGGTGACTTTATGCTGCTTTGCTATTTCTTACTGCAGCACTGCAATTCCTTTGCTAGTGGAAATGGAAGACGACAAAATCACATTGACTTACCCAGCAGAATATCAAGCTTTTTAAAGTTGCTGAATCTCAACATTGGTAGGAATGTATTTATTTCCCCTCAAGTGTATTTACGATTAGTAAAGACACCAGTGGAGTGCAACTTATAACACAGCACCACAAGCTGCTGTTTAAAATACTATGAGAACAACCTTCTCAAGCAATATCATCCCTCTAGAAAGATGATTGTATTTCAGCTGCAGTAAAGTCTCAATGCCCTGATATGGCATATTATCCCTATATGGCAAAGCATTTAAGCGCCTTCTAAAATTTAAGGCGCACAGAAATGTAACGAAGGGGGAACCGCACGCAGGTTACGCTACGGTCTGCATGGAGCCCGTGGCTTGTCTCCCAGCAGAGACGCCAGGGACTGGAGAGTCAGTATTTGAATAACAATGTGCTGCCACCTAAATTTGATTCTGCCTTAAAAGGATAGGAAAGATCCGAGCCACTGTGAAGCCAGGGGCCCCTGGGTGAGTGAAAGGGAGGAGAAACTTCTTAAACTGAAGCAGTGTTTGACTCTGAAAGGAAAAATCCTCATTTGTCATCAACTGGGGAGCAATGCTGCATATAAAAGGGTTGGTAAATCAGCTGGGAGCTAAATCTTTAACCATTTAAAATGTTTTCCCTTCCTCCCAGCTTTCTTTTGTTTTCTCTAACAGGTGTTTAAAAGCCATTTGCAATGATTGCTGTGGAGTAATGCTGAAGAGAAGTGGGACGCTCCACATCTCCCCAGCCACAATTAGCCATGTAGTGCTGTCACATGGGAATGAGAGTTCTGGCAATGCCTTCAAGCCTGCACTAATGCCTGGAGTTGCACAGTCCTGCTGCCCTGGCTACTTGAGGGACCTTGAACCTTGCAGCTGATGAGATGAGCAGAACAGTGGGCATACATCTGGAGAGAACCTAACCCGAGGCTTAGGGAAAAAATAACAGTATCCTGATATTATGGGGTACACTCCCAAAAGAAAAGGACTTCTGCAGTTCTGTAATTATGAAGAACAGCTTATAGAGAAATAAAGTATAGGAGAAAAGTCTTAAGGATAACAGAGATGTCTGTTCAATGAGCCATACAACTCACTACATAGGATACGTAGCTAGGAATTTCAGGGGTGCACTGGACACAATACAATAGAGAATGGTTCTCAACATCCTGAAGCAGCTGACAACCACAAGGATGAACCAGCCATGAAAAAAAACCTGCCTTGCTTTAAGAATTTAAAAACCCATGACAGATTCAATAACTTGTATGCCACCATGCAAGAAACGAAACACCCAATCCAAACAACAGGAGGCTAAATGCCAGGCAGCTGCCCACATCTGTGCTTCCCATGGAGTAAACTAAGAGAAGGCCTGCTAGATGACTTTAAGCTCGTGCAATGTAATTTATTACAACCAGTGGGTGGGGCCAAGTTTGTTGTTTAGGAACACTTCTTGGTATGAGGTTACTGACAAGCTGTCAAAGCAAATAAAAAAAAAAGTTTTTTGTTTTGCAGGTCATTGCTAATAATTATGTAGAAAAGTTATTTTTCATCAGGTGCAAAAAGGCTGATCTTGCGGTGTGGGGAATAAAAGTATGAACAGGTTGAAGCAAACCCTCTGAGATTAGACAGGTATAGGCCTCTGCACCTACAGAATATGTATAGTATACAGGCATGTGCAGAATGAAGGCAAAACAAAACACACTGTTGAAACTGCAACTAATAAAACTAGCACAAACTTCAGAAATGCAAGCGTTCATCTTCCGACTTCTAAAGTTCCCTTCTTGCTTATCTATGGAAGCTACCTCATGAAACCACTCTTCCTTTCTCAGGGAATCTAGGGTCCTAGACTAGGCTGGGAAAAAAATAAAGGCAAAAAAAGCGCAAAGTAGTAACTGTTACCAGGAAACTCAATTTTTACATTTCCTGACTTTGTTTTGTATTGGATGCAAAGGTAATGCTAAACTGATGGCAGTGTCTTTATCTAAATGCTCGTGCTAACCTTTTTTCACTGTATAGTCTGATTCTGAGAGATTCAGAGTACTTACTGAGCTTGATGAAAGCTGGAACAGGAGCAGCACTAAGACTTACTGAAACTGTAGCCTTCATTAGAGGATTTACTGCTAGTGTGCACTGAACAAAACCTGCCCCAACTATGTGTGGAAAAACTAACTTTCATATTTTGTAGTTGTTGAGAATCTCTTTCCTCTGGGCACAAATGCTGCCTCCTTACAGGTCAGTTAGATTTTTTTTTTTTTTTCTTTTTTTTTTCAGGAAGCCGTGAGGGTCGCTGTCAGGAGAGGACTGACAGACCCATCCGCTCCAGAGCTGGTGGTGGGGCTGCAGCATGGGGTTTCAGCTCTGCACCTTGCGGCTGCACTGGGACTGGGGCACCACACTTCTCCCCAGCTATCGCTCTGGGCTCTCTGGACACTTCTTGATCTCCTACCCTTGGGCCAAGCTTTTCTACACAACCAGGGAGAACACAAGTACATTTTTCCACAAGCAGAAAGCCACGTGACTCCTGGAGCTAGGATCTTAGCTACAAGACTACGATTTCTTAGCAGGTTCCCTTTACAGGTGGCAGTAGACATGTGGGCTCCCATGGAAGAAGAACCTTCAAAAACTTACCACAATGAGTGCAACAACAGACAGTGTATAGTAGATTGAATCTCTCAAGAGACTCCATGACGACAGTGCAACGACCTGGGAAAACAGGCAAAGAGAGGATGTCAGCCAGGCTCTCACCAGCACGACTGCCACGCTAACAGTGTGTGCCAAAGTTAAGCCCATCGTTCTGTGTAAGCTGTCCCCACACATGCTAGGACATGAAGAGGAGACCCAAGCCAGGAAATGCACTGGCTTTCTGCGGCTGCTCGAGGAGCAGCCACTAGGAAGATGGGAGGATGGCCAAATCTGAAGAGTAAAAGGTATAAGGTCATGGGCAGCAGATGACTTCCATGCAAAGTCGCAGACGTGCTAAATCACACCAGTCTTGTCAAAGCCATGGAAAGGGGAATCAGGTATTTATGGATGACAGAGTAGTTTCCCACAAGCTCAGCAGGCTATCTGATATCCTTCTCCCCCTGAAATCCCTCCCATACACACACCACGGAGCCTGCAGTAGCAGTCCCTGCAGGCTGAGCTGTCCCCAAGGTCTGGCTGTGTGCTGCAGCTGGAGGCGGCTGAACCACAGGCAGGCATGGGGCGGCCTGCTGCAGAGGAGGCTGCGAGTGCTGCTGCTGTCAGGGCAGTGGGAAGGGGCTCAGCTTCACCAGCAGGATCCTCTTGTGCCAGTGCTGATGCTCAGCAACAAGTGTCTTGATGGAGAACGGTCACAGGAGATGAACAGCCCTGTTGAGTCTCCGGGACAGAACGTGACCACTCCTTCCACCCACCCCACGGTTCACATCTGTTTCTTGTATTAATTTTCCCCAACCTGGGACTCCTGCCTTCCTTGAGAGGGGAAACCAGCCTGAAACGCTGAGCAAGAGCGCAAGGCATGCAATGGCCCAGCAGGCAGGGGAGCACCACCAGACACAGTCCCCAGCTGCTGCCTAGCAACATGGGTCCTCTCCATCCTTGTCCTACCACCACGTGCCTACGTCCACTGCAAGTCCAGATGCTGGCATCTCATACACGATATACTCTCATACAAAAATTCCAGGAATTTTAGACTGCTGGATAATGGGCTTGTCCTTGCTAAAAACGGCAACTTGTCCCATGCTGACTCATTCAGGGGAGGATAACTTGGGCAACAGAAGTCGCATGGCAAAACACGAGTCTGACAGCACAGCGCAGCCAGATCCCCAGCACACTGCTAGCCTGAACCTCGGCAGAGCCATAGCTTCACCCACCACACTGACAGGTACCACCACAGCCCCATGTGCATTTGCACAGGTTTTGGGACACATACTCAAGTTAACACTCCAGCAAAGTATTAAGAACAAAAAGCAGGAATTTAGATGCAACAGAGGATAAAACGGGATTGCTGTACAGTTCATTTCACTTGACACCTTCCAAAGCCACGGAAATGAGGAGGAATTGTCACTGTAGGCTGAACGAGCCTGCAATTCTGATCTTAGAAGAAAAAAATACCAGTGAATAAGTTAGCCTATAACTTCATTAACAGTATTCAAAAGGGCAGATTAAAAGCAGTCATATGGTGGTAACATCTTCTGTATGATTATTTTTTTGCAGCCCTAGGAAGTCCCCTTAGTAGAACCTTCTCCTCAAATCTTTATTTCCCATTTCTGGAGTGCATTTCAAACACTGTGGGTCACATCCTTCACAGGTCTAAACCACAAGCAGGCAGATGGGAGATGGCTAATTTACACTGATTTGGATCCGGCCCCTGAATGTATAAATGAATTTTCTGACCACATCCTCCAGTCATGCTTGTGCATGAATTCAGTCAAACAAACAGTAACTTCATTTTAATTTCTATGATATCTAAAAAAAGGTCCTATTTCAGAGTGCTAGCAAAAATAGTTTCCCTGATTTCTCTGTATATTAACTCTTACAATATTGGAATTTTCCAGAACTGCTAGCAAAACAAATGCTGTAAAAAGGTACTGACCATTATACATAAAAATCTCTGCAGCCTCTTAATACTATGGCTTTTTAAAGTGGATGTAATTTATGCCCTGTGTAAAGTCTCTTTATGCAACCATTGACACGTAAGAAACTCCTACCTAAAATAAAAAAGCAGGCCCTTAAAGTCCTTGAGTCAGATTAGATTTATACCAGATGACATTACATTTCAATGCATGTAGGGATAGATGAATGGAGATGCTTTTATGATGGAAATTTCCAAATGTAGAAACCTGGAGTGGGGTTCATAATTCTATTCAGAGATCCTTAATTAAATCTCACATCTTACAGATAGTGGGCCCCTTCATTTTGATTGAGCAATTTTTGTAAGAGAATTTATAAAATAAGTTGACATTATTCCACTCAGCTTTTATGATGCTGCCTAAGGTCCTATGCACTTTTCTCAGCATGGATGCTGGTGGGGATTTTATAGCTGTAAACTTAAGCTCTGGATAATAAAAGTTACAACATTTCTGAAACAAATGACAAACTCCATATGAACAGGCTTGCTGGCAACTGTCGCTATTCTATCTAATAAACTCTCTCCTGGGTATAAGGGGTGTCAACCATGCCGCACAGCATACCTGTGAAAGCAAGACGTCCTGGTTACTGTGAGTCAAGCTAGTATCTCTCCTGTTCTTTGATATTCTACAATAATCTTGAAGGTAGTCTGCAATATTTTTCCAGGGAATTTTCCTCAGACACCTGAATGAGCACATTAGGATCCAGATGCTTAAATGCAGCTGTCTAGCAGGGACCTGATGCACAAAAGTCATAGACCAAGAGACCGTGGGAATCGCAAGGACTCTTGCATTGATTTCAGATTGGATTGAAGGGAATGTGCTCGTGCCTGGGACTCGTACAGGCTGCTCGCATTTCACAGGCATCCTAGCAGGTCTCCCCGATGCGGTAACTATGGGGCGATTAAAGCTCGGCTCTCCTTAGAGCATGTGTCATTTAACTGAAGTCTTTGAACCATTTGATCACTGGGAAGAACAATCTGATAAAGGAAAGCCATGCACATAAGGTAACCATGCACCAAGGGTAAAAGGAGCTAATTAGCACCGAGGGAAATGGCAGTACTTTCAGCCTGCTGACAAGAATTGTGTAGTCTAGTTATAACTGTCAAGACCTTGAATCCCTAAGTTGTGCCATATAGTCTTGCAGCAACCAAGGACTCCACATAAATCTTAACACACTGGAAACAGTTTAGCAGACTAAGGCAGAAAGGAAATCAGGGAAGCAATCAGCTTGGGTAAAAACACGATCAAATTTGAGTTTTAAATCAGCAACACTGCAACCCAGCGGGGAGCTGGTCCTTTGGGAGCTGAGCATAAGGAGGCAACTGTAAAACCACCAACTGCCAGGTTACACGTTTCCTCCGTTCAAAGGAAGTACCCGAAATTCAAACCCCAGACAAGCAGCCATTAGCCCTCTCCTGACTACTACACTGGGGACTGAATCTGGCATCCCCAGAGCTGAAAGGAAGAGCTCTTTAGTCCAGGCTTAAATGAGAACAACCCCTGACGAGTCTGACACAAATGAGGACCCATAGTGCACACTCACCTGCATGCCGCAGCATCATTCCTATGGGTAAAATGACCCATATTAGGTATTTGGTTTCTCATTGGTAAACTTTTGCCCTGCAAACTCTTATGTACAACATTCACAACTCAGAATGCTTATTTCCCTTTTTGAAGGGCTGGAGAGCAGAGAAATCAAGATTTTGTCAGTTCCAGTTTGATTTCTGTGGTTCTTAACTCCTGAAGCAGCAGCCCCATGCAGCACACACAGTCTCCTCCATCTAGCGCGTACATGGAGATAAGCCACCAGGGAGAAAATCGCTGAAAATCAGACAATGGCACCTGCTGCTCTTGGCACCTATGTTAGCTCAGGGCACCCAGGGCCTCAGGGGCAATATACTCCATGCCCCATCCTAGGGCTTCACCATTTACCTTCTATAAAATTGACCCTTCTCTTTTCTGCTCTTCCAAATTATTTCTCTCCCCTTAGCAGCGCCGAAGCTCTTCTCCCATCCAGAAGAGATCTGGTGACAGAGGCCATCCAGCTGGCTGTTTTAAAGGCTGCTACTTGCCTGCTCTCCCTGTTATGGTGATGGGCCCGAGATGAAGCATGTGACGCAGAACATGGCTGCTGCTACCTTAGTAAGGATGTTTGTGCTGCTGCTGCCGCCCACAAAGGTAGCGAGGCAGTCCAGAGGGGTATGCGCTGCTGGATATTTTCTCTGCTCAACTTTCCAGAAGAAGCACGTTGAACGTTATCTAAGCACATCCACGTTCTTCAGGGATCTTTTTCACTCTGAATTGTTCCAGGGCTTTTCCTCCTCTCATGGCCCATTCTTTGCTTGACATTCTTGGGCTGAATGATCAGCTACAAACACTGCCTGGAAATGCTAGGCTTTGGAAGCAGTCTTCCTAATCTTGTTTCTCTGTTACCCTCTGGCACAGAAGGTCTAGATTTTCCAGTAGTAAGAGCGAGTAACTTAATTTGTTTATGTGCAGAGGCAGGAATGCTTGGGCGAGGGTGTCAACAGATTAAAGACAATCCCCGTGGCGACTAGCCTTAAGACTCTACGGAGATCAACAGAGATGCGCTGATGGTGAATCCACCGCTCAGTGCCTCACAGCTGGAAACATCTCCTTCCCGGCTGACGTGCACATGGTGGTGTTGACTCCTTGTGTGTAGTTTGGTTCACTGATGTTAGATCTTGACAGAGAGATTGCCGTTCAGCAGAATGTGTTTTCAGGCAAAGATGAACGTTTCTCATGAGTTTTAAAGGGAAGTGGTAGAACATCTCTAATTCATTAGACATAGTTTTAACACAAACCTATCTCCTACAGCACTGCACCACAAGCAAATGCTCCTTAGTGACTGACCATGGTCACTATTTCAGGTAGGCCTTCTGTGCAGCTCTGGGGTCCAAGGGTGCTTCCAAATTAATCGCCGGTCTGGAAGTTTACTCCACAAAGTTTGAGTTTTGTGAGGCTGTACTGAGAGCCACAAAGCTCTTTTCTGGAGAAGCAGCTTTTTCTTTTAACCGTCAGCTACAGTCTGAAAGATCACTGTAAACCGAGACAGCCTTACCTGGCAACGCTGCAAGACAGGTTAAGAAAACAGGCAGCAAACACAAGCCCCTTCTCCCTGCTGCTGTCTTTCCCCCTCCTCAGAGAAAAGAAGCCACGGGAATACATACTGCTGCCAGGCTCTGCTAGGCTGGGGATGAGAGCAGCAGGCAGGCAACCGGGTGGTTTCACAGCAAATGCTGCTCCCTCAAGTTTTCATTCAATACATTTAAATTCTCATTAAGGACTTGTCAAAAGGCATCCAGAAGCAGAGAATCTGGGTCAGCCTTCATGCTGCCCCTCTTTGATGTGGACTACGCAGAAGCAATTAGGGAAGCTCTTACACTACCCTAACGGAGGCTGGGATCTGGTTTTTGAATGCTCGTCTGTGCTGACTGACAAAACTCTTGCTTGCCGTGATACCTTGCAGGCACCCTGAAACACCACAACCAGCTGGCAGTGTGCTGTGTCAGCCTCTTCAATCAGCTGCAGCAAGACATGCAGTGGGAACCTCTTCGCACGCTACTCCTGCTTTGCAGGAGCTACTCTTGGAGCTGAGTAGTGGCTCTGAAAGCCTGGTGGGGTCCTCTCCAGAAGGTGTTGTTTTCCTGACGCTACCGTTCAGCAAATCCTTTACACAACTCCAAATCAGTCCTGTGATAATATAATAGGATCTCATGTCAAAGTAAGATAAATGACTAACTGTTGGCCAATGTTACAGTAAGTAGTGAACTCAGGTGGAGATCGGGGACAGATTTTCAGGGAAATCAGACTGGCAGTAGTTTGTAGTTAATGCATGTCTTATGCATTTGGAATTATACAAAAATAAAAAGGGCTCTACCCCAGGTACCAGCTCTCATCCTGAAGATGATGGGAAGATGAAATCCAGCAGCACTTTAGTTCCTTGTGGTTTGCAGAATTCGGTCCCCAGCAAAGCCCTGGTTTTCACCTTGCAGCAACCAAACCCAAGCACCGCTGCAACCCACTGAAGAGAGACAGGTCACAGCAGAGCCTGTCAGCTGAAGTATGAGAGCCACAGCTAAAGAGAACTAGGAATGGAGAAGCTTCAGGGTGTGTACATATTTTGCTGTTCACCCATCCAGATGCAACACATGCACAGTTCCAGAATGCAGTAGTGATACCACTTAGTATTCTGTGGACCCCAGTCCCTTCTCTGTCCAAATGCGACCCCAGTGACAACCAAAACAGCACTCATTAAAGAGAGCCTGCTGTGCTCACACAGCCTACCACCACTCCAGTGGGTCGAGAGTTTCAGGAATAGAATTACCTACAGTCCACTGTGAAATCTTCACTTGTTGATGGGTTTCATTGTCATTAACTGCATTGGTCATAATAGTGATATTACTTGAGGTTTAATTTTACTTGCTCTGCACGAATATAAGTGACAGATATCTTAGCAATAAACATCATTATTGGATCTTAATGACCTTATGCAAATCCAACCAATCATCCTGAAGTCACAGCTGCTCAGCCAAGCCAAGCAGAAAATTAAAATATCTTCCACGAAATGACTGAGACACTTTCTCCACCAGGTACTTGGGAGACAGGGAAATGACTTGATTGGACACAGCAAAACCTGCCTACAAGGATGGATCCTTGTATGCCAGACATTTATATTAAAGATAGAACTGTGCTTCATTTGCAAAATTAAAGTTACGAGCAGTTTGTCATCTGTGTCAGTGCTGGGCAGAAATAAGAATAAAATCTACTTCACCATGCTCACATAATATTTAATAGGTTCCACTGCCTTTTATTTGGTTAAATACAGTCTAAGGTTCATTCAAATCTGAAAAGTCACAGCAGTTAAGGAGATATGTATGTGAATGAGACAAAAATAAAGGGATTCTTACAGTTCCTACAAATGCTGGCACTTGAAAATCATGGAGCTTTTCTGGAATACGAACAAACCTCTGGGGCAGTTCCTTGAAGCCCTTGCATCGTTACAAAGGCTGGCACCAACTAGCCAGGGCTGCTGTCCACCACAGAGATGGGGTGTCTCTCACACAGAGCGAGCTCTCCTGCAACAGAGCTTTGGTATCTTTGTGGACTCGTACATCTCACAGGGGGTGAACACCGACAGCGCCCAACCTTCCTCACCAGATAAGCCACCAAGCTTTCTCCAGTGCAAGTGAGGACCATGATATGCCGTGGCTCACTCCTGGTCCCACTCCTTAGGCCCTGCATGCATCTGTGCGTGGATATATGTCCAGTTAATGACTTGCTCCCACGTGTCGGGCAATGGCAGGCAAGCCTCTGAGCCTTTGGAAACCGGTCCAGGACTAGAGTCGGTGGTTGACCTCAGGATAGGCTCACGCTTCCAAGGACAACTTGCAAGTGGGCTGCGAGCCAGATGAATCACTGGGCTGGCGGCCACAGCGGACTGCTCTGGACAGTCCACACCTTGAGGGACCCTCTCCTGTCCCATGACCAATGCACCGAGCTGAAACACCCCTCATAAGACAGCAGCTCAAACCAGAGAAGTTAAAAAGACCCCTCAGATTTTGTGCTGCTCCAGCATCTGTCAATCTGTATGGAAAAGAAAGAAAAGCCAAATTCTTTCTGCCTGTCTTGACAGCAGCCTGGGAAATCCTGACGTCTGAGAAGCCAAATACCCCTGACTGCCTTTGGTGAAACTGTCAAGGGCCTCACTCTCCGGGACAGCCCTGACAGGGACTGATCTCTCAGGGCTTCTCAATTTCCCTTGACAAGGCACAGGCTCTGCCTTTTAACTTTGCCATTTGTTATTTTAAGAACTCCTTGCTCAGCTCAGGTAATTACAAGGATCCTGCCACCTGCCTGTTCATCCTCACTGGCTGTGGTATCATTGAAGCATCATATATTAATGTGAGAGAGTGACACTGCCTTATTTGTATTCATCTCTATATTAAATTAGGCTGTAGATCCATCTGTGACTTTTAGCAAGAAGCCACCGCAGAGCCTCTGCATGTTTCCGGCGAGACATATCCACATACGTTATACTAAAGAAGAGAGCTAGCCTGGAGGGTGTGGTGTTCACCTGGGACTGAAGCAACCCAGTCCTTGTTCATGCCTCCAGCCCTATGGCCTAAGCTCAGGTGAGTTAATTAAGCACTCTCCCTTCCCTGTACAGGAGAGAAAAGAATTTTTTTACCCAGCAGCAGCACTAGGGAATAAATGCATGTGGGGCTGAAATCCTTCAGAAATGGGGGACCCACAAATGTCACAGATACGCACTTATGGAGCTGCTGCACCGCGTTCATTTCTCACTCATACCCACCTTGTTCACATGCAACTCTGTTTTGACAGATTTTTCTCTCTGTTTAGCTCTTTTTGCCCTACTGTTAATCAGCTTACCAGCATCCACCTGTTTCATTTGCTGCTGCAAAGCATTCATTAGCCTGCCCACAAGTACTTGGAGGCCTCATTTTCACCAGCATCATTCCCACAGCAAAACATGGGGCTGTGCCTGAGCTAAGAGGCATGGGCTAGAAATCCCATATCCAGGACTTGGTACGGTTTAGAGGGTGGTGAGTTCCTGGTGGCACTTTTACCCCCTCCATAATTCAGACACAGAATCAGCCAAGCAGGATCTCGGAGGCTGCCCATTGGTCCTCAAACATCAGAGGCTCCCAGTCCTCACCAGTGTGACATTTTTCCTGGCGTCTCAGTTGCATCTTCCTGGCCGCAGCCTTCATCCACGTCTGAAGTCTGCCACGTGGCTTATGGCCACATCCTACGGCAAAACATCAGAGGCTCCTAGTCCTCACCAGTGTGACATTTTTCCTGGTGTCTCAGTTGCATCTTCCTGGCCGCAGCCTTCATCCATGTCTGAAGTCTGCCACGTGGCTTACGGCCACATCCTACCGCACTACTGGCCTTTTGGTGATACTCTTCCAATGCATTTCACACCTTCTCTGAGGTCATTTAATCTCAACCAAATCTCCTTCACCTGCTTAGTAAAATGTCCCATGAAGCAGACACATGATCCTTGCTGTCACTGAAGAAGACAAGTCCTGCCAGAAGGGACGGCAGGGTTTCTGCCAGCTCCAGCCGGCTACCGAGGCAGCTCCTTGGGGATGCAGGCAGGGTGGAGGCAGGTACTCCCTGTCGCAAGGCAGCCCGCAGCACCTGGCAGCATTTGGCCGCCAGGAAAAACAGCAAAGGGAGTGCTAAAGGTGATGTCTGTGATTCAGAGGCTGCAGACTTTGTGCTGTTTGAAAGGTCAAGACCAAACAGAAGGTGGGAAATAGCAACTCCGTGTTTAATATTCTGCACACACTTTCTCTCTCTCGCTGTTAAGTGTATCAATCCTATAGCAATTCTAATGAATATATGAGGCAGGAAGGAATTTCTTAAGATAATTACTGCCATCTTCCAGCAGTGTTTACAAAGAGAGGAACTGCCTGCCTATCAGGACCTGCAAGTTAATTTTCACAAAACTTCCCTTGTTTTAGGCACTATTACATCCTACCTGCAATGAGCAAAGCAGTCAATCAGAAGTTAATAATCATTAGCTGCAAATCAAATAAAGCAGAAATCACAGGGTATACTTTTGCCCCTTACTGCTCCTCCAGTGATCATCTGCCAGACTCAGACACGAACCTGTGAGTCAATCACACCTAATCCCCCTTTATGGTCCCTCGAGGGAACAGAAACATCGGTGAGAGCACCGTTCAAACACCTGTGGATGTTTTGCGAGGAGTTGGGGTCAGAGAGCTGCAGAGGCATGAGAAACCACAGCAAAGGGAAAGCTCTCCACACTGGCTGGAGCAGCCTCCTGCTCCAGCTAGGATAGCCCCGTTGCGCAGGTGAAGGACAGGCGAGGCTGGCCACCAAACTGCCAGGCAAATGCACGAGGGACTATCTTATCACAGCACAGCAGGAGTCCCTGATCCCACGTCTCCTCCTTGCATGCTGAACCGCTCTGCAACAGCTGAAATTTTACACAGATTCCTGCATGGAAAGCCACTGCCACCTGTGCAGCTTTCCTGGAAAGCCAGCAGGCAGTCGACATCAGCCAAAGGTTCCTGTGCTGGGACTAACAGCACTGTAGGATGTCCTGGACCGAATGCTAGGGAACGGATGGAGACGGTCCCTTGGTGATGTCTCCCTGCTGTTGACATGCTGGGGTCATGGCTGTCCCAACACCCCGGGACACCGCGAGTATACAGCTCAGTCCCCTGACCGTAATCTTTACTGAGCACCTCCTGGCAAAGACACCAGAGTCCCACAAGGTAGCATTCGGGCTTGCTCGGGGCTTTGACCAATACTAGACACCCCTCCCAACTGAACTGAAGTGAAACATAAAATATTGAGCGCAGGTCAGGCCAAAAAAAATCCAGGCCTTAAAATACATGTCTCTCTAAGCCAGTAATTGCCAAGCAGCTCTGATCTAATGGACTCACTGGGAGGAAAGCTTCCTTCCAATTACCAGCCCCCTAATTTTACCACTGGTTAGCCATTCTCTGCAGAGTTCAACCGTCACCCCGGCTCCCGGGGTTTGTACGTTGTGGACCAACTCAATTTATTCTCATTATTTCCCCAAGAATATTTGCTTTTTTAAGCAGCTCTTGATATTTCCATTACTGCGGCAGCAATCCGTCTCTGTGACATTCTCAGAATGGAAACAGTGGACACTCTCCAAACCTCAGGACAAAGCCAAAAATATTTCCCTGCTCAATTGGTACTCATAATCGCCCATGAGTTATTCAGATCAGCGTGTCTTTTTAGCTCAGATTCCCGCAGAACCAAGGCAGCAGGACCCCAAAGACCTGCATTTGCAGACGTCTCCTGGACTGCAGGCAATTCTGTGCAGGATTGGCAGCAGAATTCAAGAACAGCTGTAGACATGGTACAGAAAGGCGTGCACAGGGTAAACGCTTCCCAGTCTCCTCAGACTGGCCAGTCCTTGTCAGACATAAAAAAAAATTTTGTGATTTCCCTTGCTTTTACACTACAAATGATATAAGAAAAAACCCTACTAATGGTAAGTCTGCAGTATTGATCCGTATGTGAATTTTGACAGAGAAAACTTGACCTAAAATGGTGATAGTGTTTAGGGGCGATTAGGAACTAGACTTGTTTTGATGCTGAAATTAATTCATTATGAACTCTTCCGATTGCCTCCCCTATTTGTATCCTACTACTGAATGTAACTCTGTGAAGAAGGTTTTGAAATGCTAATGTAAAGAAATCACAGCAACTTCTGTGATGGCCAGACCAGTCTTGGACCATTCACCATCCAGACAGCAATCCTGGCACCAGATCTGCCCCTTACACCAGTCCCCATCACATCTTCCTGAAGCAAAAGACGGTCTTCTATCAGTACCGTCATGTTGTCCCTGGGCCGGAGAGGAGCTTCCTATAAACACCGCACCAATGCCAAACCCTTCCTGTGCCCACACAGCCCATAAATCACTCATTACGTGTTAAGCAGCTGGCTTGCTGCATCCACATTGCTGCTCCATCACAGTTTCCTTGTACCTTCCTGTCTGCCCACTCGGTCCCTCCTGTTGTCTCCCATCATACACTCTGATCACCACCTTTCAGGCTCAAGAGCTATGTTCTGGCTCTGTATTTGTGTAATGCACAATACCATGGAGTTTTAATCCACGACTGAGACTGCTAGGTGCTATCACAACATCAACAAGGACCTTATTATGAGGGGGAAAAAAAAAAAAAATCATCAGTAAGTCCAATCTCACTGACCTCACTGTGCGGTTTCTGGTTCGACTTGCATGCAGATGCCAGGCCCCTGACACCGTGAAGTCCAGGCTTGCGTGCCTCACTGGACAGAAATAATGCAAGCAGCCCTGCTTTAAGCTAAGTATTTATTAGCCACTTTGCTAAACTGGTGCCCAGTGCAGGAATACTGATTTCATGCACGCTGCTGGCCTAGTTCTGGGAACTAAAGTTACTTTGGGAATGACAAAATGCTTGTAGGACTCGTCAGGCCTCTCCAAAAGGAGACCAAAAGGGTTATGGTGTGACACGTACCTCTGACAGAGCTTATTCACCATGCACAGGTTGACGCTATGTAGCAGCATCGTGGAGACAAGGCATGATGCTCACAGAGAACAGAAGTCACTTTCTGTGACTTCTGGTTAACAGACTGCGTGGTTAATACAAACCATGTTTGCTAGCAAAACAGCTACAAATTTGCTATAAATCCACAAGTCCCCGATTCCCAAGATAACACCACTTGTGTTAAAGGGGGAGCTGGAAAGGAATCTAATTTGCTTTATCACTCGGAGTTGCTCTGTGGTCTGCCAGTGCCAAACATCCCAGCAGGAAAACCCCAGGGGAAAGGAGCACTCTGCTGCTTTTACAGCGGGCGAACATCCTCCCCGATTGCTCTGATAAAACACAAAGAAGGATGAGAAGAGAAGCCCTTTCAGCTGCCTGCCCAGACAGCAGCAGGGAAGGGAGCTGAGGCAGCAGGTAACTTCTGCTGCTGGTCCAGTGGCTGGGAGCACCCTCAGTATTCTGGGGGAGCGCAAGGACTTTACTAGGGCATACAGAAAGGCTGCAGCCTCTCAACTTTGAGGACCCTTGGGCAGCATCTCTGTATTAACTGATGCCTCTCTGTCCTGAAACTCCATCGACAACTTTCTGGCCTGTCTGCAGTCTAAGCTGCTTACCGATTGCCTGACTTTCTGTAGGACAGCAGGAACGACAGCGCCAGCATCCTCCCTCTGCTCTTCTGATACTTGGAGTTTCACGTACACATGGTCATGCCAGCAGCAACATGTTCCCATCGGGACCACAGCCCTGACTTCTGGGACAGATTCTGTCTTCAGTGGAAGTCTCAGGGCTGGATCCTTGTCTGGATTATTACTCTGTCCCTTTCTTGCTTCCAAGTCTGCAACACGCCTCTATCAGTGAAAGAGCAGGCCCACAGTCACTAGAAAATGTTGCCAGCACAAAAAACATTGTGCCCTGGACTACAAGAGCAGTGTACAGTCCCCAATGTTGGCGCTGCATCCTCCTTAAACTACTTCTCCACAATTTTACATGTTTTCCACTGATGGTCACAGACCAACAAAGAAAAAAACCAGCATTCCAACTCTCCCCTCCCAGAACTCCTCCACAATCCAGGAGAAGAAAAAAAAGAAAGCTCATGAACGCAATCATAAAGCCAAAGGTCAGCAACGACTCCAGTCTGAATTACTTGTTGTCAGTGAAATTAAAGCTTAAAAGATTAAGATGCATGCAAGCTAACTGTATGACAGAACTAGCTTAAAAATAGATTACAAAAGTCCCAGTCTCTTCAATAAACAATGTTCTATCTGGTTATTAAATCTCTGTTCAGTTTTCTTGTCGCAGCTCTTCACTGTTTGTAACACCTATTTCTTAGGTGTGTTTTCACACTGAGATAAAACTGAGCACACGTCAGCTGATGATTCTGAGAGGCATCCCCAGCTCACACAAGGGTTTACTGTGACTTGGACAGAGGAGAGCCTTCTGAATTTAGTTCATTTCCTCAGGTAAAAGAATGTCATTGGAGCAGAAGGAGGCAGGTCAGATGGTCAAGATAGTCCTTTTTTACTCCAGTATATTGAGGAACGACACCAGGCCACCAACTAGACTCCTTGACAGAAGAAATAACTGGAAGAGCCTCTAAAAAACCCAAGAATGTCTCTGGCGTAACCCAGCATTCATGGTCCCCTGCTCCACCCAGAGCAGCCTATCTTGTTCTGCGGAAAGGTGAAAAAGAGAAACTAGAACTCAAATGAAAAACACAGCAGTTAAATGGTAATTAACAAATCAAGCTATGCAGAGGGAAAATTGCTGTTTAATGCTGGAGTGACTTGCAACTCATGGTTATACTGCTTTCACTTAAGCACTTTTCACTAACCTCTTCTCATCCTTCATCCTCTTCTGCAACACTGCAAAAGGCTGCAGTTTAGCGCTAGAGGAGGACTGGATGACATGCAGGAGAGCGCAGCAGAGCTGCAAAAAAGAGAAGAATCTGGATGGGGGAATTTTCAAAACTGAACAAACTCTGCTTGTGCTGGCTTGAATGAGAGCTGAATTAAGCAAGCATTGACTGCTTCCGAGAATCCCACATCCCTGCCGCCAAGGATGATGAGAGAGCAGTGGAAGGAGGGGAGAATTTGTGAAGCACAAACATCAGAGTGAGAGAAGACAGGACAGAGAGGCTGAGGCTTGGAGGGGACCCTGAGCTAACGTAAACGTCCCTATACACAGTTGGTTTGCAGTCATGGAAAAAGCCTAATACAATCCATCACAACGCAGACAGCAGACTCCGTGCCTGTATCTCTTCCCTGCTATCTAGCCTGCATCCCTGTGAAACGTTGCTGAACTTATGGTTTGAAGGGCTGCATCTGCTACAATTTCATCTCTTGCAGCATTCTCTTACTTTCTCGTACCCTCTCTTGGCCGGTAGAAAGCAAAACAGACACAGCAGCTAAATAAACAATGCTTGGGTTATGTGACATGGCTGTACAATTGAAAGAATGTGCATTAGTGTCACAGGCGTATGGACAACTGAGGAAACAGCTACAGACACATCCAACCTGTACTATATCAGCATTTGTGGAATGCGGACAGTTTTTAATATATTTCCATACACTAAAACCATCTACAGCTTAAAAATTGCACCTACTGCCTAGACGAAATAAGGCAAATCTTCCTCGGTGTGTGTGTGCATGTAAGACGTGAGCAGAATATTGCAACAGGATGCAAGACGAAAGAAGGAAAAGCTTCTAAGGCTCACTGCCACAGCCAAGTGGGCTGCACTCAGCCACCCACAAGGGCAAACTTTCTCTCTCTCTCTCTCTAAATATGCCTTGGCTGGAGATTTCAAAACGCATCAGAGGTTGAGTTCTTCAGCTTCCAGTGGCCCAGTTTAAGATATTTTAAAGAGAGATCTGATTTTCAGAGTGTGGATGCTAGTTTAGAAAATCCAGCCTTTGCAGGCGGTTTTGGTTTGGCCATCAAAAACACAGGCAGCCTGCATTGATCGTCACTTTTTGAAAACTGGTCCTCCTGTGCCAAGGATAAAGACCTCAGGAGATTTCATTGTTCATATCAGTGAGAAGAGACAGAAATTAAAAAAAAACTCCCTCCGGTCCAGAATCCTCACTGGTGGTCCACAAAGTGTCATCAACACTAATTGGAAGAGAAAATCAAGTCCCTTTCAGGCTACTGAAACACACGTTTCTACTTTTCAGTAACAAACCATGGCACAAATACATTTTATATAATCTAGAACCACCTTGGTTTTGAAATTCGTAAGAAGCCCACCAACTCTTAAGGGTCTGATGAGTAGAGGCACCTCTGACTTATACTGCATTTGAAACTTTTTCAAATTTTCAGCACTGTTTAAAAACAAAACAAGGGAGACAAGGGGTTTATAATACTTAGCACTAACAGAAACGTCTTCATGGTTGTTTAAAGCAATTTTGCTTGCTTGCATTTGTTAATCCTTCCCTAGAGTTCGTAACACACACAACTTCAGCTCTGGGCTGGCGCACAACAGCCACATGGTTAATCTCCCCAGCCTGTTGACATTATTCAAACCAATTCATTTTCCAGCCCAACTTTGTCCTTTCTGCCTGGGCCACAAAGAAAAAAGGAGCACAACGATACATTAAAGCTGATTTTCATCTACATCAATTGGTTTTTAGCATGAAAGCAGCTCTTCAGGAGTGTTACAACACTAGCACAGTTATTTGGAAACCCTGAAGTGAGGCATAACAGCAGACGGTATAAACAAGTTGTGTGGCTTTTAGATACCCATCCTGCAAGCAGCTCAGCCTGCAGAAAGGAGTTTGCCTGCAATTGCTTGCAGGACTGGGCCTTTAGTGCTACCAAGGTGATAAATTCCTTAAAATTTCAAAATTAAATACATAAATAAAGAAACAAAGTTGAAGCTTTTCTAATTACTGCCTTGTTTGAGGGCTTCTGGCAGCCTGCTCCCAAGCTACTTCAGACTGACTGCTAAGCATTAAGCACTTTTCCCCTTCACACAGCACCAGCCCCCAGCAGCACCTTCCCATGTGAGCCAGGGCAAGAGACAGGCAGGGCTCAGCAGCGAAACCTGGGTGCCTGCAGGCAGAGTGGCCGAGATCTCCATCATGCTCTGAGTGTGGATGGGGAAGCCTCCTACTCCGCAGGCAGAGATGACAAGCACCATAGGAGCGTGTCAAACCGAAATGCAGCGTAGCCTGAGGCCTGCTGGGTGTTTGGAGCGAGGATTGTGCACGGGCATGGGGGTCTTCCATTTTAGACTTGCTCTGCTGGGTAAGGCAGCCTCGTTATAGGCCTTTTAATGACTTCAGAGATGCGACTAAGAAGGAAGCCTCTCACGGTGGCTGTGCCTCTGCTGGGATTACAAAGCAGGGGTGGTGTGGTCCTCTAGCCACAGGCAGAGTAAGGGCAGATGTGTCACAAGCACTCGAGCATGAACTGCCAAGTCTGCAGCTGGCGGAGGAGATGAAAACAGCGGAAAATACAGTTGCCCTGGCTCTAGAGCAAGCTTCTTTACCTCCAAAGGTGCCTCCCTGGCATGGATACGGTTAGCCAGGAGAAGTCAGGTCAAGGAACTGCAGAGCAGAGGAGCGGGGAGAGGAGAAGGCATCTAGACCACTGTGGGACTGAGGGAAAGCTGGACGCTTGAGACACAGCTATGGGGTGGATCCATGATCCGGGGGGGAAATCTGTCTGGAGAAGGCTTTTCTCTCAAGCCTCGAGAAATGGGGAGCGGTGGGGCTGGGAGCCAGATCGAATGGAAGGAAACCTGGAGCATCTGGGTGCTTAGAAGGAACATCACCACGCTAGCAAAAGCAAGCACTAAATGTTAGGAGATGAGGTAGTTAAGTCACTTGCTTAATTCAGGTCAAGAACGGTCCTAGAGGTGGAGCCAGGGCTCATTATGACAGAGGTGTTTTGTGTGACCGTTTGCAGAAGGTAGAACATGAGCTGGGACCTGGGAGAAGAAAAGGGGCTCATACGGCTAAAGCAGCTGAATGCTCCAAGGAGAGCTGGGCTGTGTGGACACTGAGATGGCCACTTAACCTGAGGTCAGCCCAGCAAGAAAACCCTTGTGCAATGCTGAGGTGGAGCAGCAGGAGCAGTGGGAGCAGCATCTGGAGCCAGAGGGAGCTGCCCTCTGAACACAGAACATGCCACGGGATGCTATACATTCAGGGGGAAAAAACGGGCCCGTGCCAGCTCTAATTGGCCCCTAAAATGACAAGTTACTCTTTTGTATTTAATCTCTCTGTGCTTTGTTTCCCCATCTTTAAAACATCCCTTCATCTCACAGAGGTTTAGGGAAAATTAATTAATTGTTCATCAACTGCTCAGATACAATAGCGACGAGATCGGCAGAAGTTCAAGAGGAAATTAATATTTCTGCCTCTGGAACAGGGCTTGAATAGAGCCTGGTAAATAAGGCAGAAGGGCACACACTGAACAATGAAGAGAAAACAAAATAATGAATAGTTGCTCATTAAGTGAGCAAAGCCCATTCTGTGCACTGAGGGAGGCAGGGACCCTGTGGAGAAACCAGCATGGGATCCTGTAATTAAAGACTGTATAATAATGCATACACAGCAGGGGGGCAAATTAAGGTTGCACAAGGAACCTTAACGCTGCTATTTTCTAACTTTTCAGTGTTTGACTTTCAACCTTACCAATGATCTTTTAATGCAGTTTTTAGGTGTGTAGTGTCATATAGAGGTGTGGGCATCATACTTTCCTTCTCCAGTTCCAGCAGTGGGATGTCTATTCTGATTTATTCTGAGAAGTGTGCACTTAACAGCCATTAAAGGCTTAGAAAAATAATCTGTTAGAGTTGGTGTTCAAGGAAATGCATACCAGCTTTTTGGGGCTGTTTTTGTGGGCTTGTTTCTTTTTTTAAACAAGGTGCATGTAGCCAAACCCAGTATTTTCTTAAGTCAAAGAATAATAGATCCAGCATAGCACATATATACTACAACCTAATTTAAAAATAAAACGTATCCTGGAGAGAGCTGGTCAGTATTTTTTAATTCAACCTTTTACCAGTCAAAAAAAAATACCAAACAAAAAAAAAGGCTTTCTCATGATACCAAACAGTTCTGCAAAAATAAACAGTGCTTATGGAAATGCTGCAGAAGTCCCCTGCAGGTTTTAGTTCTGGGTTTCCCAGCCTGCAGGCAATACAGCACTCCCGAGCACTCTGCCACCAGCCAGCTGCCCCGTAATCTCCAGCACAGAGACATTTCCTCCCCCAGCTCTGAGCTGAGCACCCCAGGAGGGGATGAAGCAGCCCTGCCACAGTTATGGCTTACGGAGCCCTGCTCCCCATGCTGCTCTCCGTCCACCTCCTGGATTGCTGGTATCTCCAAGCAACCCAGCATCTGAACAGCACCTCGTGCTGTCGGGTACTGACCAGCTAGCAGGATCCCAACATGCTACCACAACTGCAGCTGCAAATTGTCCTCATCAACACATAAAAGCTCCAGCTGGAACACTGCTGCTACTGCTGACAGGTGTTACAGGAAAGCAAGGGTGAGACTACCTCCACCCCCTCTGCAATTCCCCTTGCGGAAATCGGTGGCATGATCATCTCGAAATTGTCCCTCCCCTGCCGGAGGCATCCCACATGTAAAACAGACAGAGGGGGAACAGAGCATCAACCCTTCTTGTCCACCCTGGCAATTTGCAGCAGCCACCTCCAGACAGCAGAGCATTTAATGATGGGTTTTGATGAACAGAAAGGCCACATGAGCATCATCAGGTTGAAATTGCCACAGGCACAGGCTTAATTCTCTGCTTCTCTCCTCCCACCTGACAAACCCGAAAACCTTCCAGCCTCAAACCAAGATGCCTGAACATCGCTTTCCAGGGCAGGAGTCCCAGAAAACAGGTCTGTGTCCTTGGGGGAGGCTCACAAGACAGCAAAGCTTGGCTGGTAAATCCCTGCCCATTGACTCACTGGTCTCATCTGAAAATCAGAGGACTCCAGCTGCTGACTCTGCACGTCTGAGCTCAAAAGGGAAAACCCTGCTCTAACTGAGCTGGAGCACAGCAAGCAGCTTAGACCAACGGCTTGCCTCCAGGCTCACCTGGCCCATTACAAAGCAACTCAAAACTGAGATCCAGGTCCCCAGCAGAATTGAAATCCAACTGCCAACCAAATTTAGCACCTATGTTAGTGCACCTATAGAGACACTATTGATAATAAAACCGAATTCCTATTAATACTAACACAAAACAAAAGATGTATCACACCAGTAAAAGTGAATGACTTTTTGGTGAAGGGTTGGGAGTGGGGAAAAAATGAAAAACACAAACAAAACCAGAGTTTTATCCAGAATATTGGAATTATTTAAAATGAGGTTTCCTACTTGCTCGTTTAAATCATGATTCCACACAGCAATGTCAATCATTCCAGTTCTCACCCACACTCTGTCAGTTAAACTACAGCAAACAGATTAAGTGACTTGATGAAACCACATGCAAATCACTAGCAGAGTCAGGGAAAAGAAAGTTGGGACAAATCAGTCCAAATCTCAATTCTTGGCTTGAAAGAGACTCGCAGACCATGCTTAGGATGACTTACAGCAGCCAATCCCCGCTTTGAACTTCCAAAAGCTACCATGCCTGGAAGGCTAAAGGCATTTACAAGAGCATTTCGGCTGTGTTACATCCTTCAGAAACAAACATCTCCCACCTGTAAATGGTCTCTCGAGAAGACTGAAATTCTCAGTCAACCCCCCAAACCTTTTGCACTGAAAGCTGTGATTCGTAGCTAGTTTTTTAGCAGGTTTGAAGCATGCAATCAATACCACAGAGAGAAAAAAACCAAAAGAATCAGGTCCTCTGCCATTGTGCTAAACAGTTAATCATCTTCATTTGCTTGAAAAAAGCAACCTGAGCAAAAAGTCCTACTGATTACAGCAGAACACCTCTGGGGAACACAGCTTCATGCCCTGGGAAAGCTTTGGTCAGTAAAAATTGGCCTGAATCAATTGGGCTTTCACAGTAAGGGTTACAGTAGAACCACTAACATACGGAGCATGTGTAGCTTCCAGCTGCATGCTCCCATGCAAATCGAGGGAGCTTAGGTGGCTAAAAAGTACTGCTGTGGGCTTTTCCTGAAGCCTCCCCATAGTGAAAAGGTTCACTTTCATCCTGAAAAAGTTCATTGCTAATGCAAATAAAATTGGATTACAAACTTTCCCAGGAAAGGCTAATCTCTCTGCATCCTTTCTCATACTGACCAAGTTATACAGGCCCCTTCTCTTAAGCTCTTCTTCTGAAGCTAGTTATCCTATTGCCCTATATTGATAATGTTATCCTGCTTCTCCTCTTTACAAACAAGCCTGCACAGTAACATTTCAAAGAACATTTTATGAGACTGTAAAAATACTGAGCAGGTTGGCAAGTGCTAAGGTGAATGCAGATTCAGATATTTAATTATACACTCAATCATGTCTGCAATTCAGACAGCAGCTCAGATCTCACAACTTAATTACTTCAATTTCACATGAATAGCTTGTGTTGTCATAAGTAGTCTGACAGTTTGACGCTGGAAAACAGCCAGAAATTATACTAGGAATGGATAGTCTTACTGCTAGTGAGGAAAAAAGTTGGGGCATCCTTGGAAGTATTCAGAACCTGACTGGACAAGGCCCTGAGCAACATGATGCAACTTTGAAATCAGCCCTGCTTGGAGCTGAAGGAGTCGGGGTGGTGAGGGCTTTGGACCAGAGGCCTCCGGAGGTCCCTTCCCACATAAACCATTCTGTGATTCTGGACATAAATAATGCGATAAACCACAAGCAAAGACTGTCTCTTTCTCATACAAGTTCATAAGTCATGCCAGTCACCAACAACGTTGTGCCAGCTCAGCACATATATCTGAAACCATCTCGCACAAAGGCAGCATCTTTTGTGACGCTCCAGAAGTGTCATCGTTCTTTCAGAGGCATCTTGCATGGCTCACCGAAGTGCATTTTTACCAGCCAGAGGCACAGACATTTCCTGGCTCCTTTGGTCTAAAAAAACCAGTACAAACGTCACAACACATTTTTCAATAGCTTCCAAGAGGAGGTGTTAAATAGCCAACTTTTATTCCTTTGACCACCCACATGTCCTGGGCAGCTTAAAACGCCTAAGTTGACATTTGCTGTTCCACTTTTGATTTCAAAAATGCAAGAGGAATAGCGTGGGGCCCTATTAAAAAGAACAAAGCCAGAGAAATTTGTGGCAAGGTTGTGAACCTGGCAACTGATTTCACAGTACAGCCAAGGCACAGGATGAAGCAAGAACTGCTAGGAATCATTAAATGCTCTTACCTGTCCTGCAAAAAGCCCACACACGCCAATAATACAGAGAATGTTAAACACAGCCGAGCCTACGATGGTTCCAACGCCTACGTCTCCCTTTGTGATAAAAACACCTGAAAAACAAGTTCAAGGCAAGCTGTGTAAATTGGAAAGAGCAGAATTTTTCCACAAAAAATGGCAGACCTCGCACCCCATTAATGAGTCTAAAGGCATGTACCAGTTCTGCCACTTTTTCTCATATTTAATAGGGCAACTTTCAGAGAAAGGTACGAGGGTGAATAAAGGTGGCAGAACTTGCTTTCTGAGGGGACCTGGACAGATTGTCTAATGAAAACCAAATACCTTAGACAGGCCTCCTGGTCTTGTGATCCAACATTATGGCAATCCACATCATAAAAGGCAGTAAGCTCCATGGGAGCAGCTGGTCGGACACAAATCCGCAGGAAACTATCTCCCCTAAGACATCCCCTCACCAGTACTCTGCTCTTCCCCATATCCCCACCCCTACCGGCTTCCATAGGCAAGCAGAAGCTTGAGCTGGAGCCGATTCAGAGCTGCCTGGCCGCTAGCTACTTGCAAGCTGAATGATGCCTCTCAGGATGAGTTATGGGGCTATGTTACAAGCTCCTTTCAGAACTCTTCTGTCAAATTTGGTTAAAATTGGCCAATGAGGTTAACGGTGAGGGAGATGAACTGACAGAGACATGCATCATGGTACCGCACAAAATTCTGTCCTTAGGAAGTCAGCCTAAAAATAACACTCCATCTCCTGCTAGCTGTCAGTCTGTTTAAATTCACCACTTGCTTTTAAGGTTCCAACAGTATTTACCTGGCCAGTGTAGTTTGGACATTTTTTTCCCACTTTACCCTTTTCTCAGAAACGTGTTACACAGAAGCAGTCACCTGCCAAATGACCCTCAGTATCTGGTGGATTACACCACAGCAAGATAATGATCTGACCATTAGGGCTTCTCTAAGCTGCCTGAAGGAATCTGCTTTTATTTTCCCCCTGGTACTGCACTATCCTTAACTGGAATACAATCCCAACTTGGTCCAATTTAAGTTCCTACATTTTGAGGCTTTGCTTGTGTAATCGGACGTCTCTGCAGAGTATGCAGCTTTGCGTGAATTAATGTGTGCTCTGCGTCTGATAGCTGTGACTGAAATAGAATTATCTTCTAGAGAAAGTATGTAAGCTGAGAATAATTCTCTTCGGTGATGGAGAGCACACCTTAACCTCCCAACCGCTGCTCTGATGATCACCTACTGATAGAGATGTGGATGAGTAAAACTGCAAGGACACTTTCCCCTTGCGCCAGGTAGCATACGCACAGCATCATTTTATAACAGCTGACTGCAGTCCCCTCCTAGCTCAAAGCTCAAGTTGAAGGACCACACGAGTTTCCCGGGTTTCACACACTTCCTTAAGTCTTTAAGTCCTTAAGGACTGCTGAATCCCTTGATCACACTTCCTATAAGCAGAGAGTTGCTTTGGTAGTGTGATGCTCTGACCAACTTGTTGCTGTGAGAAGGCATTTCAAATCCTCTTCTCCTCCCCACTCTGGCTTTCCCAGAGGGAAGTGGCGTTAGAAGACTAACCAGAGTGGAGGTGATGGCAGAGAACCTGCAGCTGAGGACGCAAAGAGGTCGCCTGAGTACCAACCCAGGAGGCTGGAGGTGCATCCTGGAGACGGTGTGACAGATAGCGTGGGAGGGCGGATAGGAGGGGAGAAGGCTGCACGGGCAGAGCTCAGCGCTGTGCAGTTTGGCTGTGCTACAGCGAGGTAGATTAATGGACAGTTCAGGTGAACTGCCTACTGGCCCTGGTTTGATGGTGTCAGATCAAAGCACTTCCAAGGCAGCCCTGCTGTGGGATAATGGCACTTTTTCAGAGCTGCTTCATCTAGCAAGGATTCCCCTCTATTAGTCCTACGCGTGCCCACGAGGAAAGGGCCAGGTATTACAATGAATGTTACAGGCGCTTAGCAATCCCATTTCAACTCTGAAAAATAGCCAGGGAAACGCGGAGGTTTCAAGAAGCAGCAGCAGGTTAGTTACCTATGACAGATGTAAACAACTCAGGAGCAGAGCTTCCCGCTGCCATGAAAGTTGCCCCAGCCACATCTTCGCTAAGATGCAAGCGCTGCAGAAAAACACATCAGAGTCATTGATTACAACACTGAGAGGCTGAAGGAATTCAACTAGAAGCGTTAAATTGTCCACCAAGAGTGGGAAACTGCCAATATGTATAAAGTTTTATGTTAATAAAGTTTAAATATAGGGGAAAAAGTCATCACGGGCATTGGCTACTTTAGTTAGCATCTCCTTGTAGAGAGGGCAGGTTGTGGCTGTGATACCCTTTACAGAGGAGAGAAAGAGCAGTACTCTGGACAAGAGCAAGGCAGTTTCACCAGTCACGGCTCTGTCTCCTCTGTGATCCAAACAATACACACCTTATCCCATCTACTTCGGCCTGTAAAGGGCAGGGCTGAAACTCAGGCTTGGTTCACCCCCAGCCACCTTCCCCGCTATCATTTCAGCCTCGGACATTTAACCTCTCCTCACCCCCTTTCCCTTGCATCACCATGGAAGATACTTACCTCCTACAGCCTTCCCCTAGCAGTGCCCAGGGACTATCTAAAACGGGGGTTTCTGGAAGGGAAAGGACCAGCTACTCTATGAAAACTTCATCGGCATATGCTGTTTCCAAAGATTTACTTGGTTAATTACTTCCTTTATGTTTTCTGCATTCCCACTGCTCCATCTGCACAAGTCACTGTTCAGCAAACGCGACAAGGCTGTTAAAGACCACATGCCTTGCTGGCACCTTCCACGGTTTAATGAGTAGCTAAAAAAAGCCACCCCCTGCCATACGGCCATAAACTGCTGAGCTGTTACTACACAAAGCTGGCTTGCTCACACGCATGCGAGTCGGCGGCTGCCATTGTACGAGCAAGGGGAAAACAGCTGAGGGTGGTGGGGACGCTGCCCTAGCAGAACCCGCTGTTTGAACCCAGCCTGGCAGGATGGAGGAAGCCTTCCTCCCCTCTCTTCCCTCTGTAGTGGTGCAGGGTTTCTCTGCAACTTTATCGTTACCAAAGCACATCTCCACAGAGACAAGGATTGCAGAAATCCTCCCACCAACCTTATCTGGATTGAAGATCCCACAAAGGGTATTCTAGGCCTGTAAGGGAAGGTAACTCTATCCACTGACTCATAACAAAAAAATTTGTACATATGTTACGGGGACAAGGAAAAAGGAAAAGATGTGCCCTCACCAGGAACACTTTTTAAGCGGGAGACCACGGCATCGCTGCACTGTTATAAAAGCTTGTGGAACCTGATTAAACACAGCCTTACGGAAAATTATTTTAAATAGGATTAAAACTATTGTAGAAGAAGTTCATAGGAGCACAAGTAGATCCCCAAAGGCCAGTTTCTTCTGCAGGATTCTTTATGGAAATATACAGTCATCCTACAATAGTTGGTCTGCAACTCGATGGCGTCTTTTGAAAGAAAAGACCATTAGCCAAGGAAACCAGCTGTGCTGGACTTTCTGTGGGGACGGTTTAATTTAAAGCTATAGTAGGTTCCCTCGAGGACGGTTCCTAGTTAATTTATTGCAATGCACATGATGATTGAGTTAATACAATAGAGCAGAAAATACAGCACACTATGTAGGAGGCAAAAATGTATTCTCTGGTATTTGCAGACAAATGTTTGCAATTGACGTATGATGTTAGTTGCGTCATGTAAACACTCTGTAACACCAATAACAGAGTAGCTGGGCAAATGCAAGTACAAGCTGTTTCAGTGAACAAATGAAAATCAGAGCTTTGTTGTAAGTACATCTGAACTAAGACAGAATGTGAATGTCTACCATAGCAAGTGTTCTGGAACAAATTCTCATCTCAACACGCACATTTGGGAGCGCAAATGCCTTGTTGGTTTAACTCAACAGCCACTTTCCAAACTAGATGAAGCTAAGCCAGAAAAAGGGCATTTACTTTAGAATAAGTGCATCTAAACTGTGAGCAACTGTAGAATAACTATGGGTTGAACTCCAAGACCAAAAAAGCCTTCAGGCAGGAGGTCTGAATTCTTTTGTGCTGGATATGACAGTAGGTGGTAGTCGGACTACTGATGGTAGATCTTAGGTCAGCAGCAAGTCATTACCATTTACAGTTGTTTGCATGCTAAGCGCATTTCATGTACTGCCATACCCAGCACAATCTCTTAGACGTCAGTTCCCACAAGGGGCTCTCTCCCCTCTCCCTCTCTCTCGACTGTTTTTTGTGTGTTAACAAATGAGTAAAAACCCTTTAAAACATCACGGGTCTTATCTCATCAGGAGATGGAGGAAGACTCAGGTGGTCATCTCCCTCACAAAGCAGCCCTGGCTCTCCAAGTCAGCCTACTCATTTCACAGGGTCGTTATGCGGGGAGAGTATTGGTTGGTGTGAGCAACGGTGGTAGCATCTGCTGTCATCGGGCAGCGACAAAACCTTCCCTTTCCTAGAAAAACAGGCAAGAGTGGATACTACCAAAGGCTGCAGAGGCCTTTGCAAAGCGACCCGAGCCTTTTCCCATGCATTCTTGAGTGCTAACATCAAGGACAAACCATGAAAAGCTGGTATGTTTTGAAGACAAGCCATTCTGGAGTGATAAAATCAAAAGCAGTTGGATCAGGAAACAGGAATGCATATTTCTTTTGCTATCATGTAATTACAGAACTGCTTAATTATGCATAAAAACATAAATAAAAGGACTTGAATGCCCCCAAAGGTCACCTATGGGGTGAGAAAAACCTTTTTTGGGAGAGAATCAAGTAGGAGCAACAGGAATACCAAAATTCTGATCCATTTATATGGCCCCTTTTGATAATCGCTAATGACACCGTATCTTTCTTCTGGACAGTAACTTCTTAATACAAATATGCTAGATCTAGTGTTCTATCGCTAAGTTTTCTCTTTCACACGCAATTGAATAAAACTTGTTATTATCATCTTATTTTGTTGGTGGCGTTGGGTAACAGAATGGTTCAGAAGCGTTAAAGCACATAAGGAGTTGTTACGTACCATTGAGAAGACAACAAATAACCAAAAAGATCTGGTCAAGTGAAAGTAGCCTTCTAGGACCCAGGGGCTTGTAAACACTCACAGGGGGAGGGTGTTTGCTTTTTAGACATCAGGTGTACAAACCCAAACACATCTGAAAATTTGTCAGAAGAACAACTGGCACCCTAATTCTGACACTTGTACCTCTATAACCAACCTTCTGGGGCAGGTGGAGAGATGCACAGATCCTGCACCTATAGAAAGCTAATGACAGTAAAAGGAGAGGGACTTCTGCAGTCTGTGAGCCTCTCGTTTACGATAACTAGGTTTACCACCAGTAAAGTTAGAAACCGTTAACACCGTGCATGGTGTTTCCTATCATGATTTGTAAATACAGTTGAGGACCAACATTTCCACTGACCAGTGCAGGAAACAGAGGTGCGGACAAGCGATGGAGCTTGTCTGAGGTCACTCTGAGAGTCCATGGCAGAGCTGCAACAGGAGCTAGCGCTGCACAGAGCCAGGTCAGACCTCTGTGCCATAAGCAAGGCCACTAACCAAAATACACTCGTAGATGGGATTTAACGAGCGCTCAGTCAAGAGAAATAATAACCTCCCTCAATCTCCTGGCTCCATCTGTGTCCCCCTGGGTGGCAGGCCTGCCCTTGGGCACATCGATGGCAGCGCAAAATACAAGCCTGTCCCGGACACTGCTTACTCAGCTCAGGTTTTGTTCATTTACAGTGACCTGAGCTGGTCTTCTAGACCCACGTTTCCCAGCACAGTTCCCTTGCTCGGGAGAGGGGAGGTTAAATAACTCAGCATGTCTACATCTCCAGCATCTCCCATCCCCACTTCCACATCGATGTCTCCGTTCCCTCCCCCTGAACCTCGCAGTGGCTTTCCCTAGATTCAGCCCTAGAGAGTGCAGCAACTTTGCCGGACAGAAGCTCCTGCCTTGTGTTGTCGCCCTTCAGTTACCTGAACACTCATGCACCAAAATAGTGGGATTTCCTGGGGACTTTTTTTTTTTGATGATGCAAAAAAGGCTGGCATGGCAGGGTACTGAACTACAAATATCAGGTTAGTTCAGAGACAACTTCCATCAGAGCTGTCAGCACAAATGATTTCTCCTGCCATCTCCCACACCTCCTCCCAGGGCCAGGCACAGCCCGTGCCCTGATGAGCGACACTTATTGCCAGGCAGATTGGCAGGTGTCTCCTCCAGCTGACAGAGATGTCTTACTGGCAAGACCAAACCATATTTTCTACATGCAAAGATTTCATTGCCTGAGATTGACATTGGAGAGGGCTCGCAGTCACTTCGGGCACATGGTCTGTGTTCACCTCGTAGCTGTCCGAGCTGATTTAGGCTAAAATGTAGTCCTTGTCTTCTCAAATTTCAGCATGCCAACCTCAGCAAAAGAGGGACAGAGTCCCTTGCAATTGCTGGAAGCGTTCAAGAGCTTCTTTACAGCTGACCTAGCTGTCCCTGCTGCTTTACAACTTATACCAACACGAGGCAAGGTATGAAACTCATGACTTTGAAGGCAAGGTACAAGATCCATGATTTCTACTGGGCTAAATCACCAGAGGTTTTAATTCATATCAGCTAAGGGTAGGGCTTAGTGTTTTTGAAGAGATGTCTGCAAAGACACAGAAACATGAGGCAACAGCAGCTATCACAGCATGAACGGTCAGAACATCTGGAGAGCCGTCAGCCTGTGACCTATTATGCTGGGCACCGCACAAGCAAAGCCGAAAGGCCCCGGGAAGTGTGCGCGCTGCACACCTGCAGCATCCTGAACCTAAACCAAGACTTCATTTCTAAGCAAAGTCCAAGCAGCCAAACCCAGCTCTGGCGTGGGTCTGCTCAGGGCAGCCCTACCCTGGCTAGGCAGCACTCCCTGTCAGTGGCTGCAGCGGGAGCCAGTAAGCTCTGGCACGAATGCACAAGCGGCGTGCAGGTCCTCGCCAGCCAGGCAGCGGGAGCAGGTGGGAGGCACAGCACCCCGGTCCCACGGGGCCAGGACCACACGCAGGGGCAGGACCCAACTCTCAGGCAGCCAGCTAAAAGCTTGGCATCTCTCGCTCCCCTGGGTGGTTTTTTGGTTTTGTTTTTAAATACCAATACATCTAAACTCTCTTCTGCATTTTTTTCTTTCCTAGCCTGACACTTTGGAGGTTTCTAAGTTTTAAGTTAATGGTATATGCAACTCAGAAACAGCCTGTAGATCAGTATTTCCATGCAAAAGTCAAGAAATAAAAGGTTATCATCTTCCAAGTCCCAGGAGAACGGAGTGACGTGCCTGAAGCCATAACTGAACCAAAGCGCTGTTCCCTACACAGGCAGCAAACAACGTCCCAACCCTCTTGCAGTCTCTGACGGCTGGATCCTACCTCAAGGGCAGGGTTTCTCAGCCAGAGAGGCAGGAGCACGTCAGTGGCGAGCAGCAGCGCACAGGACAAGCTAAGAAGCTCTGCTGGGCTTATTGACTGGAAACCCGTGCTGCAGCTAGCACTGCCAGGGAGCCCGCAGCGTGAGGCTGAGTCTGGGAATCACTGCTCTAGAAAATGTGGTTTTCACTGCGTTATAAATTACCTCCATTTTTAAGAAGTGGTATGATGCATATATAGGAATTGTTATTTGAGAGGCGACCGCTAGCTTTAAGAGGGAACGTCAGCCAAGCTTACCCACCAGCAGACTTCCAGCCCATCTCCTGCAAGTGAGAACACAAAGCTGAGCCAATGCACACACGCAGTGTTGCGCAACTAAACAAGAAGCATGGGGAACACTCTAAGACAATAGTAAATACACTATCATCACGTTCTGAGGCTCTCAAGGAGAACTGCTGCTAAAGCAGCACACAAGCTTAAGTAACATCTTCTAATACTTACTTCGCAAATCTTTTCCAACGAAGGGACAAAGAAATCATCGCAGACAATTGCCAAAGCATAAAACATATACACAGCCTGCAAAAGAAAAGAGAAAATTTTGAGTCTGGAGATTGTCAAGCAGAAATGAACTGCAGTGTCCCAACTCATCTTAGGTTTGTTTTGGTATACACTTTTTAAAAAAACAAAATGCTCTTGCAAGAAGAATTCATGGGGCTCTCTGCGATTTAATAGAAAGATCATGAAGTATTTATCCAGAAGTTCTTACAAGCTATTAAAAGCTACCAACATTTTATCACCATCATAAAGACGATTGATTTTTTTTTTTTTAATTCTCTGGATATTGCTAAGCCACACTTAAATATTTTTGCCTTCCTTTCTATCCCCCTGTTGCACAGCGCAAGGCTTTTTTATGATTGCATTCTGTGAAAATCTAAACCCTAGAGGAGTAATTTTTGAAATGCTAGTGTTTTGAAAAAGGGGAAAAGAGCTTGTTTTCTGTGACTGAAGTGCCCTGCCATGTCATCTGGGATCCCAGTGATAATTCTTGCTAAACTCTACACAGGAACAACTTCCAAATGACTGAAACCCAAGGGGGAACATGAGACTTGAAAAGACACCTAGTGAATCAACTCTTCAATTTCATGCAAGAAGCATTTAATCTGTATTTCTGTATTATTAAACAGAAAGCCCTTTCTGTATCATTAAATAGAACATGCTAGGGCCTGATCTCTGCCCCACCAGGCAAATGGCACAGCGTGGCTTACATCCACGCAGGTAAGCTCTTGTCCTCCCCAAGGAGGGTAACCTGGTCCATATTGCCCAGAGGGAAGGATCTCTATCCCCTGCCTAAACTCACGTCCTGGCACTGGATAGGAAAATGCTCTTTGGCATAGGGGAAGACCAGGTGAAAAGCGTGGCAGCTACCTAACAGAGCACACCATCACAGCCAGGCTTGTGCCTGTGTCCCAGCCCACTCTGGTTTACTGGCACAGACATATCCAAGGCCATCCAGGCTACTCTTGTGCCATCTTAGACCAGTGGTATCGTCAACCACAACAGCAAACTGAGCGTCACCACCAGGTTTGCGCGGTGCACAGCACAGTCCCGCAGCGGCATCTGTATTCCCATCCTGCCGCGAGTTTATACCCCTTGTCTGACTTGATCACGTAGATCCCCCTCACACCGGAAACCTACACCTCCATAATATTTTGCTAGGTTTTCAGTGCATGTATATGTTTGGGGGTTTTTTCTTTTTTTTTTTAAGAGACAGTGCTTCTCACCTGTAGAGCTACCTTTACTGCGCCTGAACACCAACAGCCCAAGAAAGAAGTAATTTTGGCATCTGGTCCAATAAAGCAGGTGAGCATGCATCAATCCCTTTCTTTTTCACAATATCACTCACAGGCATTACATCCTTCCACTCCCAAAGTGAGACAAAACTACTTTAAAGTTCAAAGACAGCTCCATCTTTTTGTAACACCTGCCATGTACCACTACAGAATTATTTTTACGAGTAGTGTAGCTCCAGTGAATAACTAGAGCTGAGAGAAGTGGCCAATATTTGTAGAAAAACAGCGTCTTAACCCTGTCGAAGCACAGAGTTGTTATCACATCACCAACAGATCCTCCTGCTTTGCTTGTCTTTGAAGCTTACTGTTGAAGCTCAGGTGATGGGAGGAGACCAAAGTATTTTTTTCTGGAGGGAAAGCAGCAATAAAAATGGCCTCTGGGTTTTTGTTCTTGTTTTAATTTTCTAGGAACAGGTTTAAATCCCCCCTCGCCCCCCAAAAACCCAGATTCTAACTTGAGAGAATTTAATTACAACTTTGCTGCAAAAAGCCACTAATTTCTGTGAAAATCTCAGCCATGAAAACTTTTCAAGCTCAAAAATAATTCAAGTATATTTTTTTCAGGATTAGAGATGGCAATTTCATCATAATGGATGATTTTGACACCATCTTGAAGATGCAGTGCTAGACTGTCACTTAGGACAGCTTCTGTGCTCCTCTGTCACTACTCATAAACATGAATAAACGTAACTTACACTTTAGGAAACTCTTACATTGCAAAATGGCCCAGACGACCACGAACGTAAGCGAAATTCCTGGACTACAACTCCGCCAGGTGCAGCAGAGTCCTTGATCTTGTAGAGGTAGCACTAGGTGCTGACATGATACCAACAGATAACTGTATGAACAGAGATAAAGGAAGCAAATGGCTCACAGACATTGTGCGCCACAGGAAGAAGGATCAGAAACAGCCCGAGAGAGTTATGTGGCCAAATCCCATTGAAATACAATGGATAATGGGTGCCCAACTTCAGCCCAGACTTTTTGATCTGCTAATCATATTAAACTGCAGCGGTTCATGCCACCACTTCCCTTCCCAAATACACAGCAGTGCCTTTCAAGAACACTAATCTGTACAGCATCACCCCTATAAATTGAGCGCATCCTCTATATTTGACATAGTCTACAGTCACAGAGCGCAGGGCATCATATGGTTGCTTGGGGTTCCTGCAATCTGCTGCTGTTGTGGTAGCCAGGCTCTCGCGAAGAGGGGCAAGGCAATGGGGACGGAGAGAAGACAACAAACCAGAAAAGCACACACTCAGAAGCCAAACCAGGCCACTTCAGCATCTGCCCCCACACGTGGCACACACGCACAGTTTTTGCCTCCTGGATGTTCTCACCGTTTTTCCAGATCATGCGACGTCACTGTATCGTCTGCGGTGCTCACCAGACACATGATCAGTCCGGATGGCCCTCAGGTACAAGACATCCAGCAGTTTAAGCTTAGGAAAATCCTTCTGAGAGTTTTTAAAGGAGCATTCAAATGATGCGAGGGGAGGGTCTGCACTGTCTCCAGCGCAAACAGGAATGGCAAAGCATATCCATGTCCTGGTAACCATAGGCAGGTACAAAAGCGACCTTTAATTGCGTTCTGATTTTTACAGGGCACAACCACAACCCAAAAAGGTGACAAGGGAATTTTCTTTTGTCCACCCCTGCTTACGCATTTGTAGGATCAGGTACAAGAGAAAAGACAAAAAGGGGACCGAAAGGAGTATGGAGTAGAAAAGCGAATGTGCAGAAACTGCCGTCACGCTTTCTCTAATCCTCTTGGAGGTAGTGGGGAACACCATGCTGCTGCGTCTGCTGAACACACTGAGCCAAAGCCTGCTGGAGTCAGTAAGATTATTGTGGGTGACTTCAGCAAATTTTAGCACAAGGCTGATAGAACAGATCAGGCTGAACCCACACTGACTTACATGCTTTAGCATTTATTTTTAATGACCTCATTGTTGTCACAATTCTAGTTTTGGCTGGGAGTCTTCCCTAGTTTTATTTCACTGGCTTGAGTGCAATACAGTATAAAGTGTCAAAATCTAAGGAGTATATGGCTAGAAAACAGCTTGGTTCACAAACTAAACCACTGGCAACTACCCTTGGTAAGTGAACACGAGGACAATAACTGTTACTTCCTTGAAAGTTGTTTAGGGCTTTTTTGGTGGGGTTTTTTCATTTGTTTGTTTTTTAAACAAACAAAACAAAATAAGGTTTAGAGTTTGGGCCAGCAGAAACACAACCAAAAAATTTAATTTTACGTCAAGTCAGACTCGTAAAGATGGAGCCCAGACACCAGTCCAGGCTATTTTATGTGGAAAGAAGGAAGACAGCCAGCATCAGGGCAAGCAAGTCTGTTCTGTATGTCAAATGTGGGGAATGCAAACAGCATGGCTTTAACATTTTGCAGCTGATCAGGCAGTATCAGCTTCCATCTGAGTTAACTTGAGAATCCAACAGAGTTCCATTGCTTCGTCCTTCAACACACACAAGTCCGTCCTCGCAGGCACCATGGGCGTAGCAGGCTTAGCACAGGTAAGGAAGCAGCAGGGCGGCACTTGCTGGAGCCTGTTCCACCTGAAAACAGCCATCGGGGATAAAGGCAGCAGTTGGGGGAACGCAGGTGTGCTCGGGGCAGAGCTGGAGCGTGACGTGTGTAACGGCAACAGGGGACAACGTGATGGACAGAACACAAAAAAATAAGTCTCAGACGCAGCGTCACTTAGTTGTGCTCAGCTCGAAGTGAAGACATGGAAGTCTTTAAACAGGGAACCTACTTAAAAGACATCCTTCCTCCCCAGAAGGACACTAAAAAAATTACAAAAATATAACAGCCCTGCATAAAAGGATAAATACCAGATTAAGTATTACATTAGGATTGATTTTAAAATGATGATTCTAACAAACAAGCGTCAGAGAAGTAACTGCAATCTCTGCATCAAAGGAGATTAAATATCTTACTCAAAATACATGTTCCGTTGCACAGTACATAAACCATAAATTTTCATGTTTGTCCAGCGGTCCTTTGAGTTTCCTGTGCCAGCCTTCATACTCAGATTAAAACTTGCTTTACTGAGCTAAAACAAGAAGCTTTTCATAAGAAAGGTTAAATGCTGTAGGAGCCAGCAATTCCCACAGCCCTGCCTTTTCCCCAAGAGAGCCAGGAGCGGAAGAGGTGACTGTCCCTGCCTGCTCTCCCTGCAGACCTCCCGCCCCAGGCGAGCGGGCACAGCCAAGGGCCATTACTGAAACCACTAGCAACCAAGCATAGGGCTTTCCTCAATTCTGACTGCATTACAAAACCATCTAAAACCCCATTATTGAAGAAAAATTTTAAAAAAAAACCAAAAAAAACCAAACCAACAACAAAACAAACAGCCAAACAAGGAACCCATAGAGTCCAAGCTTACTCGGAGCAGCTGCCCGTGGTATCACAACATGCTCAGCAGCAAGCTGTCTGTATCGTGCAGCATCACTAAAGCAAGCACGTCCAGGGCACTGGAAAATCATCACCCTAACGAGACAGCTCTGTGCTGTAGAAATGAGATGCGGCTGGTTTTTGACTCAGTGCAGAAATAGAAGAAGTCAGGATACATCCAGAGCGACCTACATTTTCTGAGCGGCTCGCACGAGGGAGGCAGGTGTCCCGTTGGCGCACCCCGTTCCCATGGCTACGCTGAACGATGGCGAATGATGGCGAAGGAGAAGCAGGAGGGACCGCTCAGCGCAGACACCACCCCTCCACCCCTGCTCAGCGTGCAGTGCCCCAGCTCTGCCCGGGGAGGAGCCTGACCTCGACCACACGCACGCACGGACTCTTCACACCGGCAGCGCAACGCGCCCTGGCACCACATTCCGGATTTGCCTGGAGAAAGCTGGGAAAAGGGGAACCAACGCTATGCTGTCAAAAGACTGGGATAACACAGGGATCAGGGCAGAGCCTGCAGCTGGGCAGACGAAGGCTGAGCAGGATTGGGGTGGGAAAGAAAGATAGTGCCTGTCCCATTGGGCTTTTCCAGGGAAACCCGCAGCGATACCCAAATCCTCCTTCCTCTGCTGTCAGCAAAAACCTTACAAATTATGCGGCGAAGCAATTCCCCTCCCCTGTCTCGTGGAGGTAGTGGGTGCCTATCGCCCAGTGTCCATGAGTGCAGTAGGGCTGGGGGTCTGCGCAGGCATCAGTGCACATCTGCTGGAACAAACAAAAAACCAGTAAAATGCTATGAGAACGCCTAGACACCTGCACACCGTCAGGAACAATGTAAAGATTGCAAAACGAAGTTCAAGCTCTCAAGCGCCGGGGAGGTCTCGGACTGCAGGCTGTATGCTTGATCCTTTAGCAGTGAACAGCACCAGACTCTCAAAATCCAGACCCTGACTCCCTCCAAACTGAACATCCCAAACCAGCAACTTAGTGGGGGTGTTACTGTCCATACAGCACACACCCTTCCCAGAGAGGACATGAAAATAATTAATAGCAGTCAAGGAATCAGTTGATGAGCTCCAAAGAAGTATCTAGGGGGAAATGAAACACTATGCCTCCAAACCTGCAATATGTTTTCAGTGGCCCACTTTTCCTTTAAACTGAAGTATTTTCAGCTCAGACCTAAAACTATTACTAAACTGTTCCTGCCTAGTTTTTCCTAGATTTTTGAAGTATTTAGGGATTTAACTTTCATCTTCATGAAGCATCAGATTATATTAAGTAGTTCTGCACAGCCCCACCACAGGATCTGCTGGGTCTTTGTGTTTTCACTTTTATTAAACAACAGGGAGAAGATGCCTTGGGAATCCCCTGAGAGGCCACCTACTGCATCCCCCCAAGGCCTCAGTTTACAGCATTTGCCACCTCGTTCTCCGGCTTCCGTTAAACTGGCTTTACCTTGATGTCTTTCAGAAATAAATGTGAAAGTATGGGCAAAGAGGGAGAGGAGAAAGAACAAGTTTTTACTGAAATGAATAAAAACAGTTTAAGGGGAGGTCAATAAAGATGAGAAGCATGATGGTGACGACCTGCTAATCATCACTCCATTGTTCTCCCTACCATTACAAAGCCCCTTTTAGAGTCCAGTTTCCTCAAACCTGCAAAGAAATTTCAATGGAGACAGTGTGCCTCTGTGCCTATATCCTTTTTTCCCCCTAAAGTGCATTTCTGCACATGCTCTGATTTGATCACACATTTGGTAATTGTATTGCTGGAAAGTAAAAAACAGAATTAGAGGTTTATTACCCCAATGCGATGACAAGCCCTTTCAACCCAGACTAAAGAGGCAGGTTGCTAAATGCTGACAGTTGTCTGTTTTCTCCAAGTATCAGGTTTTTTTTTGACAGTAGGTTACAAACAGTGACTCTGCTATAGGAGAAGGCAAAGCGTTTGCCATTGCTGCTTCTGCTTCCCACTCCACCCAAGGGGCTGGACCAGGGCCACAGACACTGAAGCTTGGGGGAGCTTTCCTTGGGATTCACGGAGCTGGCAGCTCGGGGCGGAAAGACACTGGGAAACTTCTCAGCTGATGTCCGCTGTCTTGGACCCGTACACCTCGTGACAGCCTCCGACAGCCGAGGGGTCGCCCCCAAGTACCACGGTGCTAGAAAGGGTGAATCCAGCTGGGTCCTGCACCTCGGCGACGCACGAGCTGGAGCGTGGTCAATAAATTTTCTTGGTCAATAAAACCTCTACGGAGAATGATGGAGCACCAACGGACCGAGGTATCTGTCTTGGTGCTTGCTAGAGGGGAAGAAACTGGATATGTTTCTGTTGGGACAGCAGATGCTTACATCTAGTTCTCATTAAAAACAGATTTTTCTTCTTATTCTGAAGCAGATAGTTCATCTTGAAATGTCAGTCCTCCAAACCCCATTTTGATACATGTTAAAAGTATGTTCAGCTTATTCAGAACTGACAAAAAAGCCTGTGGAAAAACAAACTATCTTGAGAGCAATTATGAAGCCCAGATCTAATTTAAAGTAGACTGGAAAATAACCCAACTCATAGTTTATGTAGTCAACTGTATGAGAATACTGTGTGATTTCATTGTTACTAATAATGAAAAAATACAGTCCAGGTCTCATCTCTTTTAAATAGCCTGGTAAAACACATTCAGAGGTAGGGATCACACAGTGATTAAGAATGATTTTAGCAACTCATATTTTTAATGGTCTCATTATAAACTTATTCCTGTAACTCAAGAGATTTTTAAAAAATATTTTGTGTGTTAAGAAATGTGAGGTTACAAGGTAACAATGTGCTGCTATAATCATCATCTTTTGCCTAGAGTGGCTGCACAGGAGTCTGCTAGTTGTTTTTCAAGTAGAGAGATGAATTTAACTGCATATAGTTAATCCCTTTCTTAAACAACTCTCGTAGCACTTTTTTGTATTACCCACAGTAAAGTTACAAGGGTGCCAACAGTCTACCAGTATTTTTCAAGACTACATTACAATGCTTACACACTTTCTGTATGAAGAGCAGTTAATATAGCTCCTTGAATTAACAGACAATCAACGGTGACCTTTTCCTGTTAAAACACAAAAACTGTTGGAGGCGCAGAGCACTGACTGCCAGGGAAACAAATAATTGGCACTTGGGATGCAAACACACACCGGCTGAGATGCGCGTCAAGGTAGGTGTGAAACCCCACAGACAGCGCTACGCGACACGCTGACCGTGGCTGTGAAACGGATCCTCAAGTCATGAAACCAAGGGTCCAAAAGTCAGGAAAGAGCAGACCGAAGACCACCTGGGATGCACAGACAGGTCTCCAGGATGGCATTCCTTGGGACCACTTCTCAGTTCTTTGAATTTTTATTTATTTATATGAATTTTTTGGGAGTATTCTTGCGGGTGCTAAGAAATCCAGATCGGGTCCAGTGCTCACTTTCCAAAACATCTCAAAGCTCAATGTTCCCATGGGAACTTGGAAGCCTTGAGCTTGCCAAAGTCAATAGTGATGCTACTCAACAAATTTTTACAGCCATTTAGCCGAAATAAAATCACAACACAGAGCACTTCCATTACAACATGTAACACAATTTAATTTATACCTAAAAAGAAGTTGTGAATCATTGCACATAGCTAACGGTGACCGCTCTTTTAAGCTGACTAACAATCGTTAAATGCTTTTAAACATTCATTAGAAGCAGGTATTTTCTTGGCTGCTTAAGAATGCCTCTTCCCCCCAAGAAGTACCAACTTGGCAGTTCTTCTTAAATGAAGACAACATTAAAAAAAGAAAAGAATTGTCTTTATCTACCTAACAGAAGTCAAGGAACGGATTTGGAAGGACAGTGTTTCCCGCTGTGAGAGTACTGCAGCTTCTGAATGCAAGGTCCTCTAACACTTAGCTAAGCGTCTAGTGGACTGACAGACCAGGGTTATTTAAATAAATTTACCTTGAGTATCTTTAATTTTGGCCTTACCCACACACACCACTTACACTGACTTGTTTGGGGCAAAGATCACAAAACTCCAAGCCCAAAATTGCACAGATTTCTGATTTTAGTAAGGTCTTTAAAATAGCACCTATTAAAGTCCTCTTGGCACATTTCTGAACTTTGAGGCAAATCCCTCGCCTGCCCGATGTCCTCCAGAATTCCCAAGAGGATCCAGGACACCCTGCAGCTGATAAATGAGAAGTTACGACCTTTTCAGTAATATATTCAGGAAGAAAAACTCACTTTAGCAACTTAACTACTCAGGAGAATTTTGGAGACCCAACTTTTTTTTTTTTTTTTTTTTTTTTTTTAAATTAATCCAGTTGATAGTATTTTTAAATAGAAAACCCTCTCTAATTTATTTCTCCTACAGCTATGTCATAAGCAGTGCCACAAGGATTTCTGGGGGGAATTTCTGGGGATAAGACTTCACTTATTTTTTTAAGACAATTACATGAATGTCCTCCCTCAACCTGCCAACCCCGCAGCATCCTCGAGCTCGGGGTGGAGGGCAGGGGACCACAGCTGCCTGACGGCCTCAGCAAAGCTGGTCTGGCTGGAGTGAAGTAGCTCACAGGAGTTTATTCACATGACATCACGCGCCTGCGCTCCTGGGCTGCACCGGGGCTTTTAAAAGAGGTTTATGTAAAACTGAAGCGTGTTATACTCAGTGCAGTTACTGAAACACACTCTGGGCTATGACCGAGAGCAGAAGCCCCTGTGGGCAGGAGGCAGCATCAGCCTGCGGTGACTGCACTGAGCCCTGTCCACACCGATAGGAGAAGAAACACAAAGGCACAAAACTTACACAAAGGACGTGCAGGACCACAGCTCCATGTCTCCTGTCCTCGTTCGTGAAGATGTCGTTGGGGAATTCATGGAGAGCTGCAAAAAGCAGGGAAAAAAGAAAGCTCAGATGTTAAATCGGCTACTCAAAACCACCGCACGTGCCGTTAAGTAACATAATGAAAAGTTGCCCGAGCCCTTCTACCGGGTAGTAGTCCTACGACTACCACCCCAGAGGCTCTTTGTTTCGCCTCCCTGTTAGTTTAGCTTAACTTGTCCTCTGGCAATTATAGCCTTTCCCCCAAATGTTTACTGTGTAATTTGCTTCTGTGGCAACCACAATGTTGCGCACCCAAAGACGCCTTGGGGAGGGCAGATAGCTCCCGAGAGCAGAGCACTGCACTCTCCCGAAAGTGTTCAAGGGAAACAGCATTGTACAGAGTAGGTGGTGATGGGTCACTCTCACCAAGCATTTCTGACTTCCGGTTTTGTGCCCGAAATGGATGGGTAAAAGCCACCCCCCGAGCCGCCGGCACCGCCTCCCCATCAGCAGGGTGCAGGTAACATGTACTCATCTCCGGCAGGACCTAACGCTCTCCAGACGGGCAACGACTTCCCTCGAGCGCCCTTCCCTACGGCAGGCACAGTGGAGGCCTTGTAGCAAACCACCTCTCAGCTGCTTTCATTCCTTACCCTGCCCCGGTGTCTCTCACTGCCCTCACTGAACTAGTAACAGAGTCGAGATACCGGACTTCCCTGTACAGCAAACGCTCCGAGGATAACCTGCTGCGTTAGATGGCCTGCCAGTGGCTGGAAGGGGACGCAGCCCAGGACAGGGGCAGATCTGAAATTTCAGATCAAAATGAATCCTTTCTCTATCTCCAGACTCCTCAGAGATGTCCTCAACATGAACAAGACATCTGATATATGGCGCTAGCGATGCAAAAAAGGTTTTGACAAAGACATAGCAAATATTTTGGGGAAAAAAAAAGCAAGTGTGCAACTCTTTCGAGGTGCCAAGATTTCCATTGGGAAGGCTTAGTGTTACTGCAAAGCCCCGCGAGCTGTAACCCTACGTGCAAAGCAAGCTGGAGTCCTCCCAAAGACAACAGTTCAACAGGGCGACGCACATCTGAAATGCTGGAAGCAAGCTTTCTGTGAGGGTGCCGCGACATGCCCTGTGCCATGAGAACGGGAGAGAGTTCCCACCCTCCCCGCATGCTCTTGCTCTGCCCAGCCAAAGGCCGTCAGGTAGTCTGCGTAAAATGGCCAAGCCTGGGGGTCAGGCTTCAGCCACAGATCCGCGGCAAGGCAACAGCTATTGCCCACATAAACGCAAGGACGGCGTTCGAGGCGTCCCTTGGCACGGCCTGTACGTGTTCCCAACAGCAGCTTTTTACCTGCAGCAAACTCAAAGGCAAAGCCGTTATTGCTCCGAATGAAGGATACATGCCTTTACTCTGCAGTACGGCTACAGGACTCAGGCAGGCTCCATGGTCTAATTAGCTTCAGAAAGAGCATCTGTTGGTAGAAGTGAACCATGAAGAAACTTCATGCAGAAACATAATTATTTCAAATAACGGTGTGATAGAGTGAGGAAGAAAACAGCAACCCAAATCAGATGCTGTTTCTCAGTGGAGCTGCCCGCTGGCAGGGTAAGCGGATCCCATTTCTGACCTCACCGATCTTCTCATGACCATGATCTCCTCAGTGCTCTACAACACCTTGCTGTAGCCCAGCTCACACAAAGGAAAAAAAAGAAGGCATTCTACATAGCCAGAAGGTGACGTGCTAAAGATGGCAACCCCCCTCCAATTCCTTCCGTCTTCTGAAATTACAAGGTGGCACATTTTTGCGAACAGGCAGAAGTACATTTACCACACACCATGTTATAAAATGGTGGATTTCATTCCCCAGGCATGCTGTGACATGCAACAAAGCAGGAAGGGCCCAGAAGGAGATCCTCCATGGATTGCCTGTCAGTGATACTAAGTATGGCAATCTAAACGCAAACTCCAGTCGCTGTAAACCCTGTCATGAGCAGTCAGCAAGGGTACGTGTGGGCAGAAGAACTGATCTTTACAGGCTCTGTTGCTTACACTTCTCCCTAAGCATCCCCTACCAGCCACTTCCAGAAGCAGGATGCTGGGCTAGGTGGCCATTATGTCAACTTCCTAACTTGGGCAGTTTTCTAAACAATTAGGAGAGAAGAAAGGGACATTTTGAAATCTGCAGTGAGAGGTGATGGAAGCAGAGCCGCGACCTCCTGGTTGCTCAAGCATTCATGGTTTTGCTCCCTTCCTCCTTACAGCAGAGAAAAGCACCAGCTCCAAAGTAACGAGCTTACACCTAGAGGAGTGTTCGCACTTCACCTTGGCTTTATCACCTGGTTTAAGTCCAACAGAGTCATAAAGTCTTAGAAATGACACACTAACAAGCATCTGGGACAGATGATGGCCCACTATGCCAACCCAGAAAACAGCTCAGCAATTTAGTTTGTTCAATGTGCCTTCATTAAGAGCAATATATTTCTGTTAGATTAGCAGTTCTCTTTCCAAAGTCAAGTAACCAGTGTAACAGTTGAAAAGAGGCACGCAATACAGTCGGCTAACCTTTGTTGCAAATATGGTGTTGCAAGTCATTTAAAGACAAATTACTTCCATTTACTCAAATGCTCCATTACTGTTCTGGATGTTAACTGGATTATAAAGCGCGTAAAGACAGTCTGCCAATTAGGTTGCAGGAACAGCTTTTGGTTATAAACTGAAAAGCAAGTGTGAAGATGATGTTCTGGCATTCCAAGTGCTTCTCAGTAATTCCAGGTTTGAATTGCTCAATAATAACTAAAATAACAACTTTCTTCTAATGGTCAGTTCCACACATTCAGCCTTCAGTTGGAGGGGGAAAAAAAAAAAAAAAAAAAAAATCAAGTTGCATTTTTCCTGGCTTTCACATCATTGTCATGAATAAAGCTCCAGCAATTGGAATTTAACTAGAAATTCCATAGATGATTAAATGGAAAAACAACCCAGCTCACTCTCACAGCTTTGCAGCCTGCGAAGCAATAACTGAGCAAAAGGTAGCTACCTCTTAATTTTGTTACTAACGCAAGCAAGGGCTCTACCCAGGCACTGTAGCTGAGGAGGAAAAACATTCTTGTTTTACATAAGCGGTCTTTTGAGCAAAGACTCAGGTTAATACTGTTAACTGTACTCCTGCGCATTGGTAAATGTCATAATGAGTCCTAACAAACCAGTTGGGAGCTACACGGATACAGCCTCAGAAACACCGCACCGCACCAGACAAGAGGGCTGTGCACCACCGCTTGCCGAGATGGCGTGGTAACCCACCACGGGCTCGCGGCTTCCATCACTCACCTGGGACCACGGACACCAAGGGACCGGGACCTGCCCGTGCCCAACCTCCGGGGGGGCTGGGGAAGCGCCGGTCCCCAGGGGCTCAGGGCAGGTGGGAAGCCTGGAGAGGGCAGGCGGAGCAGGAGCTGCCGACACCTGCCAAGGGAAATGCCAAGCGCGGGCGCCAGCCGAAACTGGACAGGGGGCAGAAGGTTTTGGCCTTTTATGAGGGCTAGCAATACCGGCAGCTTTTTATAACAAATCAGGATTCACCTGCCAGGAGCTGTAACTATTTTCTTCCGAAGCAGAGCTAGTACTGCCAGGATGCCATTCACCCTCCCACCCTGAACAGATGTACTGTGCCAGATATGCACAAAGCTGCCAAAAACCTGTTTAGGTGTGCAACCTAAAGAAACTAGTCAGAGAGGCACTAGCACAACGACAGGAGTTTAAAAAAACCAAACAAACCAACACAAAACACTATGGAAGATGCAAGACAATGAAGTTAAAATAGCTGGGAAGAATTCATCTTTCCTCAGCAAAATATCATTATGTGAAAACCAAATGTTTTCATCACAGTTTTGTTTAAGAAATGTTCTTGACCATTCACCAGACCATAAGACATTGCAAAGGAAACACGGGGAGGTATGTTTTGAGCAATATGCAAAGTGGCTTGCTAACACACATACACACGCGCGCATGTGCTTCCCTCTCCCTCCTGCACTCCCTCCTGCAGCTGCCTAGGAGATTTTACCATGACAATTCATAACAGACGATGGAAATCCAATCCCTTTATCAAGAGTCTCTAGGAGGTTCAAGAAGACCAAAGTGCACCTAAGGTAAAAGCATACAGAAAAAAAAAAAAGTATAAAAATAGAATAAGCTTGTTGCTACTGGCAGAGGTCGGGAATCCTAGCCACCCTTTCTGTGCACAGCAGAAACATCTAACCCTCCCACAGGTTCAGGTTCCTACCCCCACCCTGTAATGAAATGCACCTTCTCATCTGAGAAAATCTAAGGTGTCCATCACTGCGTTCTCTATGACACCGTCTGAACACAAAGGCTTTTAGTGGCTTACACTTGAATGTATGCAATTATAAAATAATGTATGCAAATTTGAAATCTGCTGCATTTTTATTAGATGCGTCAGGTGCAGATGAGTACAGATAAGAGGAGAGCTTTGCAAAACACAGGAGCTCCTTTCTAAGAAGAAATAAAGGGTGTTGCTGGAACACCACTCCAAAAACAGCTGCCCTATTTAGCTAGTGTAAAAGCTCATACAGTTTGTTATTTTGCTTAAAAGAGTCCTCAGCTTTTGTACAGAAAACAGTGGCAGATTTTGCCAGGCTTATTTTGATTGCACCGGAGAAAAACCAACCGCCCTGTCAATGAACCTAAACTCAAAGAATTAAAGATTTCTGCCTAATTGATCCACTCTCATCCTGCAGACTTTGTAGGTATTGGGCCTGCGAACTGCAGAAGGGCAGGATCTTCACACGCACTCGGCACCTCCACGGACGTTTTCTGCGCGGGCGTTAGGTACAATGCTCGTTGCCAAGACCAGGCCCGTACCCTTGCAGCAGCACTGCAGCATGCAGCAGTGACAGCACTGCTACCACAGACATGTGAATTCCAGCCTTCAGATGCATGCAACTCAGTTTTAGCTTTCAGTTGATGAGAGGTATGTGCTCAGAAAACAAAGCGCAGGAGCGTGCAGCTCAACACAATGCTTTTTTTAGGGTGCAGTTCAATCTTGTATTGGCAACTGGTAAAATTACTAGTAAATATCAGGATTATTAGAATTTGGAAGTAATTGGAACTGGATGACTATTAGCAAGGCATGGATTAGCTTTGTAAAGGAGGCTAAACAATAAAGGAGCAGATCAGCAGTAGGTGTAAAAAGTTGTGTTCTTTTGCATTAGCCGAGGACCTGACAGCAAGACTTCAGATGTTTGGACAGGTAGCAGCTGCTGTGCAGAATGGGGAGCCCGGACCATTCGAGAGCGGGGCATATGGCATCTACCGCAGCCCACGGCACAACCCCAGTAAGCACAAGTCTGCTGCTGCTCGCTCACACGAGAGCATTCACAAGGGTATCGCAGTACGTGCTCCCCTCACCAGATTTAGAAGATAATTTTGTATCCGTGCTTGACAGGGAAAAGTTATTTCAGTCATAATACAATGAGTTGGAATAAACTCTCGTCCTTTTATTCCCAATCAGTGTGCGATTCATTAAAATTGGAACCCTGTTCAGCCTTGGCTTTAGCTGACTTACAAAATGATCCGTATTACCACTCTGTTCAGAGGATTTGCCGGCGCAATACAAATTTGCCTCTGTTCTGCACAGTCAAGCTACTCCAGGCAGTTCGCAGGCTGTGCCAAGGACAGATGTGCAGAGGAGATGCTGCCCTGGATGGCAGCAGGGAGTGTTACCCTTCCAAAACGCTTTTCCCTGCCACTCCTTTCCCTCTCCTACTTAATGTTTCCACCTTTCCAAAACGATTCTTTTGGGGGGGAAAAAAAACCCAACACTATCCTGGATCAATATTTCTCAAAGCTGCAACATATATTTATTTTTAAAAAAAGTCTTTATGTTGCTAGCCAGTGTACCTACTCTGGGGATAAGAAAACCCTCGGGAAATCTGCCATAGCTTTCACAGAATAAGGAAGAACTGAAGATGGTCAGCCTAGGCAATCCATTATCAGCAAAGAAAACTGTCAGAAATTTAAAAACTCGGTTCATTTTCTCACGCTGTCCCCTCAATTCTTTCATGGCCAGAGGTAAGTCACGTCAGTGCTAGGCACTGCAATCCCGAAGCATCCGAATACTTAGTGGGGAGAGGCCTAGCCTCTACTTCTATACAGCTTTCCAGGAAAATTACTCTGCCCAGTGGCCACTGTTTGGCTGCTTCTTTCCAAAGAGCTCTTCAGAAGTGGGCTGCACATCCCATCACGGGGTAGAAGATAAGGCTACAGAAAGGCATGACTTGAAAAAATTAGATGAGTGGGCTGGATTAGAAAACAGGATTTAAATACACAACTCCCAACATTGAGGGACCGTTGGTATTCACAATATCAATGCTACTTCAGCTGTCATGAAAAGTCCCAGAGACTATACTTCTGCAGCTAGAAAAACACACAGACATGTAGCTGTGCCAAGCAGCTGGGTGCGAGCTCTTGTCTAAGCCCAGATGACAGATCATTTGCTCCTGTGCCCAGCTCGAGGTGCTCAGAGCGTGCCAGCTCGCAACAGGAAAGCAAATACATCATTAGCAACAACCACAACAGGAACAGAGAACTCGAGGGAACATCATTATGCCATCGCATAAATGCACGTGGTGCTCTATCTTAGGCAGCGCCTGTCATGCTGGTCTTCCCACCTTGGGAGGAATGCCACGCAGCTGCAAATGGCTCAGAGAGCAGCAACAGGATCAGCCAGAAGATGGACAAGCCGCCGAGCGTGAAACGCTGGAATGGAGACCACCTCTTCAACCTGAAAAAGGCGGCGTAGAGCAGGGGTTTCTGAAATTGAGTGGCAAGGAGAGGGAGAAAAGGGACCAACTGCTCACCAGCTCTTCCGATGCATAAACGACAGGAGCCAGGAGGAAGCAGGTCCACAGCCCCAGCAGCCCCTTCCCACAGCGCACACAGGCAGCTCGGCTTGTCGTCACAGGGTGCTGCAAATCTGAATTTTCCGTAGTTTTACAAAGCAAACTGACAAGCTAATGGAAGAAAAGCAGCCCATCAAAGACTAGTAACATAAAGATTGCTCCTGTGGCTCAAGACGTCCCCGTACGGCAAACAGCTGCAGCCGGGGAAAGTGCATCAGGAAGTGTCCCCGCACATTTGCTCAATAGGTTTCTTTGACTTCTACTATTGTCATCTACGAGGGAAAGATATTAGCGGAGTAGACTGTGTGATGTGACCTGAGACAACATTTTTTTCAATCAATGCCAACAGCTTTTCAAACAGGGAAATACAAATATACCTTAGAACAATTAGTTACCTGTTTTTCCCCCCCATCCTCAAATTCATGATTTTAAACTCAAGCTCAAAATTTTTGACTGCTTCAGGGTTAGCAATAATATTACATTCACCACCCGCCTGCACACTATCTAGCCCAATTCCCTGACCTCCAACAGCATCCCCTGCACGGTATCAACTCTGACAATGCTGCAGGCCCTACCACGTATACAGGAGAGTAACAGCTACATCCCTGAAGTCTGTCCCTCGCACGGACCAGTGACCTGCCAGGGTGAGCTTGCAGGCACGGGGAGGCAAGGGGGCTCAGGAACTGCTCGATATGGTCAGCTTCACAGCTACCGCTGCTTGGAGACTGGCTCGGATGTGGACAGCCCCACACTCCGCAGCACGCCAGTCCCTGCAGCCAAACCCCATGGGAACAGATTTAAATCACACGGTACAGGAGAGGAAAGGACTGTGAAAATCTTTAGTTGTCTTTAAAAGCAATAAGGATCAGTCAAATTCTCTCTGAGGGAAGGGTGGAGTAGCTTTTTTTTTTTATATATATGTAAATATTTTACTTTCTGCCAAGTAAAAATGGTGTTTGCATTACAGTGGCATGATCTAAAATTCAGGAGAGCCAAACTATGCTGATATATCAATAATAAATCATTTTGCTAATGTTTTACTCGTGTCACCACTTAACTGCTGAAAACAAACTGCTGAAACAGTGTGGGGGTACAGCACACCATTGTAAATCATGCAGCACCCTCCCCGAGGCCGATGGCACCGTCCCATACCTTGCAATGGCTTTACAACCATCAGCTCTTACCAAGCAATGGATGTTCAGATAGCATTCTCTGTACCTTCACAGTAATGAATTTCTAATTACCAAAAATTAAACATGCATAGTGGATGTTCAGGCAGCGATAAGCTTAGGCACACTTCCACTTCCTTGGGTTACTGCACGCTGATTTACTCCTGCAGTGGAGTAGCGGGCTTATGCCCAGCACAAAGGATGCTGAGGGCAAACACGCTGAACAAAAGCGTTTTTATGTTTTTCCAGGCTGGCTCTTCAGCAGTCGTCAACAACGCACCCAGAGCATTACTGTCACGACAGGGAGCCTTGCTACAAGTCAACCTCAGCGAGTCTGTTGCAGACCAGCTCTGACCGACAGCCAAAATCTTCCCTGCAGCATATCTGGGTGGGTGCCGGGTCACCTTTTAAAGGGAGAGAGTACGCAGGAAGAGGCGTGGGGCCACGCAAGGTTTCCTGGAGGAGGGGAAGCAGGGTGAAGTGACGCCGCTTCGCATGGTCGGATGAGGGGATTCCTGCAGTGAAGACTGCGGGAGGGAGCTCCCTCAACTCTGGGTGGCTGCAGCGCATGGCCCCAGGGGTCTCAGCAGCGGTCCTGTCTCAGAGGGCAGTCCCTGACACCGGCACTGTGCGCCCACCCCAACACCCCCGTCATTACCAGTGGCCTTTGGAAACTACGCTTTATGGAACAAAGGACAAGCTGCTGGAGCAGACGTAACATAAAGCAGAGCAGCCTTAGACAGAGATGTGAATACATGAGCAGAGGGCTTTGGTCTGCATACAATCAGCAAACACTTTCACCCTAATTTTCTGGGAGCTCTCCAGGAAGGTGCAGCCCTTGCAGATGAGTGGGCATGTTACACTGGTAGCAGCGCTCAGGAGCTGCAGAAAGACCCTGCGTCCCACCTGAGGAATTCAAACCAGATGTCAACCACGCAGAAATGTCCCATCACAAATCGCTCATCCCACAAACTTCTCCTCTGAAAGCATTTTGGTTGATTTATTATGTTGTCTTATCAGAAAGCAGCCCTTTAGCTAAATATGGCAAGAGGGGAGTGCTGTGGTATCCTGCCGGGATATAAATCCCATCGTAACATTACCCTCTTAGTCACACAGGGCCATTTATTCAGCCTGGGGGCTTTCTTTAGGTATTAAGACTAGATACAGCTGTATCAAAAGCTTTTACTGGAAGACGTCCATCCTGGCTGCAGTGTGCCACTGAGGCCAGATGGCAGGACTGCCAAAGGATGCTGAACCACCTGGCTGGGAGATGGGGCAGTGGGGGAGCTGATCACTGTCAGCACTGGGGGTGAAGCAGCAGAGGACACTGCCAAATCTTGCTGGTAGGTCAGAAATGCCCCCAGGCCGTGAGATGTCGTGTCCCCCCGCTTTGGAGGGGGTTCACGGCAGAGGGGTGCGGGACCCCACTGTGCTGCCTTTTGGAAACTGCTGCTGGACCAGCAAATGGCTCCACCAGCGGCTGTGGGAGCGTGCGGACAGGGCCCCAGGGCGAGGAGCTCGCACCCGCGCAGGAGCAGTGATACGGAGCCGACACAGTTGCGTGCATCCGAGAGACCCTGAAACTGCACGCGGCTGCTCTGGGGCACCCCGTGGCTCCCTGCTCTTCCTCTCTAAGTTAGCACGTACGATGCGCACAGAATGGGCAGTGTGCCGGGCCGTTTTCTGAAACGAAAACACAGTGGCTGTGTGCCTTCCACTGAGACAATGACTTTTTCTCCCCGCACTCCTGCGTGCCTGCGGAGCCTGGCTGGCCCAGCACCCCATGCAGCACCGGAGCGAGGAGAGAGCCGAGCGTGACCAGAGGTTTCCATCCGCCCTGGCAGCCCGCCGCAGCACTACAAGGAAGTAACGCAACCCCGCCTGCTCAGACACGCTGAAGGTCGCCTCTCCTCTGCACCCAAACTGGCCTTGGACAGGATCCAGCACGTGCCTATTGTCACAAAAAGTTTCATATCACAGATCCAAAAACCAGAGACAAGGGAACGACCCTGGTATTTTCCATGACACCACTGCAAGCCTTTGGTCACTTCACCGGCTTAAAACATGCAGCTTCCTAATGGAAACCAGACCGGCCTCTGGGCCAGACACACACCACAGATCGGGAGCCTTGCCATCAAAGTCAAGTGCCTTTTTTTGGCCTCCCCTTCCCTGGAGAGACCCCCCAGCCCCTCTGCAAGCCAAGCGAGCCCAAAGGACCCCGGTATCCTCAGCCCTGTCCTTGGGCTGGTCACTGCTTTTCTCTGCTCTCCATAACAACCCGTGCCTCTCCAACAATCAAACCAGTCTAAAACTGCTCTCTCTAATAGCTGCATAATTAAGTGTTCGTTTAAGGATTTATGTACTTTAATCAACAGGAACACAAGACAACTCTGCCCGACCAGCCTCCCAAAGCGCCTCCCTCCGCACCCCCTGCCCGCAGGGGTCTGTTTCTGCTCCACCAAGAGCAGATCCTCTGGAGGCTGCAGCTCATCAGCCAGATGAGATGCAAAGCCCGGCCGTGCAGAAACGGCCACGCAAAGCCACGCGGAGATGCCTGTGGGCTCGGGGGCTTTCGGTGACAGCACTGGCACGTTAAATAAAGTTAGGGTTATCACCTTACACCACGCCAGATGGGGTTTTTTTTTTCTCCCCTCACTGATCTTCAGCTTCCCTTACCAATGGGACAGGCTAACAGCCCAGTCAAAATGCATGTTGCAATTACAGATAGCTGTTATCAGCTCCCCTGTTAGAGATCACGGCAAGAGGCAAAGTGATGGGGGCAGCACAACTGAGGCTGCTGAGCCTTGCCAAGTACCTGTTTACAGGTGCCCCTTGGCAGGATGAGCCAAACAAAACAGACATGGTATGAATAAAATGGGAGAGGTCTGCATTTTTTTCAAGTATAGTTAGTTATGTGTGGGCTGGAGGAAAGAAAGGATGGAGAAGACGGAGGAATGGGAACATGAGATGATGAACCACGTGGACCACCGGGAATTCAGAACTGGCAGCTCATTTGCATGGGAAGTGAGAACAAACATCGCTCCTTCCTATTCTGGAGGAAGCACTCATGAGAAATCACTGACTGAAAACACCAGGCATAGCAAGCTTCCCCATCTACTCACCTATGCAAACACCCTTCATTAAATCTCCTAGGAAGCCCCATTTCTGCCTTGTAGCACCAACTCTAGGAAGGGTAGCGCTGTCCAAGCTTGTGATTTTAGACCATCCTGATGTTTTATCTATGTGTGAAACACGCACACGTATAAAACATGCATGGCTTTGTTAGTGTACCTAACAGCTTAGCTGCTTGTAATTCCATGCACATCTGAATTTCACATATTCAACATTTAAGATGTTCAGAGTGGTACAGAAATCGCAAAGCGCACTTCCTTTGAAACGAGGCACATGTGAAGCGCTCAACCCTGGGCACCCCATATTCTGTCGTCCGCCCTTTCTTTAGACTCTCTTGGTTGTGTGTTGTACTGCAGTGTGCCTCCAGGCTCGAATCCCGCTCCAGCATGTAGCTGTTCCATTATGGCAAGCGTACACACACAAAACAAGAGTCAGATCCAGAAGAGGTTTCCCTGAAACAGACGCTTTCCCCAGACGCAGAAAATAAAACCTTGAAGGAACAAACCTCTAGGTATAAGCAGAGCCCTTGTGAAGTCAAAAAGGTTCTGCCTTGGCCGCAACGCAAATGAATCGCTTGCAAGGTTAGAGGCGTATCTGAGATCTGAGGACGACAAGCAAATACCTCTAAACACAAACGGGGAAGAAATCAGAAATAATAAATAATATGCAACAGCATATGGTTCAGAGAGAGTTTAAGTCAAATAACAACAGCAAGTGACCTTTAAAGAGAAGGTTATATTTTCTTTTGCTCAGCAGAAGACTTATTTCCGTCACAGCAAGATTCTGGCAACTGTTTTCCAGGATCTCTTAGCTTTTATATTTTTGCATTTCATTTGAACATGCTATGTTTCGTTTTGCTTTGTGTGTGTGTGTGTGTGTGTGTCCCTGTCACCCATCACTAGCAGCAATTACTGCTTCTAGAAGGAAATGCATGGAGGCATTAGCAGAATTGCTCACAGTTATAACTTTTACAGACCTAAGCACAGCTGGCCTTGGATCAAGATGTTTCCCTTGACAAATGCAATACTTGTACAGTTATCCATTATCAGCCACACACTCTGGTCAGCAATAACTGGCACGAAGAAGGTTCTTAGCAAAACCACAGCAAGAAAAGAACAAATCTCTGGCTAGCTCCTGTCCCCACATGAACTGCCAGAAATTCCTAATAACTTGCTGGCTTAATTACAGCTATTCTGGACTTCCTGGACTACTTTTGATTGGAAACAGAATACAGTCCCTCTTTCATTAGCTTTATTTTAGGGAACAAGTATTTACACCATATTCATGTTGATGGGTAGGCTAACCAAAAAAAGGCAATTTGTTTGCAAGAAGCACTTTTATAAAGCCACCTGGAAAGGAACAAATGCTGCTGTCACATCTCTTCTTATCTTGGTGAGAAAAGGGAGGGACTTTTTCACCTCTCAGGATCCCAAGTGTTGGATGCAAGGATGTCATGAGTTTAAAGCAGGGGAGCAAATTCCCCCTGGTATGCTTCAGCCATATCCCCATTATAGGGCTGGCTGGGAACCTGGATGGAGTAGCGCAAACCAAAAAACCTCTTGCAAACAAACTAACTTTTGGGACTTTGCCCAAAACATGTCAAAGTTGTAGCTTAAACACATGGCCCGGAAATGTTTGCTGCTGCAGATGCTCCTTCCAGCCCAGACATCGCCTTTGGCAGGCGCAGGATGCTGGCCATGTAATGGCCGTATCGAGCTCAGGCTACCTGCAGACGTATCTGTTCATGTCATTAGACACCAGGGCTTTCCCTTCCCTTTATTTACTTATTTTGAAAAATGAATCTGCCTGCTAAGTATCAGCCACATGATGGCGCTTGCAGGACAGATGGGACACGCGTTAGCCAGCACCAGAGTACCCACCACTGTGCCAAGTGCCACCAAGCCCATTCTGCCCGAGCACAGACCTGCACCCAAGTTGCTGGATACACAACCAGCAGAAGCTTGGGCTCACAGATGAAACACGAGACAGATGGAGCCAACTTTCTGCCAAACAAGCAGAGAATGTACCGCCACCACCGTGGGTGGCTGCGGCTTTCCCCTCCTGCGGGACGAGCACATGCCTACCTGATTTCCTAGGCTCGAAACCAGGTCCTGGTGACTTTCAAACACCCAGCGCTAGCCAACTCCTGGGACTCGGATGCGCAGAAAACGGGGCAGTACATCACAAGATATCACCTCTGAAATCTGCCAGGGGACCCACGGGCCCTTTTAAGGGACCTGCCCATGCCCTGGCAGCGAGAGGCACGACACGCACCTCTGTGCAACTCTTCTTAGCCTAAAGCCAGCCACTTGCTGCCTGCAGCCTTCTGGCTCTCCCACAGCCATGGCAACTTGTGGAGCAGGATCCCTACAGAAAGACCCAGACCACTGTTATCACTTAGCAGAGGTCTGCTCTGCACCCCAGCACCAGGTCGAGGGACAGACGGGACTGATGGCCGACAGAGGAGCCCTTATCGAGGTGAGGGCAGCAGCTCACAACGCCCGCTCTGATGTGCCTCGTGAAAGAGGAAAAGTAACTTTTTATTACAACTAGCCTCAAATAGCCTATTCTTTCCACAGACAGCAGTCACAGAGGAAGCCACAGGGACAGAAGTTGGCATCAAAAGCAACACTCCTCATTTTGCTGTTGATCCTGCCTTCAGGAGTCCCTAGTTATCATTTCCTTGCTCCACACTTCAAGCACGCAATTGCGACTGACGGACATTCCCACAACCCCAGGCAGGACGCTTCCTCTGCCCCAATCCCTCCCAGACCTCCCCTTCTCCTTCACCTAAGAGAAACAACTTTAGTTTTACATTTCAAGATGCACGGAAAACAATGTGTCCTTCCTAATAACAACCACCCTGATTTTGCTTCTGGTATAAAGTAATTCTGTAATCCCTCACTGGTTTAGCTGAAGAAGCACAAATCCCAGTGCAGTCCTAAACTGATTTTTAAAATGCTAGCAGTTCAGTTACTTTTACAAAGGATCAGTCTCGATAGCATTTTTAAAGAAGTTTCAAAGGGTGCACACAAGGGCTTGCAGTGCTTTAAATAAAATGATTCCAGTTTGTGCACCACAGGTCTGCATAGGCACGAGCAATTCCCAAACACTCATCGCTTCCAGTTTGTTGCGCTAGTGGGCATAATGAAGTTTAATAACAGGCTGCATGATGGAAAAATGTCCAGTTTAAGCCAATTCATTTTACAGTGTGACACAGCCAAAACCTCACTCACAAGCTCTGTTCGGCTCCTGACAGAACTGCCCATGTCTCCTGCATAAAGTGCCACGTCGCATCAGTGATGAACCTCACCCCTGCAGGGCTCCTCACCTGCGCTTTGTTTCTAACCCCTCTTTCAAGAAGTCATCAGCTTCAAGTCAACAGCAGAAGTGACTAACTGAAGAGCCGTCTCACTCGCCTGCTGAGTACAAGACCGTAGATATGGTCTTGTAGCCCCATCCTCGTAGATGAGGGATGGCATTTTTAGAGAGGCTCTTCTGCCTCTCACCTTCTCACTCCCCGAGAATTCACCCCGAGATGGGTGCAAGCGGTCTGCACCACTTCAGAGCAGCAGGGTAACGTTTGGAGCTGTTCAGACTTTACTCTTTAAGCTCTTCAGCAAACAAGCAGCCCTGGTATTTGACATTTAACCTCCCAGGAATGAAGGCTTCAGCTCTGCCTATTTATTCTTGCACCCTTCAGCAAAAGCTGACAGCCTCCTGTTTAAGCAGGAAAGGCAGAAAGCAAGGAAGAAACAAAAACGCTCTCAACTCTTTCCTTGCTACTAGTTCAGACATCTTTAGAAGAAACTCCGAGTGCTCAAGTCTCAGCCTTGGCCTTCCCCTTTTGCATCCGAGTAGGGGGTGGGATCAGCAACAGCCTAGAGCCAAAAGTGCCTCTGGACAACTTTGAAATGTTTCTTTCCATCTTATCACTTGTTTACTCTCTCCTCTTCCAAGGAGGCAGCTTCAACTTGGGCCAGCCCAAGCCAGTACTGCCAGGTAAAAGGTCTGGCAATGCCGTTGCAAGCGAGAGGACGGAGAGTGCCCGTACCTGGAAGCACGGCGCAGGGCCAGCACCCGAGGTCGGAGGAGCGCGTAAGGGGATGGCGAGATCCCGCGAGGGGAGGATGCCAAGTGAAGCTTGGCCAAAGTGCTTCTCCAGGCCAAGGGGGACAGTTTTATTTCAGCTGGGAGCCGGGACAAAGCACGGTGCTAGGAGTTGCTGCAAGTACAGGGAGCTCCGGAGAGGCCAGCCTCCCTGCCCTGGCCCTGGGAGCAGACTCTGCTCCGGGCTCCCCCTGCCCTCCCAGCCCCCGGGGAGCGGAGCTGAGCCACGCGGCCGCCGCAGGCTCTGCCACTCACATGCCCTCGCTGCAGGGATTTGTTGCCCGCAAATGAATTTCAGCGTTTAAACTGTCCAGGCTCATCTGTGTAGCAACTCTAATACTCTTTAAGCTCCCTCAAATTTCTAAATGCTTAAAGCTATTACAATCTCTTTGTTATTTTACATTAGGCATCCCATTAACTATTTTCTTACTTTGATGTAATCAGTGTTTTGCATTATTTGGTGATTAATTCTGGACAATGAGGCCACACGGCCTGCCTTTTCTACCAGCGGACTGTCCTAGAGAAGAGGAGCCCGGTCTGCGAGGCAGGGCAGCCCCGTCTTTGTCAGAGAGCCGCCGTCCCCACCGCCCTGGGGAGCACACCAAGCACATCCACTTCTCCACCACCAGCCCGGTGCAGGCTGGTCCCCACAGCCAGGCAGCACTTGGTGTGAGCAGCCCCCGGTCCTGCGGCATCGTGCTGGAGATGGGCAAGGTGGCCCTGGGCATGGCCTGCGGCACCACCCTGCGGCACCATCCTGCTGGGATGTGCCGGTGCCCGTGCCTGGGGTCTACTCTACCAGTGTTTGAGCCCATTCCTCTGCAGAGCCAATGTTTGCAAAGTTGAGGTACAAGACGACCTTGTGCACAAACTTTCAAAACTGCTTCTGTCTGTTTTGGCTACTCTCTTGCAACACACAATACGCACAGGATGAATGATTATTTGTTTTTCCAAGTAGAGGACTCCAAAGCCTGTTACAATTTTCCCTTTAAGCTTACATTCCTGATGCACAAAGGATCTGCTCCCTTCCCCTCTCAGTCAAAACAGAAGCAAAGCTATCCTTTCACTTTTCCATCCCAATGCTATCATCAGCAAGGTGCTTAAAGTGCTTAGGCACTTATATTTTAAGTAAATACATTTAACAAATCAGAGCGAGTTACATACTTCAGAAATCCATCTTTTGGTTCTTTGCATATAAAACTGACATGAAAAATTTCCATTCCAAGATCGCAAAGTGAAAATGATATACGTAACTAATGCATCTATAAGAGGGAAGTTAGAGTAATCCTTTACTTTGATAGATTAACAAACGTACATTAAGAGGAGATTCTTGGGGATGTAAACAAGCAGCATTCACTCAAATGAAAAAGATGATTGCTGCAATCAATCTTGCAACCCATGCCCAGTATTGGCAATACTGCTGAAATAAACCACCACTGAAATTAGCCAACGAAAACCTGTCTGAAGAGGACCAGATTCCCACAAACACATTCACCAACACATGAACAAGCATCCTCTTGTCATCCAGATAGCCATTTTCATGTGCGCACCCGAGAGAAAATCCTCATTTGCACATGTTGCATGAAAGTTTGTGGCCTTTGCCTTCAGTGAAAAAGCACGTTGGGAGGGATTTTCAGGTGACGAAGCAGCTCAGCTCCCCCATGTTCTTGCTGTGCTTTTACACCTGGGGGTAGTTTTTCACAGGTACCTGCAGGAATAAGCACAGTTCCTTTGCAAATCAGAGTAACATAGAAAACAGTGCTACAGTAGACTGATGGCACCTCGAGACAGAGTGAACTCTGCCTATGTAAAATATAAACCCTACCTATGGTAAAAAGAGAATTGGTTTTGCTTCTCTCCTAAGCTATTATCCCTGCTTTCTCAGGACAATAGGTTGCCTTTTCCAAGGCATCACAACATCGCTGGCTTGAACTCGGTGTGTGATCAGCCACAACCCCAGCTCCCTCTGGGAGAGCGCTGCAGTCAGCTCTCCGCCTGGCTGGTTATCCCACAGCACAGTGCGCTTACTTGTGCCCCTTGAATGGCATCACGTCTTCTCCAGATCCTTTGTCAGTTCATCAGGAATTTTGAATACCAGTCTGCTCCTCCAAACGTACCCCGGGACCTTCCATGCTTCACGTTACCTGCACATCCGGCAGGTCCTCAGTGTTATCTGCTAATGGTTTGGGGATTATTTAATCCAATTCCTCAGCTACCGCACCATGAAGTTCATCATGTCCAGGCTCAATTGGGAGGCTTCTCAGCTAGCTAATTACCCTGTCACTAGTTCTCCCCTTACTTCAGGCTGAGATTTTGCCATTTTTCTTAGTGTTACATGCATTAATCATGTGCTTGCCAATGACCATTTCAGTGAAGACTGATACACACACTGTCCCAAGAAGCTTGATAAATCACTTACCTTCTAAAAACAGTCAGGGCTCCCATTTATGGAGGTGAAGTAAATGCCCAGAGCCTCCCAAATGAGCCCTTACATCGCTTCTACTTTGCTTCTGGTGAGCAGATGAATCCAGACTCGTTTCAGGGCCAAGCACCGACATTTTGGTTTCGGCCCCTGACCGCGCAACACGAAGCACTGCCTCTGCCCGGCCACGCGGACATCGCATCCCCAGTCCTCCTAGCACCTTCTGATCCAAGGGAGGGGCAGGCCATCAAACCTGGGGGCTCACCACGTGAACGCTGTTTATAGCTTGCTCATTGTCGCTGGTTACAGCTTGAAAACATTCTGATGGTCTCCAGCAATTGCAAACCATGCCCCGAGCCAGCTGAAAACTGGAGATGACCATAGAAAGAACTGGATGCAGCAAGCTAGATCCTCCACTGACAGAAACCAGCACGGCCCTGTCTAAGCCGAGGGCGCTCCATCAACAAGCACTAACGGGGGATCTCTAATTGACTTCAGAGCTCTGCTACAACCTGATTCCAGCAGAACGTCCATCACAACGCCTCTTTGAAATGGAACGCTGAGGGCCGAGATCAGTGAAATGGAAATTTCTCGCTCTCCAGCACAGCCCAGACAGAGCGCACGCTTTTTGTTCCTTACATCTCAACTTCTGAATTTCACAGGAAGAAGCTCAAGAGATTTTTGTCTCTTTTTTTAATTACCTATCTAGTGCCATTCTTCTGTGTCTCTCTCCTTTTGTCCAGAAGAGCATCCTTGATGGAGGAACTCAGTACTGTTTAGGGGATTCAGCCAGAAAGTGAGAGCTGTCAGGGTCCAGATCCTTGGCAAATCCATGCACAAGCTTTGCTTTGAGCACCCGGTAGCCCGGGCGGGATGGAGGGCCGAGGGCTATCCTCCGACACGCAGGGGAGCTGGGTCACAGTGGGCTGCCCTTTCCTCTGGAGTTTCACTTACGGATTTCAGTTTTGCTTTTCCATTTTTGTTCTAGCTGGTTTCTACACAAAAAAAGATACTTAAAGACTTCTGTGGTTTTAACACTGGTTAACTGTATTTATTCCCTGATGAACTACACTGAGCTGGAGGAGCACCACAAACCCTGCAATCCCCCTAGCTGGCAGGAGAGAAGACAGTCATCTTGTAGGGAGCGCGTTCACCTCGCACGTGCTCGCTCTGCCTGTGCGTGTGCAGATCGCTTTCCTGGCTGGCACCGAAATACAAACTGACACGAGTTTCATTTATGTGACTATATAACGGTCTTACACAGGCTACACACACACGTATGTATGTACAGACATGTACTTATCTATGTGCACACACACGTACATACAACCCTCCCATGCATACACACACAATACTACATATATTTATTTGTCTGAAGTAGGGAAGCCTCACGATAAAGGGGAACCAGTGCATTTGGTTTTATACAATGATTACTGGGGAAAACTGAACAAGCATCACATGCAGGTGAAGCAAAGTACATGGCAGGTTCCTCTGCAGTTACACGTTTTGCTTTACGGTGACAGGCAGGCTTAGAGCCTAATCTGCGCCATAAAAATCGTATCAATCAATGTCAGCATAATATTCATAAATCAGAAAGACCACACTGGCTTTAAATAGGTACCAGCAGTTGCAGAAGACAAGGCGCTTCCATAACTCCATCTCTGAAGAGCCTTTTATCTCTCTCAGAAACTGAAAGCCCCTAAATATAGGACTACTATTAAAAATTCATGAGCTTCAGCAGCTATTTATCAAAGTCATGGAAATAGGATATTTCCATGATGGTGAATAGCTTGACATTCATTACTAATAAGCAAATGCGCACTTTATTACCATTTTAGAACAGAACGTTGCTACCGATACCCAAGGAACATCGCATTATCACTAGGAGTTAGCATTAGGCTTTGCTACAATACACACATTATTTCTGCCATCTGGATGCCTCACGCTTGTTAGTTCACAAATGATGATGCCAATGCCAGCTTTGTGGAGCACGTCCACGCAAGGCTGCTAAGAAGGTCCGGGCGCTGCTTCCTGGAGATGGGGCAGTGCTTTGGTGCTCCTCTCGACTAACCATGTCCCAAACCATACCTACAATACGCCTTCCTCCAATTTACTGAATGCTCTCCCCAGAGCAAAGCCATGTTGCAGGACAGCAAAGACTGCTGCAGAGTCCCAGCTTCTCCGTGGCAGAAGCAACTGCAAATACGCAGCATCACCCTGCTAATTGCACAGTGACAAACCAGCAGGTAATGATTGCATCACAAGTGCTGCTACAGTCCCATGGCAGATGACGACGCTGATTGGGAGGCTGCCTTCATTATCAAAGGCAGCTCCTTTTACCCCCCACCTGCAGTCTCCTATTGCAATGACTTGAACTTAAAGGTTTAATCAGAATACAGCCTTACCTTCATATAGAAGAGGTGAAAGAACTGTTCCTCCCTGTGATAGTTTAGATTTTTTACATCTTTTATACACACAAATTTTTACACACCTTCTACGTTGACATGGAAGAAGCATTTGCGGCTGTCTGCTGGGATGGCAGAAGGGAGAAGAAGAAAGCAAGGAGTAACCCCTTCACCTCCCTCACACATCAAGAGAAAACTGGACAGAAAAAATAGGTGGTTTGATTTCAGTGGATCCCTGAGAATTTGTTCTTCCCAAAGGGGTTCTTGAGGTAACTTGACCAACAGCTGTCACCCTGCAAGTGTACGTGTGCCTACGTCTGTCACTAAGCCTTTTGGACAGAAGGCAGGAAGCTTTGACTAAAATGATGTAGGATTACATCCCCTGGGGCCAGTCTGGCCTTAAAGTTGTGGAAATCCGTGGAATTCAGGAAAACTCATGATTGCCCTACTGTAGCAAAAGAAGAAATCGTAAAGGGAAGAATGGTTTGGCAGCAGCTGCAACTCTGAAAGCCACTGTCTTGAGAAGGTATTACACTATATCAAGACTGTGAAGGACTTGGGCAACAACTGCATCATAGGATTGCTATTGATCTCCTGGCAGAAACATGTGGGAAACACAGCTGTAGCTCAGAAACTACATTTGATGCCTGCACACAGCTCAGTAATACCGCGAAATCACGCAGTGGCTGAGGTTGGCAGGGACCTTGGGAGATGGTCTGGTCCAAGCCCTGCTCGAGTAGGGTCACCCAGAGCAGGCTGCCCAGGGCTGGGTCCACTCGGGTTTTGGATCTCTCCAAGGTCGGAGACCCCAAAACCCCCCTGAAAAATACCAACGGAAGTATTTTGCCAAAGGTTGATATTATGTCAGAACAACAGTCTTCAGCCTTCTGAAGTCCATCCTAGCAAACTGGGGAAAGCCAAACATGATTTCCTGCTTGTTTCTAAGTTTGAAAAAGAAACAAAGAAAAACTCCTTTCTTGTTCATAAATAAATAATCACTCCCTCAAGACCATTTTCCCCTTTCTGTAATTTTTACATCCTTTGCAGCTCACACCTTTAATATCGTTCCAAAACAACACTGTAACACTACTAAGAAGCTTTATGTTCTGGCAGCTATGGCTGCCATTTGAGAGACGTTATGTAAAATGCTGTATCCTTTTCCCTTCTACATATTTTTGGAGCATCCAAGGAAAAGCTTTTCAGGACTGGTGACAGCAACAACACACTCTTATTCATAGAAATATTTTATTTTTGGTATTATTCCCTCCAGGCACCTACTTCCTTCCAAAGAAGATACAGCTGCAGGGCAGAATCTCAGCTGGTATAAATGAGTCCCTTGGCACAGACTTAAGGAGGCTAGGCAGAAGAGTCCTGCCCCATTAGATGTGTGCCCCCCTCCCATGTAATTAATCCTTGACTAAATTGTATGACTGCAGCGATGAAATCCTAAGCAAGCTTGTGAAATCAGAGTTAGGGATTTGAAAGGTTGCTCCATCAACTCACCTGTCCTGCAAGCCCTGCATCTGCTGAAAGGCTGCACATCTTAGCAGTGAAGGACAACGTAAAACACGATTTACAGTCAGCAAGAGAAGGAGGGAAAGAAAACTCTGCACAAGTGCCCACTGACACTGCAAGAGCAACTCAGCTTGCAAAGCCCCTTGTTCGAAGCGTTTGCATTGAGGTGGCTGGTGCAGCACACAGCACAGGCTGGGGTTTTCCACTGCTGCTTTTTCGTGTTCAAACACTAGGAAATTCAGGAGGGGAAGGGGAGAAGCTGAAAGAAAGAACGGTGCAGTGAACGTGCATCACTTATGAGCGCCATTACATGGGTCAGTTGAACTGGAAAGTTCTCTGAACCAAAACACATGTAATTATCTGAGTTTGTAACAAGCTATATGCGCATCAACACACATTTAAACCCCGTTCAGCAACATGCTGGGGCACATGTGTAATTACTTTCAAGGATATAAATACCCTGGGACTACTCACAGGCTTAAGGACTATACATATAATGAAAGGTGTTTCTAAACCAAGGCTTTAGAGAATGCACAGGACATGGTTAATTCCTCGCCTAGGCTCGTGTAAGGTTTAGCTTACGAACAGGCACTGACATTAACTCCTGGAAACATGAAAGAAGGGCAATGCTTTGTACAGACACTGGGCTGAGGAAGGCAGCCAGTACAGATGGACCACTCATTACACTTTACCTAACGTTCAACATCAGTCCTCCCCACTGCAAACTAAATTGGCTTTTTCTGGCCCTACCTGCGCAGAGAATAAATGATGGGCATCTGACCCCTTTCATACAGGGTAACATTTGCTGTGGTCCCTACCCACACGCTCCTTGCTCTCTTCCCCTTCTTTGTCCCTTTCTTTTTCCAGCCTGAACAAGCCCACAACGTTAGGTATTTATTACGTTTTTCTAACCTTCGCCTCGTTCTAGCGGTGCACTCGGGGCCGCCCCCAGCCTGCCTGCCTGCCCATCCTCTGTGTAAGGGGAGGCTCAAACTGCACCGCACGTCCCAGCCAAGGCCTCGCCAGCCATCAACACAGCCTCCGATGCGTTACCTCCTACGAGGAGCACCCATCCACCAGCTGCCCTGGGGTCAGCTTGTGCTCCACCACAATCTATGGATCTTATGCTGCTGTTTAACCAGGTACCATCCACGTTGGTTCCTATTCTGCACTGATGCCTGTGATGTTTCAGTACAATCCTTCACACACATTCATCTATTGGTAACTGCATTTTTGTTTTTCATTATGTTCAAACAAGTTATCCAGTTTATCAAAGTCACTGAGGCCAAACCTTGCCCTCACAGATCTTCCAGCTCTTTGAAGTTTGGTGTGATTTGGAAACTTTGTGAGCGCCGTCTGCATTCAAAAGCTTGGATAATGAGAAATGCTGAACCTGACCAAAACCACGGCAGCCTGGGATAGGTATCCCCTTGAAATGCCTTTCAGTTTACAGGACACGACTGAGAACTGCACTTCTGCTGCTGTTTCTCAATCAGTNGGGGGGGGGGGAATCCAGACACACAGTCTCTGCTTCTTCCCTCCTCATCCACTCGAGGCCAGTAATCCTGTCCAAAAGGACATTAGACTGCTACAATGGGATGTGTGCTTGGTAAGTCCATGTTGGTTGTTTTTATTATCCTTTAAGAGCTTACAAACTGATTGTTTAATAATTTGCTCTACTATCTCCTCAGTGATCTGAGCTAGGCTGTCTGGGTGCTTAACTCCCTTAACCCTCATTTTTTTCCCCCATCGTGTTTGCCCTCCTCCAGCCCCAAGAGATGGCCTGTCCTCCACAAATTCTCTGCAATAACCGCACAGGCATTTAGAGATAACACTGACTAGTTCATTAAGTGTTTCAAAGTGAATTTCATCACATCTGTTGGATAGAATACACCCAACTTACCTAAATCGTCCTTAGCAACAACGCTACCAGTGAACTGCCAGTCCTCCTTTTCTCCTAAAAGTGTCCTTCCAGTACATCCCATCGGAAGCCCTCCACCTCAAGCTGGCACACTCAGATGGTCTGCCGCTTATCCCACCTCCTAGCAGTCTCCTCTGATATAACGCCATCACAAGCTCAAGGCCAAAGATCTCCCTGGCCCCCTCAACTGTGCACCTTCATGGCAGGGTGCTGCTGGAGAGGACTGGCTAAGGGCAGCGCCCTTTGGGTGGCTCACCAATTGAGAAGAAGGTGGCAACCTCAGTCAGACATCAGGGCCCTTGGGAGTCACGGTCCTGGGCCAGAGGCATGCAGCTCCCCGCCAGGGACCTGCGACCCCGGACCCTCCACCAGCCCCTTGGATGGACTGGCCGGAGAGGTGGTGAGAGTCACTGAACGTGGGTCATTTCGAAGCGGTCCCTGGGACACAGCTTCAGATTGCCACATAAGCAAGCTCCCACAGGTGGTTCTGCGGTGGTTCCGAGCACAGCCCAGGCTACAGCCTGACCAAAGGGGCTTTGCTCAGTTTGGTGACGTTACAGGGACCTGGGCACCAGGCTCCCAGCCCACAGCGCGGCTCCAGCCAGGTGCCGCCGTGCACATCCACGCAGGGGGTTTCCTCCTCAGCGCGCTTTCCTGGCTGAACGTCAGCCGGAGCACAAGAAATCCTGGGAGACAAACGCGTGCCCTCAGGGCACTCTGTACACCGTGAGGCCTTAATGCCCGAGAAGGACAACGGCGCACACACGATTTGCCTCCCCCTTCTTTACAGAAAATAAAAAGGGAAAGGAAAAAAGAGGAAACTACAAGGGCAGCTGTAATTACGTGTAAATCCCCACATGGGCAAGACTCTATTTTACATGTGGCTAGAGAAAGGACCATCTGTTTTACAAAGATACTAGGATCTTTTTTCTTTTTTTTTTTTTTTTTTTTAATCCCAATTATATTCTTTTCCTCCCCCTCCTCCCTAAATGGAAGCATTGCCGTGGTAATATCAAGAGTCTTAAAATAAGATTATGTTTTTAAATGAGAGAGTCTTTAAAGTGGGATTATACCTCACAACAGCCAACTAGGCTTTCAATCAGTTTCAGAGGATATGCTTACAACTTCATTAGTCTGGAAGAGGCTACGTTTACGGAGCAACAAATGAGAAGCGTTCACATGATGGCAGATGAGTTCAAAGAAAGCCTTCTCCTCCAGCTTCTCCTTCCCTGAGCACGCCCAGGAAGGCACTCTGGTGCTCCTCCACAGCTTTGCCCACCGCCAGCTTTAACGACACTAGTGATACTGGCCCTTCAACAATTATCCCCAGCATTTTCCCAAAAGGGAGGGAGAAGTTGTACGGAGTGAGATGGAGCTACGACATGCCAGACGTGCCTCGGTTTCAGAGGTACCACCAGCCAGACACGCAGCTGAGGAAGGAAAAGCCACCTGGCAGGAAGGGGACCTTGGCACAGCAATCTGTAAGGGGGTTTTAAGCTACTTCTCTTGCAACCCTCCCAGCTCTGTTTTTTACAGCAAAATCCTATGTCATCAAAAGGTCCACTTGTCAGGATAGTGCCTGCATTACTTAAGAGGTACAGCTACAGCTGGAGATAGAAGAACGGCATCACAGAGATGTTTTCCTATCAAAGCCTTATTTCATACCTTCCACTTTTACGTCAAACATCACACACCTCATCACCCTATCCCCCTTCTGCCGTCCTGCCTTCCAAAATGGAAAAACAGAAAAGCAGTGTTCCCATCCTCAAGGCAACCTTCTTTGTTTGAAGGGCTGTAACCCCAAAGAAACAAGACATGAAATACACATTTTGTACAGAGCCTGCCTGCTGTTGGGCAGGGCTGGAGCTGGCGAAGGGATGCGTGAATCGACAAGAATCTCCCATTACACACTGCTTTTCATTAAGCAAGTGCCAGAGACTCTGTAAGAAGCACACTGTGCAGACCAGCAACAAGGGCCACTAGCTCACATCCTGCACTGGAGGCTGTGGATGCTCTCTTGGGACGACAGACCCACTCAGTCCGCCTGCATTCTGCTGGGTTCAGGAGAGACTCCCACGCAGGGGTCTCAACTACCTTCAGCTGCTGTGCCCCAATATTTGCTATGTACAAACTGAAACCTCCAACGGTTGTTGTCTGTGTCCCGATTTACACGAAATCCATCTATTCCATCTTAAGCATTTGCAAACACAATTAAGAGGGCAATTCACAAAAACTGGGGCGTTACCTTGTTGCCTTCTGTACAGGCAGCTGTGCAGAACAGTGCTGATTTCCCATGATCCGCTCTGGAAATTTGCAACAGCACTCTTCCTAAATTATGTTTGGGACCTTCCTGATCCATGGTAAAAATGCAAGTGTTTAAACTTCAAGCATTTCATATTGCAAATTCACTGAATCCCACAAGTGCAACTCCATTTCTTTATAATGTATGCACGTGCTGTAGTAAGTGGACTAGGGCTCCTGAAAGCATTAATACAGGGAAAATCCACTTGCGTAACATGTGGCTTTTAGCTTTAATGGCTATAAGGAGATAAAACACATTTAAAGCAAAGCCAAGAAGGATGCTAAGCATCTCCCTCCATTTTATCAGGCTAGAGGCAAAGCACTGTATCAGTAAGGATGCTGGGTCAGAGGCCTTGCAAGACGCTGGCTTGCAAAGGCACAGGGAGGAGAAATGGCTGAGGCGGTCCAGTGAAGGATGACATAAAGAGGCCTTGGGATGCAAGTGGGTATTTAAAGGTAATACACCAGAAACAGCTGCAGCAAACAAGCCAGACTTTGAGTTGTTTCTGGTGATTCAGCCTGTGAGAAAGAGGCTTTCCTCAGCCTGAAAATGATACAGGCACCGAAGAGGTGACTGCACAGGTTAATTTCCTCTTCTGACCTATATGCCTCTGTGTCATGCTCGGGGAACAAATGCTAGGCACTTCCAGAATGCTTCAGGGAGGTTTAGCTAGAAGGGCAATGGATTTCAGTGGCAATCACACAGCTAAATACCACGTACCCCTTGGTGGCATAACCTTTGCATAACTGTTACACTTTTCTGCAGTGAATAATCTGCAAACAGCCTTACAAAGGCCCTCTCACCCTCTCCTGCACAAACATTCCCGTTTCACGGGCGCACCCGCTAAGAAACACCATGCACCCCAAAGCAGTCTCCGACAGCGTGTTTCCAGGTGTCATTCTAGCAATGCAGAAGCCTAAGCACAGCATCCATTGCTGCTGGGTTGCCAGTCAAAACCAAGGCAGGGAGCCTGAGGGGATTAGGAGCCTGCCTCCCACTGCGTGCCTCATCCTTGTCAGCAGTGACCATTTCCCCTCAGGGAAAAAGGTGTGTAAGGCAGCCTTCCCTGCAGGCTGTCATTTCTGTGGGGAGGACTTACGGAGATGTGTGCGTGCAGCAACTGAAGTCCTGCTGGCAGCGGAAACTCTGGGTGTCTGTAAAAGACAGAGGGCACAACGTAACACTAAACCCTGCCAAGCTTCGCGGCGGAAGGCTGCTGAGCGCTCAGCTGTCACGGAGATCTCTAGGAAATGGGCACAAAACAGTGAAGAACACTGGCTGAAGCGGTCTTGGAAAATGGGATTGCTTACAGCCAGGCAAGGCACTCCTGTGCATGCTAACAACCCACTTGACGGCAGGATCCTCCAAAATGCCCAGATGGCTTCAAAGGAAAAGCGTTACTGAAAGGCAAGAGAGTTTCTCGGGAGCTTGGAGCAGATTCATCTCACTGAACTGCACGTGGCTGAAAGCCAGCCTGCGCTCATCAGCCAGGCTACCCCAGAAGCAAAGCCTTCAGAGGCAGCCAGCGAGACTGGTCCAGACAGGGTGTGCAACACAAGGGTGCCTACAGGTAGGTGAGATGCTCCGCTCCTGGAGCAGCTCTGCTCTCGCTGAAGTCAATGGTGAGACTTGAATTGACTTCAGCAGCATACTTCTGAACACCTACAGCATGCAGACTGACACACACGTGAGCAGCAGTGCCATACCCTTCTCAGTCACAAGTATCTCAGATGACTCTCCATAGCAGTAAGCTTTGTAATCATACGGTTAGCTTCAGATCCAAGGTTCTTCCTTGAACCTTATACCCCTCTTGCCCCTGCCAAAGAAAGCGGAGGACAAAATACACCACATGCAGCTGTGTTATCAAAGATGAGAATGAGATAGTAACCAAACAGGTCCTGACTCAGACAGATTTTGGTGGTGAAAGAAGGAAAAAAATGATCTACAACATTTTATACACAGTGCTGCTATCAGCAGCTCTGGGGCTAAATCGGATTTCCTAAAGCACAATGGGGTAGCGAGAGAGTTCAGCGTCGCATAGGTGAGACACAGAGACGTTTAAGAGGAGATGAGAAGACGACACCACGTTGCTTGGCAGAGTCTCCTGCTGTGTCTTGGAAACACAGCCAGAATTTTTAGAGGCTTAAAAAGCCAGTGAGCTAACGAACATTTTACGTCCGATCAGTCATTTGGCTCACAGGGGAGCAGAGTGGATGCAAACAGGAGGAAGAGGCAGTGAATCGTGAGCGGTGAGGCAGCTCTTTCCTTTTGTAAGCAGACTGAGGTGCAAGTGCACAAATCAGGCCTGGCTGAAATTAGTGCATGCATTAGCATCTTCTAATGCCTCCTCCTGCAAGCTCTGAGCCACTTCGAATTCTGTCAGATCCCTCCTAGGTCAAAAGCTAGACGTCCCTTTCCTTTACAGCTGAAGGCACAAAACCTGGACGCACGAGACATTCAAAATGCAAGCAACTTCCTTCCCCTGGTTATCATTTCACATCAGTCAGAAGGTTACAGGGTAGTAGGGTTGAAAACAGAGTTGCTGAGAGAGGGGTCTAGCAAACTAATGCCATTGCTCTGCAGGAACTAGCAGCACAGTTTGCTCCTGCATTTCTGCAGACTGCTCGTTGCATCTGGGAGGGGGGAGATGCCCAAGTTAGGGCAGCCTGCCCTGAGTGCTGAGACACACTGGGAGGGCACTCAGGTCTTTTTTGTACACCATAACCCTGCTGCCCTCTGCGCATCGCAAGTCTTGCCCTTCCTGCAACCCAGGCAGGAAATAAAATTTTTAAAAAATAATCTCTTTTTCCTTCCTGCCCCCTGCCACTTTCTTTCCTCTTTCTCCCAGCTCCAGGACATGGATTCTCTCCACCGAGTTCCCTCTGCTGATGGCCTGGGGAAGGCGAGCATCCCCTCCGCCTCCCTCCTGCCCAGTGGCCACCCCCCACGGGCTGCACAGCCTCCGCTGCCCACGTTACGGCAGATTGAGAAGCAGAAAAAAAAAACCAAACCCAGAACAGGCACCCTGAAGAGGCACGCAACAGCAGGCACGCGGTGTGGAAATCGGCCCCCGCTCAGTCCAGATGGGGGTCATGGCCGGACAAGCGGCTTTTGCACAGCTGAAGACCTTTTCCCCAAGACTAACTCGCCTCGCTGACATGCACAAACAGCCGGTGCCAGTCCGTGCGCTCAACCGGCCCCTCGCCGGCCCCCCGTGGGGTACGCACAGCGTGTGGGGCAGCTGGAGCAACCACGGCTCCCTGACCCCTTCCCTCTTTGCTCAGGGCTGCCTTTGGAAAAGTTCACACGGTGAGAAACTCTCGTCATCCCAAACAAACTAAAAATTGCATTTGCAAAGAAAGGCTTTGATTAAAATTGGCATCGCTGAATCTCCTGCTGCCAGCAACCACACTACTTCAAGGAGATATGCTTTATGGCAAACACAATATGGAAACCTCAGCAAGGAGACTGTGAATTGGATCCATGCTGCTATAATCCAAGATGAATGCAGAAGTACTTACAGAGAGGACTGTTAAAGAAATAATTATGGAAATGAACTGGGGACAAAATCCGCAGGAAAGCTTTTCTCTAGTGACGCAAGACTACGTTTTTCAATGTGCACGGAGGCTCTCGCACCTTCTCTCTAGATTCCTTCAGTAACAGCTTTTGGAAAAAAAAGCAAACACTGCAAAATCAGGAATACCATCTTCGGAGCAGCAATGCCCTTACCAGGGTGCAAACATCAACGACCACAAAAATGTAACAAGGCTGTTGAAACAAACACAGCCTAATGGCAACGAAAATACAGCAAGGCCCTTGAAACAGACCCAGCCCCCTGCAATTGCCCCGCTTGCTATCACTGGCAATCCCTTTGATTTGCCCGCCAGCTGAAACCATGAACACTGTAAAAGGAGAGATTCATTATGGGCACGAACTCTGTTCTTCAGGATGACACAACCCTAAATCAGATGCATGTCCAATCAACGTCTAATCATCAGCCAAAGTGAAAGTGGTTTTTATGGCCTGGTCGAAAAGTAAAATATCGCACAGATATTCTCAGTCACCTAATACTAGAGATTTACAGTATTTCTGCTACAGACCCTGCTAGAAGAATCAGCAATATTTCTAAGGCAGGTCTCAATGAAGCAAAATATCACCAAAGAGCAGCTGAATATGAATGAGACCAAAAGCCACAGCTCTTCACCCAGGAAAACCCTCCTGGCTATTTTGTGGAACAAGATAAATATGGCCAGATATAGTACCTGCTTTATTTATCTGCATGTTTAGTTATCAGTGGAAAGCAGTCGCTGGGAGAGGAGCTGGCCAGCTCTGCCATCCTGCCCTGCGTCCATGCCGTCCCCAGCCGTACCCCGCTGGACCCTCCTGTCCTCGGCTAAAGGAGGTACGGCAGCTCCTGAGCAGGAAAACAAGAGGGTTCCTCGGTCACAGACCCAAACATCTCCTTTCAACAGACAGCGCAGCGGGAGGAAGCCATGCATCTCCCTCCCCTCATTTCGGGTAGCTCATCCTCATTTCTCTCAGCCCCGGGCACCCTTCAGATCACACCAAGTCCCGTTCGCCCTCGCCAGTCAACCACCGGCTTGGGCAGCAAGGTCTGCCCAAGTACTGGTACGATCCGGGTCCTGCCATTACTGGCTGGGACTATATAAAACAACACTTTATTGCACCTGAAGAAAGGTCCGTGACTAGGCAGAGATCAAAGGTGGGCCATTAACAGCGCCCAGAAGGTGCTGCACAATGTATGTTGCTATTTAAAGCAAAGAAAAAGAAAGTTCAGAAACATGCTTGGCAGCAAGAAAGCCGCCTTCTTAAGCTCCGGCAACTCCATCCTTAGCGTAGGAAACTGTACTGGGCCAAAGGAGCAAGTCCTGAGCTCTGCCCTCATCCCTGGTTTTCAACATATTTAATATGTCCCTCAATAATGACACCACCCCACTGTGACGCCAGGATAACAGAAGGAGGACAAAAGGACCACTGCATTGAGGGTCTTGGTAACGAGCATCGACTGCTGTACATGTGACTTGGCCCCCACCACAGAGCTGGAGGAAGAATTTAAGCACGGGAAGAAACGTCAAATAATTAACACAACGAAACAGAAAACCAGTATGTAACGGCAGCGACCAGAGTGCACAGCACATCTCTACTGACAATCTGGACATACAGCGAAGCAAGGAGACCCGGGGTGACAAAACAAGGTCGCACCTGGGGGTGGTATTTTAGAGAGGGTACCCTTGAGAGGGAGCAGCCCCTGAAGCTGCAGCGTTAGCCAGAATTAGCGCACCTCCAAATTCTTTCACAAAACCAATTCCAAAATGACTGCTGTGCCGTGCGCTGGGGCACACAGCAAGCGCAGGCAGGACGCGAACTCAGAATTGGCCAAGTAGGTACAAAGTATTTGGATCACAAATACTAATTTCTTCCACTTCTAAGGCTCCTTTCCACTGAGATTTCCCAAAAGTATTGCAAAGGATTGGCTAATCCCTGCAGCACCCTCACGAAACAGGCATTGTTATTCTCACTTTACTGAGCAGTACAGTGAGATACAGAGAGGTTAAGTAACTCGCCAGACATCACAGCAGCAGGGAACAGCAGACTTGGAAATACAATTTGAAGACTTATTTCCCATTCCCTTGTTCTTACCACCACGTTTAAACAAACACTCCTTTCTTAGACTGCAATTTCCAATTAACATTTGCTAATTATTAGTCATCTGAGGGAAGACTAAACAAATACCCTTTTAAGCTGCTGAGCTGATACAAGGAGCCCACAAATGCTGACTCACAGCAGAACGCAGGGGCAGCCCAGCCCGTTCAGCAAATTCACGCTCCCTCGCTTCCCTAGCAATAGCATCTCTTGCCATTGAAGCACAAAGGCAAGGCTGTGCCTCCCCGCGGCAGCCTCTTGCCCTCCCCTCTGTGCACTCCGTTCCATGCTCTTCGCTTCCCGCCCGCCTCGCCAGTGGCACGGCCGATTTCGAGGGTTCCCGCGCACGTGCTGAACATCACTGGATCAGCCTGGGGAGCAGGCTGGCACCGCAGCACAGGCTGCAGCCTGCCTTTCGGCTCCGGTCAACCCAACATGCCAGTATCACGTAGTGACGCCAAAACCAGACAGAACCATGAGGCTGAAAGCTTCAAGGCTGGAGGCCAGGGTCGGAAGAGTCCCCGCAAACCTGGATGGGGCAGGAGGGCTGTGACTGTGCAGGTTTGCCTTGGCAGCAATGCCGGCTGCCAAGCCTTTACGAGCCTGCATGCAGGCAGGTGATAGCAGGCAGCGCATCCCAAATAACGTCACTCTTTCCCCCAAAACGGCCCAATTCCCATCGGTCACCACATGTCATCAGGATCCTGCGCCCTCACCTCCCAGTACCAGCGGGGAAGGCACGGCACGGCCGGCGAACCCGGGGCGGCTGCTGGCAGGGCGGACAGCCAGCAGCACCACAGTCAGGGCAGGGGCAAGGCTTGCGTTTCAGGCTCACAGACCGAAATACCTTCTCACGTTTCCACCGGGCTCAGCGTCATACTAGAAACCACCCCACCCCTTCCAAACCCCCAAAAAAATCCTCAAAACCTGATTTGACTCAAACCACGCTGCTTTTATGGAAAAGTACATGATTTTATTAAATGCCTCCCTCCCCCCTCTGAAAGCCTTGAATTTCTTCAGCTCTCTGCCTTTGAATTTCCCTCCTGTAATTCGGCTTGGCCAGAGCTGACCGAAACCAAGGGAAGTTTTTCCACTGGCTGCGGTGGGGTTTGGAGCAGGCTCCGCTTGCTCAGAGCTGGGAGCAGGTTCGCACCAGCTCGTCCTGGCTGCCCTCCATCACCACCTCTGCTACTGCGGTCACTCGGGCCATCTGGCACAGCTGCAGCTGGGATGTGCCAAGCACCCGAGGAACCCTCATCAGGTGTGGAGCCCATGGATAGGCTGGGGGGAAAGGAGACGACCTGAAGTCTTACAGGGGTTGGGGTTTCCAACAGGGAAACTTGCAAAAATAGCTCCCTGTGAACACGGAGGATTTAATACGCCCGAAGTCCCAAATATACATCTTGCTGCAGCCACTCATGACCAGGTTACCACTCCCAGGTATTCACTCCCTGGAAGAGGTGACCACCAGCGTACTGACATCGGAGAGCGTCTTCTCATCAGATGACCTGTTTTTGAAAAAATCTAGCAAAAAAGTAATTTATGCCAGACAACTGTCTGCTGGAGGGCATGAACAGGGGAATGAGCAGCCTGGAATGGTGTTCCCTCCCTTCGGACCAGTTGCAGTCACAGCAATAAGAATGTTGTCAGACATGGCAAAACAAGGCTGGTCTCTAGGGTGACCATGCAAGCTGGGAAGATCACAGCTTCAGAGCTCTGTACCCCTTTCAGATGACCTGGGACAAGGAATCCAAGTCACACAGTTAAAGGAGGGAGGATATACCCCCATTCCAGTTCTCAATTACTCTGATGGGAATCTGGGACCAATACCTTGGCTTGCCGTCAACACTGTAATTTGGTGTTGAGACTGAGAGCAAGATTTGGCCCCCTCTAACTACTGAAAGTCATCTCAATTTGTATGCTTTGACTGGATTGCAAAAAGTTCCCTGCCATATTTTTAACCAAACCAGAGCAAGAACATATCCTGGTGCAAGGAATTAATCCTACCGGTGCTTTTGCACATGCTGGAAGGAAGGCAAGCTGCAGCACTATCACAGATGCCAAACAGAAAATGTACAGAATTAAAGGCCAGCCCACTTTAGAAGTCAAGAACGTACATATTTCAAAACATTACTGACTGTCTTTAACTCAAGCCTCCTCACAAGCCTTCCAGAGGAAAGATCTCCCTCTTTGAGGGCGCTCTACGGTTACACCAAAGTAGCTGTCAATGTTTTGTCCATCGAGACAGCCATGGCTGCTTTAATCGCATCCTAACCCCTCTCTCCTTCAGAGATAAAACCCAACACTGTCAAGCATGATGCAAAGCACAGGCTCTTCCTTCAAAAGGTCCATCCCTCCACTTTCTATTTCAGTTGCCACCAGGCAATTCCCCCACCGCTCATGCAAGGTAGCGTGCTTTCTCTTTTCCCTTATGGTACCAGATTTTTTTCCTCCTGGCCCACTGTGCAGGTTTCTCTAGGTGGCTGCGGTGGAGCAATGCCAGCTCGCGCTAGCATGGATCGCACACCACAGCAAATGTTCTTTCCAAAGTACATTATGACGCTGTGTCACAGGCCATGAAAACACTGTTTTCCCATAGCAGGGCTGGATGGATCAGTAAAGCAGAATATTCTTGCAACAGCCACAGGGAAAGCATTAATCTGTAAAGCAGAATGTCCTTGCAAGATACAGGGGGAAAGTATTACTATCCCCACCTAATGCATTTTCCTATGAGTTTCCTGAAAGGCTTCCTGACTTGTGACTGGGTCAGCCCAGCACAGCGGTGCCTTTTCCTGCGCTGGATGAGACCTCCTGGCACTCCATCGCAGCCTGCTTTCTTTCCATCCGAGAGCTGCAGCGGCCAAGTTTTCCTTTTTGAACCGTTTGATATATGCAGTTGCAGTTCTCTAATATGTGGATAGGATCCCCAGGGAGGGTTTGTGGTTGTTTGGGAACATTTCCTAAGGTGTTTTTGAAATCTCTTTTAACTCTGAGATTTTTCCCTCTTCCCCATCGTTCCTCTTATTGCTGCCAAGTTGAAACATAATGAGTTCATTTAAACTGGGACTGGAAACACTTTCAAGGGATCCATGAAGTTTTAGTCATTCCCATTTCAGGGACTTCGGTGAGCAGATCTGGCTGAAACTTCTCTAACAACAGATCTGTTTAAAATGGGAGGCAAGAACAGCCAAACTCCATAACATCAAAATCTGCATTTAAGCAGTATTTCAGTGTTTGTCAAGCTGTCTAATGACGCAATACACAAGCTGACATTCAATGAACTCCCCAACACCAGGCCATGGAGGGAATCCCCAAACTCTTTGCTAAGGTCCCATCACCCAAAGCAAAAAAGCAACAGCTCTTAAAAACCATAAATACACCAGTAATATAAAAGCAGTCACAAATCACACCTCTGTTGCTGGTCGTTTCCTGCCTACAGTTATTTGCTAACAACCTTTGATGCCCTTGGAGCTAGCCACATCTGCTCGCTTAGGGCTTTGCATTTTAAAGGGTAGACCTTCCCACATCCAGGACAGGCCGCAATGCTCCACGAGGACAGAATTGCTGCATGGTCCACATAGTCATTCCTCAGGAATGAATCAAGAGGCTTCACCCAAGATCTGGACCTCACTGCGTTGGGTCCTGCACAGACAGCAAGACCAACTTGTATTTTCTTAGTGAACAAAACAGTTGTGCAAAAGGGTTCTCCCGGTTTTACCCAGCTGGCTGGTGGCAGAGCTGGGATGATAAGCCACAAAATTCATGCTGCGCTCATTGATTTCAGTTGCTAGTCCTATAGCTAATGTGCCCTATGTGACATGCAAAGCCACCTGAGCTCCCTGCTATTCAGCATTTTATAGATTGTTAACAATGATTATGTTGCTATTTAACTTCAGTGGACTGTGGAGACCAAGAAGTTTAAATTCATTTAAAAAGTGGATTGGGCTAATCCATGGAAGACAGGTCCTGTCAGTGCCTATTAAACACCACCACCTGGATGGAGCCGCTGAAGAGCTATTGGTTGTGCTGGAGCTGGGACAGCAGGTAAAATAAATCTTCGGTCTGGCCCGACCTGATACCTGACCCTGACCACAGCAGAAGCTCTCTATACCTCCTAAATATTATGAATATGGCACCGAACTCATAGTAAACTCTGTTGCTGTGACTCATGCCTTAATCCTGAATGAAATGCCAGACATCTGTGTTCATGAGTCAGTGGGACAGTACAGGAGACCCCCAGCCAGCAGGAAGAGCTGGAGAAGACCTGTGGTTTTACAGCCTGCGATGCTCACCTGCAGCACTCACTCTGTGGGGCAGGAACCAAAAATAGCCGGATTCTGCGCACAACGCCTTTTAAGCTGGCATCAAGGGATGGCAAAAGTCAAGTGTGCTTCGTTTTGGCACTGCTCACTGCTCAAACACACCTGCCCCTTTCCAGAGAGGGCAGCCAGACCAAAGCTCCTATTTCCAACACCAGTCACAAAGTTCATGTTTTGCCTCCATCCTTGGTGGTTGTTTTCAGTTTTTATTGTTTACCTTCATATTTATTCTGAAAACAATACAACGTGCTCGCCAGAGATATGTCAGGAGAATGCAGCGCACAAAATAATATCAGCAGGCAGGCCTCGAAGTTTAATGGCTAGATGCCAATCAGATAATGATTTGCAAGCTGTTACTCAAGACATGGGTGAGCACATAGGACCCTGAACTGCAAGCAAAAAGAACGTTTTTTTCTTGGAGATTAAGCACAAGCAGCATATGAAGTGACCAGCCTGCACAGTGATGGGGGTTACTTGAAGCCGCACTCATTTTTTTTGCCTTATGGTACTTCAGTAAGCAGAAGAGAAAAACATTCCCACCTGAGTACCAAGATCCTGGCGCTCTCTCCTGCTGTCCCAGGAATACTGTACAGCTCAGATACGAAACATGACAGAAAATCCATATGGTTGTTGAGACCCCTCGGCTTGCGAGGCAGGGACTCTTCCAGCCATGCGTCCATGCAGGCTGCTACACATTGGGGCTCTAGTCTCTAGGCACCTATACAAATATCATTCTTTAATATTGTGTGAGGCCAGTCCTGCACAGCCTTCCTGCACATCACTGGATTTCAGCTGGGACCTCACTGGTCCCAATTTGGGACTGGTCTGGTTTTCCCCCACAACTCTTTCAGGGAAGCTCTTCCAGAACGCCCATCTCGTGGCTAGAAATTTCTGGTTTCCAGCCTGTATTTATTCATTGCCAATTTATATCCACTGGTTCTTATGCCAACCCTGTCCACCAGTTTAGTGCTTACCCCTGGGTATTTAAAAATAACACTTATTTTACTAGGCTGAACCAAACAAGACTAAGGTGGTGTTTTCTTGTTTCGAGCCTTCACAGTCCCCTGATGATCCCAGTATTTTCTCATTTACCTGCTCCAGTCTGAATTACTCTTTCTTAGTGTGACGACACCATTGCACAGAGCAGTCTTAACGAGGTCTCACTAGAGTTGTGGGCTGGAGCACGAACACTTTCTGATCTCTGCTGGAAATGCTTCATGTGAACTCGCTTCCCTCCGTGCAGAAGCTCTCCTTTGAATCTCATCTCAGAGCTAAGGCTGCTGTGCTCGTCCTTAACGATAGCCCAGTCTTCCTCAGAGTTCATGACATCTCCCAACTGCATGCCTTCTGACTTCTGTACAAAAGCCACTAACAAATGCACGAAAAAAAACCATTCCCAAGACCCAAAACTTGACAAACTCCTCTAGCAAACTGTTTCCAGCCTGTCTGCTTCTGCAGGAGGCTAAAATTTTAGGGCCGCACAGTCAGGCAATACAGATCCTACCAGCAGGATTCATTTACTCCCTTTCTGCTTCACCGCAGAGCTCAGAAATGGCATAAAACCACCTTATGTCCACAAACCTTTGGATGACTGGTGTGCCAGCAGCACACAGACAGCCTGGCCGGGGTACGCCCCCCTCGCCTGCTCGCCGCGACACAGGCATTGTGGTGGGGACGGTCCCAGACCCAGCTCTGAGAAGAGCACAGCAGCAGCACACTGTGCATTTTGAGGTGCTGCCATCCGGACCTCACCGCGCTTTCTGGACAACAAAGCGAGACACCCAGCCTCACTGCCCAGCTGGAGCCACTCTGACCACATGTGCTGCCTGCGCCCATGGATGAACGCTAGCTCTGAGACAACGGCACCAAGATCTAACCCCACGGCTGCTCAGCTGTGATTTCCTTGCCTTTGCCCTCTCATCCTTTCCCCCTCCTGTAAAAAGCCACCTGCTTCCGATGCCCTTAAGGCCTCAAGCTGCATTTTATCCAACATCATCTGCTTCATGAAGGCACTGCACGGTGACCCTGCCCTCCATTCAGTGTAAAGAGAACAGGCGAGCTGAGTCACCCTCCAGAACCACCCAAAGCTTGGTGACGTGGATGCTGGCCCAAAAGCCAATGCTGTGGATTGCATTTATTCCTTTTGGCTACCCAACGTGTTCAGCTTACCCATAAAATCAAGACTGATGTCTGCGTGCCAGAAGAACTAGCTCAGACCATGTCTCAAAGTCGAGCTGTCTTCTCTCTGCTCCGTCACTAACAAAATTGTGAGGACTGGGAAATCACCAGAGACCAGACAATATCGTTGAGGATGTCCAGGCCATAATAAAATCCGTCTGGCTCTTTCCCAAGTTACTCCTTCTTATGTTCCTGCCACGAGTGAAAAACTGTTGCTGATGTCAGTAAAGGCAAGCAGACAGACTATACCAACAAAACAGAACATGGGATAAAAGCTGTAAGTGAACCATACCGAAGCACTGATTTCTGGCCTCGCCCACCCACTGAAGTTCAGGGCAGTTTGAGAGAGAAGCACCCTGCAACACTAAGGACCAGCCCCCCCTGTCCTGGCACGATGAGCAAGTATTTGCCATCAGTCTCTTGCAGAGATTGCAGAGAGGTCCCTCGCTTCAGGCTTGGGGTCTGCTAACGTGGCTCCCGTTCATCTTCTACTCCAGCTTCTTTGCAAGAGAAGAAATTGTTCTCGACATATGCCCCCACCCCCAACAGCCCCTGAAACGAAACAACAAAGAAAGAGACCCTGACTGCGTCTTGCACAACAGCTCTGTCGGTAGAAAAAGGCCAGACAGGACGAAACCAGACCGATACAAGTGCTCTGGTTTTACCACGGTCTGTAGTGCTACAGAGCAGAGGGGATGCAAGCAGGCAGGACGCAAGGTGGGATGCAGAGCCTCCAGCCCCGCCGGGACCTGCCCCGGACACTGGCAGCTCTCCGGTCCACGGGAGGATGCTGGCATGGGACAACAGGGGGATGCAGGCTCCTAAGGGGGTGGCCTTGAAAGGTGAAAACGGCACCTGCGCTGGTGAACGTACCTGTCCTTACGTTCAAACCAAGGTGGATGCAATTATTCAATTGCAACGTTTTTCACTCCTTAAAAAAGCAGAAGTTTTTCGGCCTGATCTTCCGTAACCATAATCTTGGAGAAAAGACAGGTTGCAGCCTTTTTGTTATCTGCTTGGACAACTTTCTAAACCGGGGTGTTGGAGGCAGTTATGGAAATTTCTTGTTTAGCAAATCAAAATTTTATATGTGGACTCTAATGACATCAGTTAAGTAAAAACGGGGGGATTTTTAAATCATTTTTCCTTAAAATAACAGTTGTCTTTCATATGCAATTACAGGTAAAAGACAAACAGATTAGGAGATTAACTCTCCATAGGCAGTAAAATGCCATCTGGTTTATGAATCACTCTAGGTACGACACTCTTCTTCCAGATGATACATCTTTTGACGTACACAAATAAATGTGCTTTGCTTAAAAAAAAAAAAAAAAAAAAAAAGCTTAAAAGCTGCCTTCTCTTAGGTAACACTCCATAAACTACCAAAGCTGCAATGCTACCCTTCATTCCTCTTTGACAAAGGACAAATGCTTTCGTACGTATTACCCCAATCATTTTGGCAACAATTCTCTTTAAACCAAGCTGTTTATGACACATCCTTCAAAAGCTAACACTGTAATAAATCGTAATTAAAGCATCAACAAACATGACTGACCAGGCTCAATAACAGCCTCTGTGACCAGGTTTTCACAGGCCTGCAGGGACACCAGCATGGCAGTGCAAGAAAGATCAGATACACCCCACCATGCCAGAGGCCACGGCTGGAGGCGAGAGGAGGACCTGTCCAGAGACGGGCACTGCTGGGAGGAAGAGACCTGCAGCAAAGCACGAGGGCTCTGAGAAAGTGTCTGAAAGACGATGGCAATCTGGGGCGGGGGCACGGCGGGGAGCCGTGGTGAGTGGGGTCTGCATCTGAAGAGCGCTCAGCAAGGTCTCTGCCAAGGTTTTACAACGGTAGGGAGGAGGAGGAGTGCAAAGCAGGACACATGCTGAGATAAACAGCCTCACACCCCGAGGCCCTTCCCCCCCCGGTGAAGGGGGCAGCAGGGGAAGCCAAGGTATGCTGCAAGCCCGTCCATCACGGCGAGTCAGTGGGAAGACACGGCACACTAGTGGATGCTGATGGCAGAAGCAACCATCAGGGTCCATCCCCCCTCACTTCTGACTCGCATTGGTGGGGAAATGCAAAGCGGGTATCGTACCCATTTTCCATGGATGAAAATGCTCTGGTTAAGTGAGTACCCATGTTTTGTTTAGTCCCAGGACCCATCTGCAAGGCAGGAAGCTTGGCCAAACTCCCACCACAGGAAAAGGGACATCACTGCCGGGTTTCACATTTATTGACGGGTTTTGCCAGGCCACCGCAATCCAGCGCTCAGACCACAGCCACATCCCTCCGTGCAGCTGAACAGTTTGTGAACGCAAAAGCGTGTGAACAAAGCGGCTTGCTTTGCTAGGGCTTTGTGTGCTGGCTCCTGTTGAAAAAAACCCAGAATACATAGGGCAGGAGAAACACCCAACCGTTCCAGCTGCCAGAAACCCTGGCAGGCGCCGGCCCCACTTCTGCGGCTCTGAGGCAGAGCTGGCCCTAACACACCTGCCCAGCCCAGGTGCAGGCGGAGGAGCTTACAGATCCAGCTGGGAGAAACTGCATCAGCAGAGGTCTTTAGCATCCTACTCTCTCTCTCCAGCCAAGCAAGCAGTTCCTTACTGTCTTGGTGTTGCACACTGGTACCAACAGACTGTCATGCACCTGCTGCAGAGATGCTGAGATATAGGTGATCTTAGCAAATTCTTTCCACTGAAAACAAAGAGAAGAGTGAAATCAGAACCAGGGTTTGAGCAGAAAGCAGCCACGCGGGGCAGGCACGCTTCTCTCTGAGCATCGTCAGGAAATCACGCAACTGGCCTGGTCACTATCTGTATTATTCCAGAGTGTGGCTGCAAAAGTACGAGCAAACGCGTATCCACAGACTGCAGGAAAGATTGACGTGCGCTGTTTGCTTTCTGCTGGCAACAGCTACACCTCCTCTTGGGAGCTGGGCAGCTGTCAAACGCTAGCAGAGACCATTAGAAACTGCTTAGGTGTGGCGTAGAGAGAGGCATAAGTTAGCAGAGAGCTCCTGAACGCCTCTTTCAAGCAGTCTTATGCAGAGATGCAGTGAAAGCCTCCAGAATCAGGTGGGGTTGGGTGCTCCCAGGGCAGAGTCTGGAACCAGAGACCCCTGGTGCCTGGGGAAACCCTGCTGTGCCGGGGCAGGGGTGCCCCCTGCGACAGCCCTCTCAAATGCGCCTGGCAAGCAGGCAAACACACGCAGCCTGGACAGCCAAGTGCCCCTCTGCAGAAGGCAGGGGAGGTTTCCTTCACACCGCGGGGCTCGCAGTGGTCAAGCCTCGTGCAGCCCCGCACACAGACCTCACGCGCCAAAGCACATCCTGCACCACGCAGAAAGTGGATCACCGCATCACTTTTCTGCGGCTGGATTTTGCTGCCTTTCCCCCCAAGAAGCATTTAGCCATGCCAGCTGAGGACTGTCAGCTGTGTATTACTCCCCAAGAAAACCTTCCAGCCTCTGCAAAGGCTTCGACATACTGGTTTACACTGGATTTCAGTTTTTCCCCTCATTTCCATGCTGTACCTCCAACTCAGTCAGATTTCAAGATAAGTCACTCATTTCAGACCAAGGCAATCTTTTGTTCCAGCGAAACCTAGTACTAACTTGCCATTCATTGCTGTAAATCATTAACATCAAGAATGCTGAATCATGAACCCGAAGTTTGGAGCACTTATACTGTGTTTAAAAACAAATCCAGCATCTTTCCAAGACTTTCTCTGCATTATCTATAGGGTTTATCGCCTCACTAGATGTTGTTATATTATTTCAAAATCTCCTGCAAGACATTTTCGGTCTTGAAAGTCTCAGAAAAATTAAGTTGCATTTAACAGAAAACCACAGTGCATTTTCCTTAAGTACACATATATGAAAAATTATTTGGCAGAGCAGTGAATACAAACAACTACTAAGAAAGTATTACAGAAAGCTAGAAACAAGATGAAGATTTTTTCTTTTGCTCCGAGAAAAAAAAAAAAAAAAAAACCACCTCGGCTCAGCAGCCAGCTGTCATCCAATTTGGAAATTACAGAACAAGATGAACCAAGTCCTTCATTAGCACTCTTAGTGCTCTCCCAGCTCCTGTCAGGACAGGGGGAATCACATGGTGGCACAGGCAGACAGGAAAGCCTGGCGAGAGAAGTAACGTAGAAAGGACAAACCCCCTTATTCTGAAAGAAGTGAGGACCCCGCCACCCAGGCCCCCCCAACCATATGTGAAAACCACTGCCCTGCCTTCGCCTGGTACCACTCGGGACAGCGAGATCACCACCACTACAAGCCTGGAAACGTTTCCATTGCTCTACATAGATGGGGAAAAAGAAATCTCCTTTTCACCTGTGGTGCCAAGTATCTGGGGTGCAAGTTTTGACTGCCCATAGCTTAGCATGAATGGTGGAAAAATGGTAAATAACATTAGGTTTCTAAAACCCTGGTTAGGCACCACAGTCCCCCCTCAGCGCTGAGCACCCAGGAGCTGACCGAGCGCCCAGTGTATCCAAAAATTGACCTGTTTATTTTTCATGCCTATCTGGTACTTTAGATGCTGAAGTTTAAGGTCTTGCTTTCACAAATCCATGTCAGTGCTAGAGAAGACCCTGAGACGACATGAACCACGGAACTGCTCATGCACGAACCACGTGAAAAAGAAAATATCAAGTACGTACTAGAGAAGAGGGGCCAGGGAGCAGGAGGGGTCGGGCACCAACAACGCGCCCACCGCACACACTGAGTAAGGCACGTCATCTATGCCAGAAGGCAGAGGCAAGGATGATCGGCTCCTTTTCCCCTCTGACAGCTGCACTAGAAAGGGTTCTTAAAGTATTCAGATCATTAACTGAAGGCAACACAAGGGTTGAAAAGCAAGCAGGCAAACGCACCAGCTTTTCCCCTCAAAAGCATTAAGTTCTCACCCTGACTTCGATGGCACTTCAAAGCATCTCCAGCCTTAGAAATTACTTAGGCATGCGCTGAAGCCCTGTTAAAATCCTGAACGTTTAAGTGTTGTCCCAGGCCAGGTCTTTGGTGAGATGCAAGAAAGAGAACATGCTCGTTCTTCCTGCTTTTCCCCAAACCGCTGCACACGTCTTGGACAGCAGGATCCTTACTGCAGCTACACAATTATTTGTAAATTTTTAAGGTGGGTGTTTTGTGTAGACTCATCACTTTGATCAGAAGCACAAACTAGGTAAGATTAACTTCTTAACAAGATGAAAACACTAATATTGTTGCTAATGCCTTTTTAACTCGTATCTTTCACTTAACTGACTCCCAAAACGGATTTAGGAGTAAACTGGCAGCTGGGAAATATTGAACACTGCTGTCTGCCCTGCACAGCATTTTCCAGCAGGATAAATGTAAAAATTAGAGTCAATCGCACAGGAACACTCTGTTACAAAAATCATTAGGAGACACAGCTGGGTACCAGCCATCTGGGTACCTGTTTTAAGGATGCTGGCACAGATACTGACCAGAGAAAAAAGGGACTACATCAAACTTCCTGCTTTCTCTTCTTATTGAAACATTTCCTTCTGCCAGAAGGCTTAAATCAAAAGCCATGCAGAGCACCTACAGGCAGCAGGATGAATTCATGGAATTGTTTTCAAGAGAGCTATTTAAAGTGCTCCTGTTACTGCAATTCGTGTGACTGGCTGACTGACACAGCTCCCGGAGCACAGCCCAGCCCACGCGGTGTCAGCAGCTCCCTCTGCCCCCAGCACAGCTGCCCACAGCCCAGCACGGCTCCGACTTGTGTAAGGCTCCAGTACTTGCAGATCCCGTCCAAGTTGACTAGGAAGCCTGGAAGCTTGCACTTCAAGCAAGCAGGACCCCACTGGCTTCATTGCACATCTATGCCATGGTCAAAATAGGACGTACCCAGCCCCAACGGGAATGTTTTAGAGACTCAGTTTGCTGCTGTTTGTGGCTGCAGTAAGAGCACGCATGCTGCTTGGAAGTGCTAACACATCACTTTGGAGGAGTGGACCAGAGCAATGCCTATGTACACACCACACCAGCATACCTGTAAATCCAAATTACTTCCTGACCCCCAGCACGGCTGAATTAGGGCTAACCTGGTGTCTTGACCCCAAAAGGATCTCTGTAAGAAACCTTCACCACCTTAGGGACAGCACGAAGCTTGCCCAACCCCTTTTCTCCAAACAAACGTGCTCCCTTTCCTCGACTCCCACAGGCAACCCCTGCTCCTTCCCTGTGTCCCCCGAGACTCAGCAGCAGCCAAAGCTGTGCCTGGCTGCAGGGGGGGTGACAACCAGCCAGGTGCCACAGCCAGGTGCAGGCTTGCCAGGGAGAAGAGGGGAGCAAAGCCCCCATCGCCGGTGTCCCTGTGCCGGCTGATGGTTGCAGCTTCGCGGATCTACGCCAGGGAGGCCGGCTGCCGTGGGGCCCCCCCCCCAGCTATTCCCTTACAGGGTGCATCTCTCCCATTGCTTGGCCCCTGCCCGGCCAGGAGCTGCCCCCGCGCTGCAACTGCTGCTGCAGCAGCCGAACCTGGCTGCTTTTGGATTTCTTTTTTTTTTTTTTTTTTAATTTAATTCAACTAAGACCCTGAATACTGATTAGATCCAAGCCCCAGCCTAACCCCTCCAAAGTTATGTAATCCCTGAAATCCAAAAAGCCTTGAAAAGCTTAAATGTGACAGTGCTGGTGATGTCATGCTGCTGAAAGGTTACCATGGAAACCGCTCCTACCACTGCCGTATGCCTGCGGCTCTCAGCACCGGAGCCCAGCATCCTCTGCCGAATGCACAGTACCCCAACGCCGAAATCTGGGAGAACCGGAAGAAAATGGCTAAGGACACCGGGGTGCCCTTCAGCCTCCTGGGCTCCTCGTCTCACCCTGCAGGTACAACAGCTGAGCCTCTAATGTGGCTCCTTTACCTCTGCAGAATAAAAGCTGTCAGCACCTAAGAGACTTCCCCACTGAACGGAAATCCCACAGACAGTCGGCCCCAAAACCAACCAGGTGCTAACCTCCAACAGCTTTTAAAGAGCTTGGTATGGCTCTTCAGGGCACACGCGGTCCTGGCTCCCTTCAGCCAAGAGCTGAGGCACATCCTCATCCCCACCTCTCATCCCAGGCAGCAGCAGCAACCACATGCCCGCCTGCCCTACAGGACCGCCTGGCAGCCTTCACTCTGTGCCACCCCCCTCACGGAACTGGAGGATCGTACCCCTTTTCATCACAAGGAAGTTAAAAAAAACAAAACCACAAAAAACAACCGAACAAGCATTCCTGAGTCCTCATGGTTGCAGAAAAGAGCTTGAAAATGCTTCCCAAACCTGAAAACAAATAAAAAGAACAAATCTACTGGCTTTAAAAATCTCCTCCCCCCCCCCCCCCCCCCCCCCCCCCCCCCCCCCCCCCGCCCTTAACCAGTCTTATAATTCCTATGTAACAGCAGCTGTAAGGCTTTGCAGTTTTTTCTCAGGGGTAAAGCTTAATTTTCTGACATATCTCCACCTGAGTTCACCCTTGCCTAGCTGATGAACTAAAATGAATGCAACAAATTAAACTTTGGGTTAATTTAAAATCCAAGCAAATGGAATGCCCTTGTGGTTTTATTTCCCTCAAAGAAATTGAGAAAGTCCCCCTATTAAAGGGTTCTGCGTTTTAATCATCCTCTCTGTCCAGCGCATTCATGACACACCCTTATGTAAGGGCTATAAACCGATTTTGCGCGCTCGGAGATGTGACATGATTTTGTCTGGGTTTGGTATCCATGTGTAAAAGTAAGAAAATGCTGGGAGTGTTTAGCTCAGTCCTAATTTCAAAGGCCACCCCATCTAACCATGACTACTGTAGATCATACAAATTATGTCCCCTGAAACACAAATGGCCAAAACTTCTAGTTTTTTCTCCTTGAACTGCAAGGACTAGCTAAGTAGATGGGACGAATCCTTTCTTACTGGATTTAACCTGCAGCTCTTCACCCTAGTTTTCAGAGGCAAATCTCCAGCACCCTGGGACAAGTCCCTGCTGCAGCCCCGGTGAACGGATGGGGACCAGGGACGTATGAGCCTTGCTCTTCGCAGCACCCGGGTGAAATGACATCCACAGTTGCCCCAATGTACTAATTACTTTGCAATTACCCGCACAGCATTGTTTGACCACTAACTGCGAACGCTCCGCCTCCAGGGGTGAGAATGGCTCCTACAAGACCAGCACAGGAAAAATCAGACAGAAGAGGGGGTGACCGGGGACCCCTCAGCGAGGGAGCGGGACAGGACCAGGGGACACCTGCACACACAGGGCCAGATCGGGGTGTCCCAGCCTGCGGACGCTGCCAGCCTGGGTGAGTGGCCCTGACCGCCGCGCTGATACCCACATCAGCCCCAGCAGCCCAGAGGCGTTTCTTCTCCATCGCTGACTGTCAAGGGACCCAAACAAAAGTACCCGGGTGGGCTGACCGGGGACAACGTGCAAGCACTAACAGGGACATCCTGGCAACACCTGCCTGGCTCAGCTATCGTCCTCTCCCACCAGAGTCTGGGCTCAGTTGTGAGAGCAACATCCCGGCACAACAGAACAGCGCTGGGGGCAGAGACCGTCCCACAGCAGCTTGACGAACAGTTAATCACCCTTTGCAGAGAGATGTGCAGATCTGGTTTGTCCCACATTGCGTTTACCCTCCAGAGCAGTTTCCACTGGGAGGCTGGAGAGCCCAAAATGGATTTTTGAAGAATGCATCACATGCACTTTGGCAAAACTAAGAGAATAGTCTCAAAAAGGCTTAAGGGAACCATCTTACTAAACAGACTGCTGTTTTTTCATCTCCCATGAAATCCCTGCCAAAAAGCCTATAGCACAATGCAACAAAACCAAATTACAATGGTAACATTTATTCAAATCAAATGATGAGTCCATATTTTTGAGCTTAGCATGGATTCCCTTTTTTGGCATTCATGACTTCAATAGTTATACACATGTTCCAGCTTAGTTACCCCCAAAACATTATCAAAACATTACTATTTCAGGACATGCTGTGGGTCGAGTAACGCCTTCTGGAGGCACAATCGCAAACCCTTCTGGATTCTGGGCTTGCCACTTTTGACCGCGTGCTTCCTGCTGACCAGACATGATTCACTTGAGTCCCCCTCAAAGAATTGAAAAACACTCTCTATTCTCCACCGGGGCAAAAAGCCCGAGGCGGTTTTGCTTTGTTTTCTCCCCCATGTTCTCTGCTAGACCAAGCGCAGCTCTGCAGGTATCTTATCATTTTACCCTGTGAGAACAGGGCAAGCGAAGCCACAGTCAGAGACAAAATGGCCAACAGCAGCCGCCTCATGCAACCCGCCTGGAAATGAAGTGAAATGGCCAAGCACCACCAAACACAACAAGGACATCTTCAGCAGCCGCCTCACGTATGCCGGGCAGCCTCCCGGAGGGGCACACATGGCTCCTTTGCTTTCACCTCCTCCCCTCCGTAATACATACCGACCCGACCGCCCAGAGCACCCGTGTCTTTTTGGTGCTAGTGCTCCAGCAGCGCTGCAAAACCTTGAAAAATCTCACTCTCTGTGATCCTTTATTTATCACTGTTTACTGTGTGTGTTCCTGCAGCACTTCCAAGGAACGGGACATTGTGTTATTCTGCAACTGCTAGAGGTCAGCCCTCATTTCCACAGCAATTCTGCTTAGGAAGGTTCGCAACTTATCTATTTAATACAGGTCACATTGAAATATCGCTCACAGGTTTCATGGCTTGGTTTGCTTGCTGGTAGTTGTATTTCATTCAAATTCATGTCATAATTTCCAGTCAAGTCCTGAGATTCTGGTTTTGTTTGGGTTGTTTTCTTTTTTTTTTCTGGGCATCTGTGGAGAAACACCATTGTTTTTTTTAAACAATTAAACTTTGTAAACTTTAGTCTGTGATGAAAACATGTGGCCTTTGGAGCACAAGGTACCCAAGAACTCTTTGAGTTGAGCCTGCTGCCTGCTGTTGCAAGTGACCCTGGATTTATTCAGCTCCATTTTAAGAGCAGATAGTGTTTGGGGATTTTTCTCCCTACATCACATTTTCCCAGTCAGCTCCAGCTTAGGAAGGCACGCCACTACCTCCCAACGTGCGACAAGGCTCCTAAGTCAGGGGGCACACTCACCCCTAGCAAGGAGGAGGAATTCCCATGCTTGCTCCTCCCTGCAAGTGCTTTCCCAACCCTAATGTGAACTTTGCAACCAACCACCGCTGGTTTCAGGTGAAATATTATCTCCTCTGAAATCCAGGGAAACGCTTCCAGGAACTCTAGAGAGTTTTTACAGTTTCGCTGCAGTGCTGTACATCTCTCGGTATTTTAAGGGCCAGGAACGAAAACACAAGTCGCTGAGGGTGTTTAGATGACAGCGTCAGGTGAGCTCCAATAACTAGCCATGCATGACTCATCCCACTGGGAAACAACAGGCTCCGTACATGGGTTGAGGCCCCGTTCCTTGCAAGCTCAGCGAAGCTGCCCGCTCCAGCACCTGCTGCGAACGTGGCCCAAGCCCCTCGCCGTAGCGCCATGGGGCTGGCTGCAGGCGCCAGCTGCCTGCTCTGCCAGCTGATTTCAGCTGCTTGCTGGAGCAGCGACAGACCTGCTCCCAGGGAAAAGTCACTTCTTGACAACCATTGTTTCGAAGCTGATGTTCTGAACCATAAGGACTTATTTTCCCCTCCATTGTTTATTTTTTGCAATGCTCCAACACACTTACACCATTTGTTCCTAAGATAGCCCAGCTCTCATAAACTATCATTTGGTGGTAATTTTTTTGCAATCAGCAAGCAATATAATTAACTTCTCCAAGTCTGGGGCCTCCTTCTATAGCAGCATTATTCCTATGGCATGCCTCGTACGAAACAATGACAGACTGCTTACTGAGAGCTCTAATCAAAATTCTTTCATTGCAAGCAAAAAGAAAAAGGAATGGCATAAAGAACCATGTACCTCTCAGAACAGTGCTTTATAAAAGAAGTATCTCAGAAAATATCATTCAGCAAACTTGAGCAAAGAAAACTCACTGCTGCTCGGCTTCTTCCAAACACAGTCAACCCAGTTACGAAACATTCAACACTTCCCTTCTTTCTTTGGACTCCATGAACCCAGCTCCTCCAGCAACGGAGGAATTACCGAACTGCTGTTAGTCCTGATAATCCAGGAAAGAGATGGGACTTCTGACGTCTTCGTGCGCTAGCCCACGGAGCCCAGCGAGGAGCACGAGGCCACGCAGGCAGAGTGGTGACTCAGACGTAGGCAGGGGAAGGTGAACTCTGACCTCACCGTGGCTCTTCTGCTCCATCCATATCCCTTCCAGGAAAAACTGCTTCAGAGCAATCTCTGCACACTCCCACAGCCAAAAACCGCCTACCACGGGGTGCAATGCAGGCGAGGATGGGTGGTCCTGCCCAGCGCACGGGGACTGGAAGGAGGGGAGTCACTCCGGCTCCAGCAGCGACACTTCTCCTATCACCACGGAGCTGGCAGCACAGAGGGAATAACCAGAGTAAGCCGTGCCCCACACAAAGCCTGACCTCCCGGAGGTGTTTCAGTATGTCACTGAAGCAGGTTGTCTTCTTCAGGTGTCAGCTGTTGCATGGGGATACCTACTTGGTTCAAATATACTCTTCTGCAACTGAACAAGTGATTTTAAGGCCATTTTGTTGTCTTATTGTTCCCTTACAATTTAATTTTTGTACCATTTCTAATAATGGTAATGTTCTTCTGGATCTCTGCCTAAACTATCCGTATACACTTTTCACTGATTCCTGCTTATTCTTCCTCTAAATATTCATACTGGTAAATAAATATTTTGCCTTCCCATGCTAATGCATAACGTATAAATCAGCCCCAAACACAAAGAAATCTAAAAAACAGTTCTCAGAAAAAGGATTTAGATTTTTTTTTTCCATAAACAACAGCTGGCAAAGTATCTCACAAAAGAAAAATATCCCACTTTGCTGATACATTTAATTGCTTCAGGATTTAATGCCTCTCCAAAGTTGTTAGCTGCAGCCAATGTTGGAAGCAAAGTATTTCTGTCCAAAAACTGTGATGGAGCTATCCTCATCTCCCACTTTAGAAACTCACTGCCTGCCCAGCGACCATGCTTCAGCAGCCCCTAGAAAAGAGTTTAAACAACGCAGCTTTCTCTGCAGCCATCCTCAACCTGCAGATGGGAGCTTGCAGCTTGTGAACCGCTTTGAAAGCCCGGGCCTCGCTCCCCTGCCTCCCGAGCGGACACTCCAGCCTCCGGGGCTGGGAAGAGGCTGCGTGATACCTGGAACGATCATGCCCGCACACAGACACCTTTACATCAAAACATGGAAGCAGAAGAACTGCAGCATACAAAACAGCACTCTGCAGACAGGGCTCCGGCAAAGCACCCTCTCCAAGCCCCTTTGCTCGGCCCCAAGCCGAGGTCAGTGGCGAGTGCTTGCCTACAGCACGCCCTTTCGGCTAAATAACTGCCCAGAGTCCCAAACCGCAAGTCTACAGGCTAGTCACCCAAAGTGGAACAGCACACCAAGCCATCGAGCTTTAAGGTTAAAAAAAAAAAAAAATTCAAATTTGACAAGGCTGGAACCTCTAAGGATTGCAAGTATTTTTATCCAAAAACTAAAAAGCAGGCAAATCTATTTTGTTTAAAATTCAAGTAAGTTTGATAACAAAATGGTATTACACAAAAGAGCAATGAAATGTTTAAAAAAAAAAAGAGGAAAAAAGATAACGGCAACAAAGGGAAACATTTTGACTTCTCTGCAACTATTTTCACCCCTACAGAAACAGTTTACAAACATTTACACAACACCCCAGTATGTTTCTGTTTGCCTGTGTCAGCATTCTGATTTAGACGACCAGGGCTGTCACATTGTGCCTGCCATTAAGCATATCAAGAAATAAAGATGAATTTGCGCTGACAACCTCGTCTGAGGTTCTGTAAGTCAGTCAGCGCGCAGGAAGCAGGCCCTACCTTCCAGTTAGTTTCTGTTTACCCTCAATCTCTGTCAACCTCATTTTTACAGACCTGAGCACCCCAGGCTTTGCCACCGTGCAGTAAAGCTTGTTAGACGGGCAGCGTAAACCCGAACTGTTCCTGACCCTCCCACAGCCCAGCCTTTCCGAGGGGGATATCTATGCCACAGTACCATAAGCTATATAACCTCCCTCTTCTGCAAATCACAGCACCTACATAGTAATCAACACAGAGTAACAAACTTGATGAGGAATACAGCCTATTACCTTCAAAGCACCAAGCACAAACCTTTTATTTATTTCAGTTTCCATACATCTAATCACTCACAGCAACATCATTTTAACAGTTTGCATATTTCTCAGTTTTACAGACAAACTACAGAGGACATGTTTCTTCCACTAGTCTTGTGGGAGTAGAAAATTAAGACAGTAAATCAAGTCTGATCTGCTGGCAAATATCTCTCTGAAATTAGGCAACAGACTTTGCTTTAAGCCTACCACCCCTCTGTGCGACTGAGTTTCAGTGGGGATTTGCAGCATCCTATTTGCACTGAGTTCATGGGCAAGGTGCCCAGAGGGCACGTCTCACAAAACGGACGCCCAGGCTTCACCTTGCAGTCCTGGGCCAGTGGTTGGACTGGTGCTTCAGCAATTAGCGGCTCAGCAACCAGAGGTTTGTAATCTGCTGGCTGGGGAGGGCTCTGTGGGACCACAGCCTGCTTTAATAGGTCTGGGAAAAGGAGCGAAAGCAAAGCCAGTCTTTTTCTAGTTGAATTTGCTGCAGGCAGGTCTGCACCTCCACTGGGAATATGTCACATATCTGCAAAATCAAAATAGGATGGGAAACACTGAATGACAGCACACTCCCTTAAAAGGCCATCTGATCCTGATTTATAGACTCTAAACAGCAGGGAATTTCCTACATGGAAAAATCTGCCAGGGAAACGTCAATCCCATCTTTACTGGCAGTGTCACTTACTGGGCAAAGCAGTTCAATTTGCTCTTCCGAGTAAACAAGACTTATGCACTCATACTGTATGCGTGTGTGTGCCTGGGAACAGGGACGCGCGCATGCCTGCGCACCAAGGTCTCCCCCAGTAATCCCTGAACACCACCAAACAGTTTCAAGGGAACTTGGCAGAGCAGATTATTAGTAGCGACATATACACATAACTCAGCTATGGATTGCTGGGTCCTCTCTCACCTTCCTGCGTACTAACCTGTTTATTAATTCTATACTAAAGATAAGTTAAATATCCATGCAAGTCTTTCCCAGGAGACAGTCATTCAATCCAAATGCATTCGGCATGGATGCAGCAGAGGTAGAGCAGGAGATGTGCTGGCTTTTAACAAAAGCTTCACTTGGAATGTTTTTTTAAGAAAAGGAAAAAGGGAGTGGGAAAAGATATGTCAAAAGGAGGAACCCGAGTGCAAGCGGAACATAACATTAATTCAAGCATGGAGGCTGCACGAACAGCTCGATTTCCCCATTGCCAGCTTCCCCCCAGCACAGGAGCGGTGGTGGCTCAGTGGAACTTTCCATCACCCAGTCCAAGTATTTGTCAGCTCCTGCGACTTGATTAAATCTGTAATCCTGCTTACCGGGGAAGGGGACAGGGGAAAGGGGGAGGCTTAGCATTACCCACAGGAGCCTCAGGCTCAGTAGGTATTCAACAATCTCGCTTTAAGACATAGTTTATGTGGTGGCATTTATTTGCACTCCCTTGTCCACTGCTCTTCTNTGCAGATGCCGTCACTGCTGGGGGCGCAGCCTTCCAGACCTTGCTTCAGTGTGCTACCCACTCAGAGAGGAGTGGAGGCAAACCCGGCCGCCATCGTCCCGTCTGAACCAGGGAAGATGAGTGCCAAAAGCCTTGCCTGCGCAACAGAGATTTCTGAACTGCACGTGGGCAGTTTCAAGGAGTTGTTCAATAGATCTGTGAAAGAAGCAACAAGAGAGGACACCACCCAGTCAGAGGAGTCCGGTCCTGGGTGTCCATCAATCTGGCCCCAAATGCCCAGGGTGGAGGCACGCCAAGGCGTGCTAGACATGACCCTGGCAACACAGCCTTCTGGGCACTCCCACCAGGCGCCACGGTGTCTTACTCGTGTCTGCCCAGTTCACCTGGATTACTATGGGTTAGTTCATTGCCTGGCCTTGAAACCATACTCGTTTCCACCTCTCCGCCTGTCGGTCCAGGAATGCCAGCAGTTACCACCGCATCCCCAATGGTTGCTATGGCTACAGGAAAGCTGCTGCATCCCTGCAACCAGCACCTGGCCTCACCGAGGATCCTCACAGCGACAAACTGCTCTAGAGGATGTCCTCTAGAGAGTCCTCCTGATTGCTGTGTGACACCATCTCTGCTAGCTGGTGGCCCCCACACAGCAAATCTGTGTTTCTCTCTTCACTTTTCCTCCATCACAGAGGCTTCCTCACAACAGGCACAGTTCAGCAGCGAAGCCCTGGCCATACAGGGCTGCAGATGCCAAAGGCTCACACAGGGCTCAGGAAGCACTCAAATTCTTGGTGAAAATAAAGTACGAAGAGAGTTTCATACAGAGAAACCTGTCACTGCCTCGTTACGCTGCAAATTACTGGGAGACGCGAGAGTACACCAGGGACACATCACTCAGTCCAGCAGCCCAAATCCCAGTGATAAAAACATCTCACTCTTTTCTTGCATTTTTCCCCGTGAATGTGGCACTGGACACAGGTGGAGCCAGAAGACAGCGTCAGATGGACCAGCCCCCCTCTTCCTATGACAGGGCCCTTCTTCAGACATGCTGACCCAGTTGTGTCACACTGATAAGGCCACATCTTACCACGAACGCAGGCTGGGGTCCCCTAAGGCACTCGGCTCGCAGCCAGGTTTTATGAAGCAATAGGTTTAGCTTCTGCTGGCAGCTGCCCCAACAGACGCCAGAACAGCATCCTTCCGAGGGAGCCATCCAGGCAACCGGGTGGCAAAGCGCAGGGCTCCCAGCGACCGGAGGCGAAGGCTCTCTCCTCAACTGCCCTCTCGTAACCCAGCCCAAAGGAAGCCGTGAACCGTGACTCTGCTGATCCGCGTTTGAGTTGCGACAATGAATAATTAATTGCTGCTTTGTTTTCCGGTGGAATTCTATAGCAGTAATTATCCCTGTTTTAACACAAAACAATTATTCACCTCCTCCTTTCCTTTTCTTCTCCCATCAATTAAGAGATAGGAAGACAGCATCTCTCACTCATGACTAATAACAGCCCTTCACTAGATGAAGCTGGTGTGGTGGGTAATTACCATGATGCTCAACAGGTAATGTCACTCAGCCAGGAGATGGATAGCTTGCCAAACTGCAGAAAGACAGAGCATCACAGTGCTCAGGTCACCTGGAAGTCAGTCATCAGTGCAGAAGCTAACTCTCCAGTCAGTTTCTGCTGAGACTATTAACGAGTGCTAATTAGAAGTGGTCATTCAGCCCATCAGCACCTGCCTGTCCATCACCAGAAGCCTGGATTAACACTGCTTCTGTATTCATCAGGCTGCAGACTCAGGATTGTCTTCGGTTACAAATATACTGGCCACGACTGCTCATTTTTTTTATCCCATCTCTCTTTTTATCTATGCATATGCATATACACAAAATCAAGAAAAGGGTATGTTCCACAGCATTCCTCCCCTCCAGCAGAGATGCACAACCACGGCTGTGCAAGTAACCTTTGAAGGTCCCAGCAGATTCCTTACCCAGCCTTGTGCCTATGGGTGCGGGACACCTTCTGCTCCCGAAACTTCTGGTGCGGACAGAAAGCTGCAGCACCGCCCGGCCACTAACTTCGGCCACCAGCGCAGTGACAACATCAGCCTGGAGGACCTGCACAGGGCAGGAGAAGGCTCGACCTGACAGAGAAGCAGCCGGCCATCTGGTGAAGAGCTCTAGGGTAATGGCTCCCCCAGAACCGCTACTTTTTTCAGAGGAGCACCAGTACTGTTTGGCCTTTAAAGGATATTTGACAATATCTTAAAATTCTGCAGTTTGGGATGGAAATAAAAACAAATCTGAAAACCTCCCATTAACTTCGGATGAGCAAACATGAAACGCAGAGAGGCTTTCCACGCTGCCAACTGCAGCCAAAACCCCAACAAAGCAGGTGACTATGGGATGCACGGACGTTTACCTGGTTTGAAGGGTCAAAGCAGCTAGCATCCTTTTTTATTATTATTTCTTTTTGCCCAGAGTATGTCCCATTTTTACAGAGAGTTCTGTATTTGTAACATTAACTCATCAAACATACAAGAGGTGCTGGGCTACCTGAGCTTCGGCACTCAGCAGACAAGATTTCGGCGGCAGAGCAGGCAGGCTGCTGCAAACACGCTTAGCAAGGATCACGGTTGTCACCTCTGCCGCAGCTTTGGGGCAGAACAGCACTGATTTAGGGCACGGAACACGGCTGCTCTCCCTGGCTTTTCAACCAGCCTGAGGCTCCAGTTGCTTTACCTCTGTTACTGCCTACCTTTAAACCGCGTCTGCTCAGGCTGTACGAAGATTTCTCTTTCTGTGTGGTTTTATCACACCCAGCATGAAAGACACTGATCCCAGAGTGAGTGCAAATCTTTCTGGAGAGCCCAGACCAAAGTGGGAGCTCTCCTCCTGACCACCTGCTCACTCGCCACCAGCACCAGGCAGCAAGGGAGCCACCCACCCTTCTGCCTGAGCTTCAAGGAAGAAAAATAACTCATCCCTGCGTTTCCTAACGGGGACGGCAAGGAAATAATGAAGAACTTGCACATATGGGTAACCAATATCTAATCTGGAAAATTCTTTACAGAGTCGCTGAAAAAATCCATTTTAATTAAATACTTTTATTTTACCCACTGCTGTGCACTAAATTAAACCGCTTCAGCATTAATATATAAAACCATTATTCCGTGCATGCATAAGTGAGTTTATGCACATGTCTGTGTATAAAAACTATACGATTAAGCACTGCTTAAAATGCAAATGACAGATGATAAAGACTCCATCCTGACTGTATTAAATCTTGACTTGGGATGCTGTATGAGGTCCTTGGTCATTTAGAACTAGTGTAAACTCAATGAAGCCAATGGAGCTAGTAATAATTTACATCAGTGGAAAATCTGGACCTTTGATTTTTAAATACTTACTACTGGCAAGAATTGAAAAACAAGCAACAAAAATCCAGTTTGTAACATGGGGCCAGATGTTATTTTTCTTCTTTTACAGAAATAGCCCAAAAATAACAAATTTAAACCAGAAACTCTAATAAAGACTCGTGCTGGGACAGATCTTGGAGTTACATCGGCTTTCACCCCTGAAGGCACTGAAATTTAAATTAAGGCTTGAGGCCCTCGTTTACACATTCACATTCGATCTGCAAAATACCTCGGGCACACCAAAATTTGAAAGCACGTGCTTACAACCCCTTGCCCTGATTTTCTTCATTATCAAGCTTACCCCCTCTACCCTTCTGGCAGCACAAAGAGACTTTAAAATAGGATAAAATGTATATATTTATATTGTGGAAGGCTCCTCAACAGGCCTAAAGCTGCAGAAGGGGCCTTGGCCGGAGAGACCACCGCCCAGCCCTGGCCCGGCAGCGGGTGGGCAGCTTCCTGCTGGGCTCCCTTTGACCCAAACCCGGCTAAGGTGGTCATGCCTCCCCTGGGCAGAGACAGCGAGACCGCCGCGGTGGCGGCCCTTTCCTCTGCCGGCAGAGCCGGTCTGGACAGCAGCCCCCGAGGCTGGCGGTCCCTGCACGCTCAGCTCTCTCCTGTGTTATGCCTTGTTCAAGCAGCTCTGGCTGCCGACTCCGGCCGCTCTCCAGAGGCCTCTGCCCAAGCGTGGCCCGCTCCTCAGCTTGGATCCAGCTCCCTCCGTCGCCTCCTTTCCAACCCGCCGGCGCTTCCATCCCTGGTGACATTTTGTAAACAAGCAACCCCGCCGACGCTACTTCCCGCGCTTTGGCGGCGGTCGCGTGTTAAACAAAAGGCCACTCAGCACTAACAAGCCTTTAATCTCACGGCGGCAATGTTTTTCAGGCATATCTGGGAACGCCCTGGCAGAGTGGGGCTGGCAGCGCGGGTGCCAGGTCCCAGGGCTGTGCCAGCACCGGCTGCCCAGGCCGGCAGGGGACAGCTCACAGCACCTCCCCAGGGAAGCGCCTGCGGCCAAAACAGCTACGCCGGCAGAGCTGCACCTTGCCGCCCCGAGATGCCTTTCCTCAGCCATAAAAGCCACGCTTGTAAAAGACGGGGCGGGGGGTGGGGGGGGTGTCCGCTCCGACCCGAGCACCCACAGCCATCCATCCCTGCTGAGTCTCCATCCCTTCGGCGTGCGCCGGAGGCAACGAGCGTGTTTGGTGCTCACGTGGGCCTCGCATCCCTTTCCATAAGCTCTACCCTGTCATTCACTAGAGGGTAAATATCAGTGGGCACTTGAACCTTGGACCGGCTCTGGGCCAGGTCAGAAAGCCGCAAGCCTCCATCTCTTCTAGAAGGTTGTTTGGAGTTAGAGTGCAGCCCAGCCTCGGAGAGAGACAGAAAGCCGTTCATTCGCACGCAGGAGTAGCACAGGCACGCCGCGTGCACGGGAAGGAGCCACAGCAGAGGCAAACTCAGAGCCTGGCCCAGGAGATGGGAACTACACTGACACGAAATTTCAGCCTGCCATCATAGACCACCAAGGTTTTCTATTCCTGATTCTAAAATACAAATAAAAGGCAATCCCTCCCATCCCCAGCAGCCTTCCCTAATCCAACCAAGTAAGTCTCCAAGCTACACAGAACCTCACAAAACCTGGGAATCCTTTAAAACACGTTTTATATTTCAGCGCATGCCCTCTGAAGTTGCCCTTTAAAATAGCATAAACTCACACGAAATCACCTGAGCTAGAGAACCTGCCACAGGCAGGACTGAATTTCCATTTCCATCCCCGGCCTCCCTTTTCAATGGCTTATAACCACCAAACACGCTTCTCCAGCGCTGACATTTCCCGCAGCCCTGCTTCACCCCACTCACCATCAACTTCCTTCCTCTGGAGAGTACTCCTCTGGAGTCTCAGCAAAATACCTCTACCTATTATTTGGGTTAGGAAAGATACTGTCCTCCATGTGCTTTCATCAGAAACTTCATGCTCCATCTGAACAAAAACAAGTCACTGGAACGAGAAACATCAAAGCAGGCTCTCTCGTAGGTCTTGCTGGAGCTGGAATATCTAACCCCGTGTAACCTGAGCTAGAATGTGAGGGGTTTAAGCCTTTGACGTACCAATATCATCTACAAAGAAAGCCAAACTTGAAGATTGTCATTCAAGATACATAACCATGCGTAATATTTTTAATGAAAAGAAACACACAGCCCGTCCCAGGGAGAGTGGATTTTATGAGGCTCGGGGTCAGCAGGCACCAAGACAAATTACTTCATTCCCAAATCCCTTGGTATCGCAAGTCCAAAACTACAGTAGCATAGATCTTCCTTTCTTTTCAAAAACACCAATCTGTTACTGGGTTCACTAAAAGTGAAACCAGTATGGCCCATACCAGTGTGGACTTCGGTGAAATTATTTATTTATTAGAAAGGCCAATCTTACTGTTTAAGCCTCAAATCTCGAACTGTCAATTTCTACCTCTGCCTTGGTACCTGGGCTGGTTTTACGGTACTGCACAACTATGAGTGTTTGTTTGTTTTGACAAGCATGAAAGTGAAGGCCACTACAGAGACTTCTGCAAGTCACACATTGTCTCTTGCCATCACAGGGACCGCAAACTGGAGGAGCTGCTGGAAGGCACGTGGGGTGAGCAGACCACCGAAAACCTGACCAGGAGCTCAATACATCTACGAGATGCCAAAGAGCACTGAATCTCAGCCTCTTGCCGTTCAGTGCCCTGGATTCACGACAGCCAAACCAAGAGGATGGGCTGGTTACACACAAAACCCCCGCACCGGCAAAGCCCAGAGGCATCACCATGTGCCAGAGGTGTAGATGCTGCTGCTGCATCCCTCCCCTGCTTTAGGAAGGGGGAAACGATGTGGTGGCCCGGAATACCTGCTGTGGTCCTATAGAAAACCCTCCTCGCTCCAGTTTTGCACAAGGGACCTGGATCTGTCCTACCCACACAAATGAACACTGAAAGCACTGTGTCATCAAGGGCTAAACCATCACTTGATGTAAGCCAGCACAGTTCAGCAGAGCCTGTCGGACTCACATCACCTAAGGATCTGCCCAGAGTTTGCCCACAGGTGGACAACTTAACCTCTCTACTGTCAAGAGAAAGGAAACAAATTATTCAGAAGTCCTCCCAAAATCTGTGTTTATGCTACAGCATAGCCATGGCTTGCAGACTTCTACAGCCCTGTGAGAACTCGCATCTGTTCTGAGCTCCGAAATGGTTTAAAAAGCCAGCTGTCACTCGCTCTGGGAGGAACCAGTAGCATAATAAAATGTTGCAGGAAGTATGTTCACAAAATAGGAGCTTGGTGGAAATAGGATGCTGGGGAGAATTATGACATTTTACAAAAATGCAGCAATATATTTTTAAATGCTTAAGTGGACAATTTGCGTTTACCATGACAGAAGAATAATTCAGGTATGTAAAAAAAAAATAAACTATTCTGGTATCTGGCCAATCTAGAACATCTACATCTGGTACCCATTGACTTTTATTACAGCTGTGAGTCGTTATTTGTACTTCAGTCATGCCCTGAGGCCACACTGCGTCAAGCAGCTTGCATCTGCGAAGTAAGCGTCAGTCACTGATTTGATCAGAAAGATGGTCCAAAAAGTACCGTGAACACAATCACTTGCAATTTACAGATTTTGAATTAGTAGTAACTCCTTACAGAGTGCTTTTCATCAGCACAATCCGACCGTGCCCTACGCTGCCAGTCAGTATTAGCTGTGCCATCTTGCCGCTGAGGCAGAGAGGACCCGATGCACATCTCCCAGCAGACCCACACCAGAGCCAGGAACACACCCCTCTAGCACCTTGGTCTGCTGCTCCCTTCCACAGCCCCCCTCCGGCACCAGGGCTGGGAGCAAGGAGGACATCCCCATTCCCCCGGGGAGCCTGCAGTAGACCGGCAGGACAAGAGGCCACTGCTGGCATTGACCAGCATCACCAAACAAGAGGTCCACAATGGTTCTTCCCAGCTACCAACCCAAAAACCTGCAATAGTCCTGCCTTCCATGCTCAGCATATAAAAATCCAAGTACGTTTTCTTCCAAGAGAAAGGAGTAAGTCTGACTCAACAAATTCCCCCCCCACTTTGCCCTTAGAAATTCAGGTCTCAGGCATCACAGAAGACTTCTCAGATTACTAGAGCGATGCACTGCAGCAGCCTGGCACGCTCAGGGGTCGGAGAAGTAAAAGCCAGTTCAGAAAGGTACGATGTGATATTTCTTCATGTCTGAAATCCTGCTTTGCTTCTTAACACCTTTTAAATGCAAAGATTTGGAAGCAACAGTCCCCTCTTCAGCATTTTAAACCTCTCTGCTGTCTTTTCCACAACACACAATAACCAAAGGAGTAACCCAAGCTTGCTAGAAGTTCAAGGAAGCAAGTCTCATTCCTCTAGATATAAAGAACAAAAAAACCCAACCAAACAAAAAAAGTCCAAAAAACAAAACTGAGAAAGTTTCTGGGCATTTTAAAGGCATTTCAGAACAGGAAAAAAAAAAATCATAAAAAGGGAAACAGGGTGTGTGTCGTCATCCCACCCCCATTGCTGTTACTCTAAACATGGGTTCTTGCTACATAACTGTAGTAACTGGTTGATGATGTACTTAGCAAAACATTTTCCCCCTCTTTGTGCTGAAGAATGTTGATATTCGCTACCTGCATTTTTTTCCAGAGATAAAGTAGACAGCTCCTTTAGAGATGATGTAACTGAAAAAAAGGTGTTTGTCCCCCATGGAGTTATGTGTGCAAACGCAATCCATCACATCTTCCAAGGAATATTTGAGTTCTGTTGCAGAACAGCTGTGCTCCACCTCATATTTCCTTTCTTCTTAAAAATACATTTCTTGTCACTGTGGCCCACTCCACCAAATAAGAGTGGAATCCCACAAGCTCGTAGTCTGTAAGCTGTGTTCTATCCAGACTGATCACTGTCTTTGAAAAGGAAAGAAGAACTTCAGACGGGGTTAAGAGAGACCAGCTTTACAGTGGATAAGCACTCTGCCACGTCTATTTTCTATTTCTTTGGCAAGTCTACATGAACAGCAAAACAAGTTTCAAATCCTTAGCATGCTCGAGAGCAAACCGTGACCAGGATACCCACAGGCAGAGCATTTCAGTATGCAGGTCCTCGGGCACCAGAGGCTTGAGTCCAGGGATGACCACGAGGGCATTTTTGGTCTCTGACAGAGATGAGAAGAAGCTGCTCCTGCAGGCACAGGTCACCTAGGCTCCACATCCCTCTGGCAGAGAAACCAGCTCGCCAGCACACTGCCCTCCTGCCTTTGCTCTCCCACACGTGTTCAGCGACGCATTTCCTCCTCCAGATTTACGTGGGCATGCCGGAAACCTCCCTCTGTGGTTGCACAGCCCTCCCCTCCCAGCAGGGATGCATCCCAATGCCTGCACTGGCCATGCTTGAGTCACGGGCCTGAAAGGATCCTTAGTAAAAGCATGTACGAGGCAAAGCTTTCTCACCATGATTGGTAGCATCGGGGTCAGTATTTCACATCTGAAAATACTAGCATCAGCCAAAGGCTGCTGGATTAGCAATCCCTAGAGAACAAGTTTAAATGGTGACTAGTAGGTTGCAGGCAGGTCATTTCATTACAGTCCAAATGAAGACTAGAAAGAGAAAAGAGACCAGAAGCTGTAGCCCCATCTATGCCTCTCTTGCACGGTCCATAGTTTTTAGCTGAGTATCTCTCTCTCCTAAGCCCTTCCGCTGTACTTCAAAAACTAAATAACTAAGCAGCCTATGTTAGCAAAGCGCTGTGAAATACAAGAGGTTAAGGTTTGGATTTTGGCAAATCTACTTGGCTGTGGGTGCTTCCATGCACCTGGAGGTACAAGGATGAAAAGGGGAACAAGGGGTTGAAGCAGTAAGGCCTGATCTGCACCAAACAACCTCTTCAAGGTATCAGATGCAGACCTTATGGGGGTACTGCAGCTGTATGCTCCCTACCACTATGATTGCTAAATTCCCCTGGCCGTCAATTCTATGTCCAGCATTCCCTATTTCAGGTTTTGTCAGTAAAGCTCACTGGCCACCCAAAGCAAACCACTGACTTGATAAATGGGGTACTAGGAAGAGCTACCATGCAAATTGGGTTGCACTTCTGACTGGCTCTCAAATGATGTCCTCCTATGTCTTTGATAGCAGCAGGTGTACAGGTTAAGATCTGTTCCTTGTTCCCTACAGGATTATTCCTCCCCCCCCCCCCCCCTTTTTTTTTTTTCCTTGTCATCATTTCTTAAGACTATTAACGTGCTTCTTGGGTAGCAACAGTCAATTATCCTTTGGCATTCTTCACTCAACATCCAGCATGACACACAAGTCTTCCATAAACACTATGCAAGGTTCTTATTGCATAGCTAGCATATGACAATAGGTTAATTCCCACTGGAAACAACAATTACAACAGGAACACGCTAATCACAAGTGTCACCAATTAAGCAAACGAGCCCCAGTAGGTGAGATTTTGCAGCCTATCGGTGTACATCTCAGCCATGTCGCGAAGCAGAAGGCTGGAGGCTGAGTACTCATAAACCAGGAGCCAATGGGTCTAACGAGATTATTTTCTATTAGAACAAGCAGTGGTTTCATTACAACTGTTTGACACATATGCAATGATGTATTCTCCGAAAACAAACAGCAGCTTTCTGACGAGGGCACTATGGGCCCACAGGAGTTCACGACCTTTCCTCTGCCTACAAACCGTAGAGGTGATGCCGATTGCAGGATTTGGGTTTTACTTTGTTGTTTTGCCACTTAGCTCCCCTCCCTTTTCTAATTCTTTTTTTTTCACCAATGCAAGAGAACACACTGAGGATAAACTGGGAAATAGCACTACCACCTCTTGATTTTAATCACAGAGCTTGTATTACTTTTCTCCCTAAAGCTTCAACTCCTGGAGTTGCACACATAATCACATGGGAATACTGGCAAAATTTCAGCAAAAAGAATGCTACTGGCGTCCTGTGTGTGCACAGAGAGCCCTATTTTCCAGGGAACTGCAGGATTTTGGAAATCAGTTCAGAGTTTTTAAGTACCCAGCAAAAAGCAATTGTTCTGAGCTTCCCCTTTGGCATGTGGTCCAGGTACAGTCGTGTTTTAAGTACACAACACGTCCTGCCTCGGAGTGGCTGGTGGTAAGGAATCTGCTCCAAATATGCCAACGTAACTCAGCGACACTTGGGCTCTTGCCCCCTTAGATGACTGCAAAGTCCTAAAGAAAGTACTTGTGACCACCTCTTATTTCAAAGAGATCCTGCAGTCCAACAGTTCCACAGATCAAGGCCCTGCAAAATACAACCCAGAAAGCAAACCCCACAGCAGGTCCACAGCACAGCCACAACCAAGGCTGATTCAAATACGCACTTCGCTCGGCTTCCACTCCAGAGCAGCTGAACATGTTTATAAATAAAGCAGCAAAACCAAGTCACAAAGCAGCTCCAGAGCTAGGAGCTTCACAGTGCCAAATCCCAGCCTGAGGATAATTGTTCTGACACTGCAGCAAACGAGCACCGTATGTACGTGTGTGCACAGTCAGCCCAGACGCAAGCAGCACTGCCAGGCTGCCAGTGCCCGCCCTGCAGGGCGAGCGTTCCCACTGTTACGCTGGGGCGTACAACCCCTCTCAGCCTGTTCATGCGCGCTACATCGGCACAGCCCACGAGAACACCAGGCTTCCCAAGGCTCCTGCGTGCAGCTCGCCAACCACCATCTCACGGCTGGTGTCCTCCACGTGACAGGAGAGTATTATTGAGAAAGACCCCCCCCTTCTTCTGGAGGGGAAAAGAGATGCTGTATTTTCCATTCCCTTGGCCAGCTCTTGCCATGGTAAATGGCTCCTCCCTGTTAAAAACGTTTCTTGGCATAACCTTTCCCTGCTAGGTTCGAGGGTCTGCTGGTCCCTGGAAGTTCCCCCCAATGCCACCCATTTGGTGGCACACTGACATTGGAACTGCCACCAGGAAGACTGTATTTTCCTGACTGGGAAAATGTTTATTCTCATACTAGTTCATTACAAGACACAAAAAAAAAAAAAAAAATCTAACTCTACTGAGAGAAGAGAAAGACATTATTCAAAAGTTTGCAGAAAATTTCTGGAGCCCAAGAAATCGTTCCAAGGACCAGATAGGTGGAAAATACCCTCCAAAAAACCAGCTGCATGAATAGCCAAGCAGCAGAATATTTCTCACCATCTGCAAGTTATCTTTAAGTATCCCTTGTAGCTTTTTACAACTTTCATAGGTCAACTTCTCTGACACAGGCTAACGAGAACATCTGTGATCAAAATCAAGTCGTGCTCTCCCCTGTGTCCAACAAGGCCTCTCCTACCTGAAACGCAGGGTGGGAGGCTTGCAAATAGCAGAGACATGGTGTGCACATGTCTCTGCTGACCCAGTTTCACCTGAATCTGAACTTGGCTCTAGAAACACACTCCAGCTGCCAAGGAAAAAAAAAAACACCAAACAAACAAACAAAAAGATAATTACAGGTGAGCAAGCTGGGTGTACCCATTTTCAGATCAACACTGTAACAGCCTGCATTTAATGCATTTGTGCATGGCCCATGGCAAACACAGGTGAAAAGGAAAATCACTCGCAGTATTTCTAACAAACCAAGCAGGCAGGCTCAGCAAGGAAGAACCCTTCCAAACCCAGTGGTTGCCTCACGTTTTCCCCTCAGCCAGAGATACAGGAGATAGGGGCACACAGCCTAGCCAAAAATGATGTTTAGTTAAAAAGTAGGTGTCAGCCATGGAACTTTGCCAGCGTTGGTCTTTGTCTCTTCAAGTCTCAGCTCTTGGGGCCAAGTGACAGCACCACAACCTCAGCTTTTGTTCCCACCAAGAGAACAACTCTCCTTCCTGACTGTAGGAAAGATAACCCAACTCCATGCCAGCACACAAACCCGGAAGAAACAAGCATGGTTTTCATTTTTATTTCTGAGGTTTTAACCCCAACATCACGGTTTTCTAAAGCTTTAGGTTTGGAGTTGATGAAGCCTTTCTGCCCTGCTCGGCATGAGGAGCCTCCCAAGGCGACGGTGCATCACTTGTGACCCCCTGCTCCCAAAGCACGAGACCTGTAGTAGCAGTGCAGACCATCAGGAGAAACCGCTGCTGCGGGGAGACTTTTGTTTTAGCACTGCAGACCCCAAGCCCCAGGAACAGGACTCCCGTATCGGGGTGGGACAAATGACAACCCTCATTTGCAAAGCACCAAGGGGGAAAAACAGAAGTGAATGACAGTACACTGGAGTCCTTGAAACTGGAATTCCTTGGGTCACCGTGATACTGGGCACCAAAACCATTTCAACCTAGATGAGAGGTGGCGGGGGGGACGGTGAGCAGAGAGAAAGGGACACGGCCACGTCTGCCCGCAGAGCGCACACAGGTGACACCCGGCTGCAGCGGAGCATCCGTGGCACAGAGCAGCTCTGGCTCCCGAGCCCCAGCCTCATGGTACCTGCTCACATCTGCCTCAGCGGACGGATGACCCTTACCAGAGCATAAGCAATGCGCTCCCACCAGGCAGGGGAGGCCGGTGCCTGGTGAGCATTCCTCACTCCTCTCTCAGCCTTCGCTCCAGAGGAATCGGGCTCCTGACTTCCGTCAAGTCTTCTCTTTTTGTGGGGGAGGGTGGAAGAGAGCAATCGACAGACAGAAGCAGAGTGTGGGAGCAGAAGTTCGAGCAAATTTCTGTCAAATTCACAAAACTGTAACGGCTGAGGGAGGGAAGAATGTCTTTTTTATATTCCTCGAGGACATTTTGTTACTAAACTTACAGCAATTTGTTTTTCTAATGTTTCCACAAGTGAAGGCAACATTTTGCAACTTGCTAGGCAGAAACAAATTTTTACTTTCCATCTTGCTAGAAAAAAATTAATTTTGCTTGAGGGAAAGTGACTTTTTTTTTTTTTAAATTGCATGGGGGGGGCGGCACAGGAATCACTCTTCACATAGCATATTGTACCTGCTTGTGAAGAAGGCCTTCCTGAACTCAGCAGTGGTGGAGCAAGAGCAGTCTTGCTCACTCTGCCAGCAGCTACTTCCAGTGCCTTTCCAGAGGAATTTTGTTTTCTATGTCTTCTCACTTCCCATTCACAAGCCCACCCCACTAAAGCAAAACCCAGGCTTGTAAAGACACCGGTCCTTGCATCTTACAGGGGCGAAAAGCAGAAGGAAGCACAGAAATGAAAGAGTCCAAGCCTGGCACCATATCTCCAGGTACAAAGGCCAAGGGGTGAGAAGTCCGTGTTACCTACAGAGGTGGAGTCACCATCACCCTCCACACCCAAATATCAAGGCTCCACTAAAAGGATGAGCACATCTTACCCACATTTAATTTCTGTGTCTTCTCCAGCCTCGATGCGAATGGGTATCAGTCCCACATCTCAGACTCCGCTGCCCAGATACACATATCCGCAAGTGCGGACGGACAGTGCTGTTGTATATGTGGATGCACAAACGCGACCTGGAATCTCAGGACAACTCTGCTCATTAAAATACTTCAGTGCTTGAGTATTTCATTTAATACACCTTGTTTCTAGCACACAAGCCCATCTTAGACTGCGCTACAAAGCTGGGATCTGCTAGGCACTTTTGCCACTGCCACGATCTCCTACGCGGTTTTGTCTATACAATGTTGACAATCCACCAAAAGGCGACGACACACAACCCAGAGCAAACCAAGGAATGTTAGAAGCCCTGAATTTCATCCTGCCGCAGTGAGTTTTACAGCTGCATAAATGCACTAACTTCTCCAGCATTCCCATCCCTACGCTACTGGAAGGCTGAAGGTCTTTAGGGCAGTTGTCTTCTGCTACAGTTCCTCTTCTAGCACCAGCAACACATTTATAGGTAAAGACACAGGTCTCCTGCACTGCGTGTGTTCTCTGGACATCATTCTGGGCATGACAACCCAGGACAACTCAGACCACCTGAAGTTGAGCACGTGCATAAGTCTTTGCACACGTGAGGGTGAAGAGATGGTTTCCTTTTCAGCACAGAGACAGCTGCTACTGTTTTGGCTGAAAACTGCCTGCTCCGGCTGTGCTTCAGCACATCCGCACCCCAGGGTGAGTTCAAGGAAAGAGGACCGCACTGCTCTGTTTTAGCACAGAGGAAACACCACTCTGGAGATGACGTATCAACCAGGAGAGCACTTAACTGCTAACGGCAGCCGGCCCGCACAGGCACCAAAGCACGCATGCGAGACTCCTCTCCCACAGCAAGAGAAAAAGGTACAACAGACCACGCTTTTCTCTCCTCCCGCCCTCAGGCCACGCACCGGGCAGAGCTCGGCCCCTGAGCTCTTCGCCGAGAAACCCGCGGTGGCTGCGGTAACCCTACTGCCTGGGTACGCAAAACAGAGGGGAGCAAACGTTTAACGGGAAAGAGATCAGAAAGCGCAAATTCACGTGAGGTGGTTTGGGTTTTGTGGGTTAAGGTTTGTGGTTCCACGCAAAAAGGGCTCTAAAAAAACAGTAACAAGCATAAGCAAGCAGTCTGGAAGAGTTACCTACTTCATAGCCAAGCACTACAAATTACATTATCATAATCTATGACTCACTGGAGAAATATGGATAAAAGAGAAAGATGCTTTTGAAATAAGAGGAGGAAATGTAAGAAATAATTGCATAAAAACTTCTTTGGCTGTTTAAATTAAACACTTTTGCGCCTGAGGGTCTAAATGAATATACCGAGATCTTTTAGTTTCTGCAGTAATCACGTCTTTCCTGCTATTACTGATAATGACTTTAAAACGGCACACTTAAGCAGGGCTGTTATTTTATTTGCAGCCTTTCCGAGGCAGGAGCAGCGACCAAGCGCGTGGGAAGCCATCACACCAGGGGAGGAATACGATGATAGCTCATCAGCGGAAACATGTGTCAGTCTAGTGAGGAGCTAACGAGGGGTGGCACAGGGACCTCGGCGTGTCACAACCAAGCAGCCTCTAACATCAATTTCTAGACACATTACGTCCCATCCTGACGCAACCTATGAGCTTGTCACTTTCATGACAGCCGATAAGCCAAGTCTGAATTAACAGCAAGTTTCTCTGAATTTCTCTTGTGCAAACCTAGCTCTGAATTGGGTAGCACGTGGACCTGACCCAAAACTCAACACTAAATGAGCTTAAGCCTTTCTGTTGGCTTCCAGTGGGTGAGTCATATTTCTAAACAGGACTAAGGTGGTTAAATGATAGTTTGCCTGAAGTAACACGAGTATTTCTCACTCTTTCCTCATCATCTTTTGTATTAGCTAAAACTGTTTGCCAAACCTAGCCCAAAATCCACAAGTGTTTCAGTCAAACAACATCACTTATTTTGTGAATAAACTCTGTCCAAATTTTTTTGTTCATCTGTAGTTCTACACATCCTTCACATGGATACAAGGACAAGAGGATGGTAGGAGAGGCCAGGAGAACATCTGCTGCATGACAACACAGTTAGATATTCCCATGAAGACCCACCAGGTATCCAAGGAGGGATAGGCTAAGCACATACGATTACAGGACTGGAAAATAAGGAAACAGGAGACAAGAGACCACAGGCTCTTTAGAAAAGAAACTGTGGGGTTTTTTGTTGTTCTGCCTCCACAAACACTCAACGCAATCAAATACAACAATAGCATCAGGGCAGAGCAAATGATGAATACTTCTCAGATTCTTTCTGTTAACAGGACTCATAGCAATAAGGCTTAAACTGACGTTTCAAAACATACCAGCAGGTACTCAGATCCCACAGCAACAAGGAGCTAAAATAATCTAGTAGCCTTGCAAAGATGAACGTCCTTTATTGCGGCTAGCATTTCATCTCATCGATTTGCCATGCCTTGCTACTTTCCCTGCCTTTTTTGGGGAGCGCACTTCATTGCCTGCATCATCCACAGCTGAGCACCAGCGTGCAACTGCTTCTAGAGCCAGTCACTCACAGAGCTGAACCCTGACCAAGGCATATGGCACAACACCTAACCAACTCTGTCCAGAGTGACAGGGCAAGGGAGCTAGAAGAAAGGTTACCATGTCATCATTGCATCGACTACGTTCCACAGATTTTTGAAAGGAAACATAGTCTCTTACTTGCTACCCCTGATACAGAAGCAGCCATTCTCCAGATTGAGCCTTGCAAGACTTATTTCCAAGTGCCATACCGCAGGGCTCAAAAATCCTCCAGGGCTCGGTGAATCAGGGCTACATAGTACAGAACAAGCAGTGTGTTTTAAAGGTAACTGCTCATAAAGACCACACTATCACTCCAATTGCAACAACGTCAGAGTGAAAAATTACAAAAGGAGAAAAAAAAAATTACGAAAAAAGGTCTTTAGGCTGGATTCTGTCCATTTCACCCCTTGAATATTTCTACAATATATGTTTCAAAGGAAAAGTGAGCAAAACCCCCACTATTTGGAGCAGTTCTGATGATAAAATGCTACTAGACAGCCCAATGGATAAACCATTAGAAAATAAAAATAGCAGTTCACAAATGTCATGCCAAGCTTTCAAATGAGCCTGAAAATACACGTGCAGTTAAAGAAAAAAGATGTTTCCTTTAGCATGTAAAAATGTGTTTACTGCCAGCAGACTGCAAAAGCCAAGTGTTGCAAAAAACCACAAAACACTTCAAAATGAGGCATTTTATTTCCCTCCCCCAACAGATGAGGTGAAACTGCTTTTTTAAACACTCACTTTTGCCTAGCCGTAGGTGTTTATACAAGTAGGCAGGAAAAAAAAAATTGTCTTTTCAGGCAGCATTTTCCTACCAATACTCACCAAAGGGAAGGAGAAGCACCTGAAGGCCAAATGCACATTAAGCCCACATCCTGCAGGGATGCTAAGGAGGTTTAAGCTCTGCTGATTACCAAGTAACAACAGACGCCCGATGGTTAGGCTACGTGAATTATGCTCAGCAACATCACAGTTTTAGCCAAATTGCCTCAATTTCCTCGAGCAGTGCAGTATAGGCAAGCACTCAGAGAAGGCAAAGGCAGACACGCTTCGTGAACTCTTGTGCTTCTTGACTTCTGCACTAGTTCAGGCCTCTGTTGTCACTTCAGAGCTAGACACCATTCGGGGGCCTGAGCCTGCACTAGGACAGCCAGCGGAAGGAGGACTGTGCTGCCCCGAAAGGGTGTTGAATCAAGCCTTCCGTCAGCTTTGTTTAGAAACAATAATTAGTGCCAGAGCTGTACATTGATTTGAACCGCCCTGTTCCTATCTACACTTTTGAAGACGAAAGCTGCTGTTAGGAACTGCACTGAAGGCCTCTTCATCCTAATCTGCTGGGATGGTGGTTAAACTTGCATTAGACTAGATTGACCTCAGCAGCCCAGTTCCATCATCAGGTCCCATTTCCATCTCCTGAATGGCTGTTCCACTCTCGGCATTAGGAAAGAGAGCAGCAGGATGAAGTTGTATGGGCTCATGACTGGTGGCCCATTTTGCACTGGATTCAGAAACCTGGCATCATTCCGAGTTGCAGGGAAAATGGAAAATTCTGAAGTTCTTCCCAAAGCACAACTAACAACACTTCGCTTTCTCATGTTGTGTTATCATATACAGCACAAAAATCATTCAGAACAAGACGACATATCAATGCTATTTACAGCACCACTTCTACCAGCTCTTTTACTCACTTAATTTGCTGAAAAGCAAAACTGAAGTATTCTGCAGGTGGCCTACAGTCCACTGAAGTCAACAGGTAACTTTCACAGAGGCTTCAACGGAGTCCCGCTCCCATTCAAACCAAGACAATTCAAACATTTCTGACTGCCATCCAGCCCAGCATTAATGATTTATTTACACTATGATAATGGTCCAAATGAAATCCACGAAACACCACACGGGACCTACACTTTGTTACATTTACTTTCTTTTCTACAGTACTTTCAGTCAGTTTGCTATTACAGAATGTATTCTGTTGTAACATCATGATAATTCAGAGAAAAAAAATAGTAGTTCACCTAGGTACTTCTACTTTCCCTCTCCTGAACACTGTACAATGTACTCAGTAATTATCGTTTTGTCTTCTGGAAAAGGGGGAGAAAAAACCCACATCACAAATAAAATCCCCCACGTTTCCTACAGGCCACTTTATTTGGTGAAGGCAGCAGAAATAGCTGAGGGTGATGAGACAGCAGGTGCTGATGTACCAAGAGCGGTGGGGGAAAGATTACTACAGATGCTGATGTGAGGCTGGAAGACTGGATCTGCACTATATGGGAGATATGCAAACAAGTGAAAAATTGAATAAGAAGAATTTTTGTACTAGTTTTTGCTGTCTAAAAAAGACTATAATCATCCACCTGTCTAGAAATGTTATTAAGGATTATAGTGGAGGAAAAATTACAGGCAGAGAAGTACATCAAGAACTGTATTTGTTAGAATTTCTCTTGGGGCACGTAACCTACATAAGTCCTGAAGAATGGAGAAATACCTTTCCCCTCCCCAAACTCTGAGGAAAGGACATCCAAGCTCTGCCGTGAAAAGAAAAAAAAAAAAAGAAATAAAGGACTGAACAGCTTATACAGCTTTCTCTTTTAATAGTGATATATGATGACTTCTATTTAGGTAGAAATAAAACCAATGCAATTGATTGGATGCAAATTGAAGACTCCCCATTTTGTTCTTTTTTCTATCGTCCATGGAAAGTTTTTTTTGCACGGGGTTGCAAGTGATTTGTCCTGTTAACTGTGGGACAGGAAACTGCCCCTCTAAATAGAGGGGGGGGGGGGGGGGGGGGGGGGGTGTGTGTCTTCCAAAATGAGTACAAGAAGCTGACAAAAAGCCCCAGACAGCTCAGGGAACGCAAATTCAAAACGTACATCAGCTCATCTCCTACAGTTAAACACCCCCCCACACCCAATCTGCCTTAATCCTGGCCGCAGGTGGATCCCTGAGGAAGCGGGACACATGAAGCATACGAACACAGCCGATGTGTTTGTGCCCACCTCCCCCAAAATCTTCTGAATATGTCAACCGACTTCAACAAAATGTAACAGAGCAGCAGAGTTTCAATGACATTAAGTTCCTATGAGCTTCATAAAAACAGGGGTCAAGGAGATGAGGAGGACCCTGCTAAGGTCTCTCCCTGAGGAAGAAGCTACACTATGAACTGAGCCCTATTTCTCACCAGCAGATCAACCCAACCTCAAGCTACAGAAGACTAGGTTTCTTTGCGTCCACTGCTGGTGGAAGTACTTGTCCTAAATATAAGACTACCTACTAATTTCTCAGATATTAATCCTACTAGCACACATCATCATTATGTACATTCCACTGCTAGAACCGCACACAATGTTTATGCAAGGACCACAGATGACATGCTTCTTATTAATCTCAGCACTTGGCTATTAGTATATATTAAACATTGTCTTGTACTCTAGCTGACAGCAGGTCCTCGTCTTCACCCTAGTGGCTGAGGGAGTTTGCAATACCCACATGGTGCACACATACAAGCAAAACAACAAGCACGTTTATTGACTTAAAAATTATTAAGTACAAGTTTTTGGCAGTAAAGGTGATACCAATACAGATATTGGGAGGTAAGAAAGCCAACTGTAAGACCAAGGAGCTGGAAGCAACTTCCATCCCTACCTGGTTCAGTGCAATTTCTGACGTACGGCTGCCCCCCATCCTCCGGGACGTCAGTCGTGTTCTCCTCATTTGCTTGCAGTAACTGTCTCCCACTCCATTTGTCATTACTTTCCTCAGAGTAAGCCAGGGCATCATAACCTAAAGGAAAAGAGCAGTAGATACATGAGACTGCACAGGGAAGGCAGTTCCTGATCCTGTTCCTGAATGCTTGAAGCAGCCACAATATTTGCATTTCAAACCCAGCGTCCAGCAGCGTTTCTAATCCCACTGGAAAGGTACGCTGCCGTTAGCTCCACATCCCAGTTAGTCTCAAAAACATCAGGAGTCAGGTTCATTCCTCCACAACTTCAAAGGCTCACACTAGAAGAGCATCTATGGTTTCACAAGAAGTTGTAAGCTTCAATCAGTTTAAAATTGGAGTACCATCCACTGTTTTGGTTTAAAAACAAACAACCCCCCCGCAAACCACCACACAGCCCAACAACAAACAACACCCTCAACTTATTACTTCTGTAGGCATTTCACCGCTGCTAAGTACCAGCAAAACACTGCTGAATTTTGCACGTGCTTATACAACATTTATCCATTTCTGCTTCAGATTACAAACCAATTTGCTGCTGAACAAGGCCTCAGAAATACAGCGCTTGACATGAAAGTTAGGTAGGCTTTTTTGTGAATCAGTAAAACGCTACACAGGTGTTAGGAAAGCTCTGCCCCAGCAGAGCGTGAGGTTCCTCGGGACTGCAAGGGCAGAGCTTGGCAACCTGCACCGTGTCAGGAAACGGCGGCAGGGAGGCTGCGTCAGAGGGAGGGCCGAGGCACAGGAGCAATCGCCATTTTCAAATTACATTTTGTAATAAAAGTCTGAACAGTTATTTTCACCAAAGTGGTCAACGGGGATCCTTTTCAATATCTTGCACCCAAGTCTAATGACATTGGTGGAAAGGCCCCTGAACATGGTTGCTGCGGGGCAGGCAGCAGCTCTTCAATGCATTAGGAAGCATTCATTTATAAGCATGAAATCTACAGCTTCCTTCAGGTCCTGCTCACAGAGCAACTGACAGAAACGTCTTTACCAGAGTATAGCCACATTCATTCTCAAAATGGTTCTTGTTAAGCCCAACTGCACTGTTACTCCCACCCAGCACAATCTCACTGAAGCCAGAGCACGCCTCCGAGTCACTTCAGTAGCTCTCCCTACTTCCAATCATTAAGAAACGTCTATAAACATCAGGGTCATGTACTTCACATAAAGCTGAAAAAAGGGATAAACCCCAGTCCAGGAGGAGTTAACCATTTTAGACCAGGGGGTCTGAGTGTACTCTTTACCATGCCCTGTCCTCCTAACGGGAAGCGTGCGCACATTTACTGACTTCTCATTTTTCCAACACCAGCCACATTGCTTTTGCTCACCAGTTTCTTTGCCAGCAAGACCCAGACCTGATTGCAAAACAGCTACGCACTCTCAAACAAAGCTTCAGGGCTACACATGATTGCTGTTGAGAACACCAAGAATACCCCCAAAACTCTATTCCTAGGCCATCAACCCAGTGAAACAAGAATCACCACCTGGAAGGCAAGAAAGTAGCAGAGAGTAATAAAATAAGGAGACGGAAGTGGCACATCTTCAACTCTAGCAAAGGATGAAAGTAGCCAGCACCAGGACTTTGCCACTGAGAAGCCACAAGGAACGGCAAGGGGAATATTGAGAAGCGAGTGCAGGCAGTGGTAGCTGGGCAAGAAACACACCAAAAAGTCGACTCACTGGGTACCAAAACCAGTCTGTGTGTAATAAACACAAAGACATGTTATACCAACCCCCTGGCTCCCACCAGCAGCACAGCATATTAAACTGCAATTGTTCTATAGCCGCTGCGTGACCCAGGCTCACGGACTGGTTCCAGCCGCACACTTGCAAGGCACAGGGTGCTTTCAGGTACGAGTACACAGCAAGTAGCCCTACAAAAGGTAACATATTCCTTTGTCTCGTTACTTCCGACTCTCTCCTTGCTTTACTCCCCCCTTCAGCTTTGCCTTGGTGCTGGTAAGTGAAACTCTATTTTAGCAATGTCAACAAAAACAGCTGGCTGACTTCCATGACATTCCTGGCACACCACCGGTCAGCCTTGGACATGTCATGTCTGCCTAATTAGCTGAAAGTACACGCTCACGTGTCAGCTCCACGCATCCTATGTCATTTTAGATTCAAGGGAGGAAGAAAAAAAAACTTTTTTTTTTTTTTTTATTAAGCCGCCAAGGCACCCGCTTCAAGCAGGCACACACACCAGATCAGCCGTCTTGCAACAGAGACCTTGAGCCCATCTAATAACAAACAGCATTTGAGAGAGATTTCCACCCACCCGTCCATCTTCTTTCCACCGAGCAGAACACAGGCTCCCTCACCAGGACTTTGCTACTCAAGTTACTCCTCAAGCGCGGATCACGGATACTGTCCATGGCCTTTCTCCTGCATGCGCTCGGGTTGCGGCAGGGCCCAGCTGTCCTGACCGCTGGGAAGAACATGCAGTTGTCTGTCAAGCATCTAGGGTCTTTTGAGGCCACCAGGAAATGACAGGCTTTACCCCACGCGGGGAACTCACAGCACCGGGGGTCTGTGCAGAGGCTGGAGTCTGCACCCAACGCTTGATGCTTCAAAACCACCTTTATATCTGAACCATTCCCAGTTTTGTCCAGCACTTTGGAGACAGATCACAAGCAAAGAGCAGCGGAACAGAGATTCAGATCTTGGGGCAATGTCTCAGAGGGTGCTTAAGGATACAGTAAAAGGTTCTCTGCAGGTCCCAACCCTTTCGTTAGGTTTTCTGACTCAGCCCATTGAGAGAGAGGCGGTCAAGCCGAGACTTCTCTGCCTTGCCCAGATGACGGTCTGCTCGGGGCAGCTCCCATGTCACACTACCAGCAGGGAGGCAAAGCTTGGGAAGGGGCTGCCTGGAAATTTGCATCTCAGGCCAACAGCAGCAACTGGCACCAACGCTCCCAATACATGCCAGAGTTGGCCTGTGTGCATGTTTGGGGGAAGAACCATGGCTGCACAGGCAGCCTTAAGCACCCCTGTTTTCTAAGCAAAAAGTGTTTAACTTGGTAAACTAAATATCATCATTTGCAGCTTCAAGCACTTTGTACTTGCTATGCTTTACAAACTTTAGAGAATGCTGTTTGTTTAGTCTGTGAGCATGGATAAGCGCTTAAGCTGGGAGTTAAACATATACAAACATCACGGATAGCAGCAGACTGTTTCTCTGAAGGAGCGCATGCAATAATGCAACATCAGGCATCTCCCGTAATAATAAACATACTCTGGTAATCTGAGCTAAGCAGTTGCAGTTCCGCATACAAGCGGTTTGCAAAGCAGAGAGGCTCTTCTCCAAGCAGTTGACGCTTCGCTGTGCATCACTGCACGGAGGAAAGGCAGGAGGGAGAACCCACAAGGACTGCAACAGCCCAGAAGCTCCTGCAGAAACCTCTCCTGCTCCCTCCCCACCCACACCGCCTTTCTCTCGCAGGTTGCAAACTTTTCCAAGCGAGGGGTAGAGAAGAAGAAAGTCATTTGAGGTGACTTTGGAAGGGGAAAAGCTTAATTTGGCAATAAAAGTGTTTATAAAGGCTACATTCAGCATTCACACAAATCAGCGTAAATAGCAGCAGAACCGGTCCACAGCCGAACTTGAGGGGGTGGCTGTGACTTACACCAGTAAAAGCTCTCCTCTGGTACCTCCAGGTCTAAGCGGGGTCAGCTGTCCCACAGCAGGACTCGCAACCCACTGACCCCAAAATCCTGCCTTCGGTACCTCCACTCTAAAACACATTTGGCTCAACACAGCAATAGAAAATAGAAGTTATAGATGAAAGGAGATGCTTTCTTCAAAGGTTTGGCCTTCCAAGGATTTCCCTGCAAAAACAGGGACACATCAAAACTTTAACCTTGCTAACAAGGACATTTTATGACAATTAGATGGGGTCCACGTTTCCCCGCTTGCGGGCACCAGCCTCCCCGCGGCATGGCGGGAGGCAGCTGGACACCTGCCCTATGGGTGCAGGCTGCACTCCTACCAGCCCTCGCAGAAAACAACTCAGAAATTTGGATTCGTGTTTTGGCAGATTTGGTGAAAGAGGAACCGACTGTCAGCTGCAGTTTAAGCCTTCGCATGTGGCTGCCTATAAAACCTCACCCGTCCCATTGGACGCAGGGGGCACCCCCATTTTGGCTTGGCAGCATCTGTCCCTGCTTCAGGTGCCGGCACGAGGCAGAACCACCACCACCACCACCACGAAGCGCTGCAGCACCCAGCAGCAGGGACATCACCTCGGCTGTAGCAACCCACCATGACGGGGCTGCATGAACAGCATGCCGCCACCACCACGGCCAGGTGGCCGGACCCTCTCCGGCTTCCACGGCCCCTTCCGCTCTGCGCTGGTGAGGTCCCACCTTGGGCTGCCACAACACCTGCAGCAGAAGCACCAGCACCTCAGGCTCACTTGTGGGAAAGGCACAAGTATACCCTGATCTATAAATATTATACAATCACGTCCCCAGGACAGTTTCCAAAAGGCAGATGCAACAATCACAAATTCTCTTTGAGAACAAATCTTTTGCAACACGTGCTTTTGGCTTCTCATTTCAGACTGTATCCTGCAATAATCCTTTATTCACCTGTTCTAAGGCAAAACTTATGCTGACTTGAAGCTTCGCATCAGCCGCCAAAAGCTGCGGGGCCTGAGCCCTTACATCGCTAAACAAGGGCCCCATCCTTTGATTTCAATATACGCTAAATCACAGCCAGCAAAAGGTAGAACAAAAATCTGACATTCTGCAGAGGGGCTATGAGAACAGCAAAGAATAAGAAAAGCTCTTCTTTCCAAGGAAAAGTAGGAAAGGTTATAAAAAAGAAAACAGTTTTCTTTCTGAAAATGCAGTTATTCAGAATTGGATGATTTTTAATGGGAAACATGTCAAAGCCATTTTTTTCATTTTCTCAGCAGAGGTAAAGACTACTGAACATCTTGCATTAGCTACACTGTCATTTTGTTCAGGCCAGTATACAGATCAGACATTTTTCTTATTAATGTTTTAGCTGCTGGCTTCATAATAAAATAACACTGTGACATCTTTAAAAACTTTGCTACAATAAAGAGTTTTTCCAAAGTTCTGTACCATAGCATATTTCAAAGTGGGTGAATTATTTTTTTAAGCACTGAACATCACCACAAGGTATTTTCCACAACTCCAATGACCCAGCACCAGTTTTACATTAGAAACTCAGAACCCAGGTTCTGGAGAATTTTATTTGTGCTTCCTCCCAGAGATATTCCCATGGACAATAAGTATACAAGTTATTTTTCCCTGTCTTTGTGCCTGTACTGCATTTCATAATACAAATAAGACAATGCAGACAGTGCATTTCCACTGGCCGTGTCTCTCTAAATAAGACAGGGAGCATATCAGTGTCTGTTTGCTGGGAGCTCCTGTCCCTGCCAAGTTGGGGCAGCAGTCTGGTGAGAACAGGCTCTCTAGCAAGATTGCAGATCTGTTCTACTTACGATCATGAAAATGAAATGGAGTGGAAAGAAGAACTGACCAAATGGCTCAGAACTTCTGAAAACGCTGTATGTGAGACCCAGATCTCCACGTGGGAACTCAGGAGCTCCTTACGCTATTCCAGATGGCTCTCGCTGGAGTTTGCAACTTCCAGCACTTGCAGAAACACAGCTAAACCCATCCCGATCTGCACTTTTGAGCACGAAGACTACTACTTTATAATGCTATACAATACACCAACGTTCCCCAATTGCACGCTGTTTCAGAGAAGTGTATTTATTTTCAGCAACAAGGCACAGGAACCCCAACAAGCCAGAAATGCGGCAGGAGCTCGGAGCGGACATCCAGTTTCTAGCGGGGACAGAGCAACCTGGTGTGGAGCCCGGGGTCCACCCGTGCTCCTGCTGGACGGACAGCGCGGGGGGGCCTTCGCACAGCTAGCCAGCACGCCTTGGACAACTGCATGAGACAAGGACACCCAAACTCACCTCTGGAAGGTGGGATACAGGTTAGGGGAGATGATTTTACACTGATGTGAAGTTACCTGTCTTGCACTTAGCCACGTGGCTCCCCAGCAAAGACTGCTTCCACACAGGTTTGCTTAACACGCCTACACAGATGAAGAAAACCCTTCTTAATCTTTTTATTGTGATAAAAATGAGCGCAATTACCCCCTTCATTAGGATCGTTCATTATTTCTGGTCCAGTAGCACCGAGTGGCTCCAGACGGGAGGGGACTCCACTCTGCACAGCACCGTACACAGGCAGCCCCTGCCTCGCACGCTGCACCGTCCAAGTGCACGACTAGCCAATGCAGCAAGCTCACGGCCAAGTATTTAATGCATACATATAGTCTCTCCTCTAAGTGTATGCCACCACATGAGGGAGAGAGACTTATTAGCATCTTTCTCTCCAGGCTGCTGGTTAAAAACCAAAACGGACAGCACGGGGGGGCCTTCACACGGCTAGCCAACACGCCCCCCACGTCCCCATCACTGAGATCATTTCATGAACCTGGTGTGAAGTGACGAGGTCGTTTCATCCAAGCCTCCAAAAACACCCCTAATTATTGGAAAATGGCAAAAAAAAGTGAAGAGGAAGATGAGGGGATAAATGGGGGTCTTGAGGTTTGCTAAGGAAAGGTCGTGGAAAGCTCTCCTCAGTCAGGCTGGTGTACAGCAGTAACTCGACACGAGTGTCTCGCAGCCCTTCTCGTCCAAACCAGGGTTGAGGCAGTAGATAAGACAACGTTAAGTTAATAGGGGAGGATTAAAAAAAAAGCCCAGGCATGATGTTCAGCTGGGGGAAACTGGGATAACTCCTTGAACTTTGGTGCAGAAACTGATTTACAGCAGTGGAGGACTTGGCCCAATACTGCTGAAGCGCAGAAACGCAGTGAAGGTGGAAGGTGCCCGTGAGCACCAAGCTGGAGCGGCGAGGAGCCGACAGGCCAGAGGCTGGCCCAGCCAAGGGGACGGATCTGTCACCACGGCCTTTCACAAGCATAATGCATTGCTGCTAATGGCTTCGCAGTGCTGGCAGGTATCCTCGGCTCTTGCTGACAATAAACTACTTTCTATGCAAACTGCTAGATCCTGCTAGCCCAAGCCAAAAACAGCACCAGCTTTTCTGAAATATGCTTGCCCTCCCTCCTCTCGTCTGTCCCTTTTATCTATTGTTTTGATGGCGGCGGTTTCGGGTTTTGGAGGGTTGGTTTCACACACACCCCTTCCAACTAGCTGAATTATCTCCCTCTCCCTGAAATTTTCCTACAGCGAATACAACAGGGAAATATTTCTGGGGAAGAAAAAAGCTGGAACCACCAAGCACAAGCCCCCATGTTAAGCTAGCAGCAGAAGTGGGGAGCAGTGGCATGGTTACCTCGAGACAGACCAGGCGAATCCTCTTGGCAGAGCAGGACCCTGCTAAATTAACCGTAGCATCGCTCCAGAGCTGCCCTTCCACATCTCTGTCCTGCTGCCCGCGGCTGCCAGCCCCCAGACCAGCAGGTACGCGCGCAGCCAGCCCCCGTATGCCGGTTTAGGGGGCATTTAGGGCAATCAGATCTGCCACAGATCGTCACAGCGTAATCTGAGCTCGGGATTGCATAAGCATTTCATAAATGGATTATCTTTCTTTGTAGGCTGATTTGGGAGATGCTTTCCTTTCAGAATCATCAGCAGCAAAGACCATAAATAGAGCATCCTCGAGGGGGGGGGGGAACCAAACACCTACACCTGGCTTTGAAGAGCTGCCTGTTCCTTACATCTGATTTCAAAGCTGTATTTCTACACGTACCGATCCAGACAAAAAGGGGCAGAAGGGTAGGGAAATGCGTTGGCCAAGCCACCACCATTGTTAATGCTCGTATAACAGAAATAGGGCACAGAGGCCAGAGCAAAGTTACAGGCACTTAATAAGTAGGAGAGGGTCCCTGCACCAAAGGCCTCCAAACCTAACCGGAGGGCAGAGCACACGACAGTGCAGGTGCAGAGCAGAGGAACAGCTCACTCAAGGAAGACGGCTGGCAGGCCGGCCAGCAAGCAGCACTGCAGGAGGAGCGGCAGAACCGGGTACTGGCAGCTCTCCGCTCCCATGATGCCTGCTCTGCCTCCACATGCTGCCCAGCCCTGAGATCCGCCATCAAGACAAAGGTGGCAGCTAAGGAAAAGACCCCGCACAGCCCTGCAAACAGTAATGAGAGAGGCGACCTGAAGGTCCCGGAGCAACCAGGCACTGCAGAAGTATTTTAATGGTGACCATGACTCGTCAGAGCACCAAAGTGATTTGGGAACACAAGCGCGCTCCGTAAGCCAACCGATGCTTTAGGAAACCCTCAGCTTGTTAGAAAAGGTGTGAAATGACACTTGGTCTGCAACGAGTCCTACTGCATTAAGACCCAACAGATGCACACACACCCGAGTGAGGGGCAGCCCTGAACACCGTGAGGGGTCACAGAGCAAATGAGTCCACGTGGGGGCAAAAGTAGAGCCTGCTGCACAAACCAGGTGCCTACCAGCACGAGGAGAAGGCAGGGGGAAGCATCTGCAGAGGTCGCTTACAGAAGTATCTTCGGACCGTAGGTATCAAGCTGGCGCAGCACAGGAATGAGGACTTGCCCATTTTCACCCACCTACAGAAGATACCAAGGTGAGAGATGCCAGCCAGCGGTGCTGGACCTGCCCCAGGACACCAGCCAGGTGAGGCAGGACACGCAATGGGAGACACAGCTGGATGGAAAGCCCAGATCGATTCCTTGCTGCTGAGCAGCACCTAGCCCCATGCCCACAGACCTCCCCTCCTTACCACTTTTGCAAATCCCCATTGAAAAAGTCCTGTGGCTTTGGCAGATGAAGAGTTGCAGGATTTCTCCCACCCCAGCTCTTGTAATTCATGTCTCAAGACTAGCTCTCCAGCCAAGAGCCATTAAGCTCAGCCAGACCTTTGTGACAATATTCACCCTAGACGCCCCACGCCTTCTGCAGGGGACCGACTCTGCAGCCCACAAGCACTTCTTACCTCGCCGCCCAGCTGGTACCAGTGCACAGCACAGCTCCCAGACCTTCCCAGCTGAGCTGCTGCCTCCGCCTCCTCCTCCTCTTCACAGCCCTCCCACAGCCTGCTTTCCTACCAGCCCCTCCATACAAACCCCAATCTGCCACCAACAGCCCTCTGCAGTCTTGTACCCCCGTCCCTGAGCCTAACCCTGGCTCCACAAGCAGAAGATGTGGCAGGGACAGGGGAGAGGCAGGTTCAAGCCCTCCCCAGGTAACGTGGGGCAGGAACACCGCTGCAGCTCTCCCCATTGTCCAAGACGGGCTCCACCCGCCAGGGAAGATTTTTCCCATCGAAGTTGCTCCTCTAGGAAAGGTTTTGACCAGAGCAGAGACCAGCGCCCAGCCAGCCTGCACCCAAGCAAAGCATCCATCGCTCCCCGGCTTTCTCTGCCCTCGTTATTTGCTGCGGCAGGGCTGAGGAGCTCCAGGGGAGACACCACCACCCCACATGACTTCACCTTTCTGCTAACAGGCAAGGCAGCAACGCCTGAGTGTAAGCTCCTGCACAGCCAAAAGGGGCAGAAACAAGGTGTAAATTCTCACCACAACCCCCTCCCCAGTGTCCTTCTCCCCCATTTATTACGATTTTTCTATGTGACCACCAGTAGGAAAAAAAAAAAATGCAGTCCCCATAAAACCCCCAGACATAATTATACCCCAAATGCCTCTCAGTCTCTACTACAGAAGTAAAGGCAACATTGATTAAAGATCCAGCCTGGTCTTAGAGGAGGATCACAGGCCTGGAGGGATGAACTACAAGTTCTCCTGTTCCCCTACCAGCAGTGACCGCACAGTCTTTGTCCAAACCGATCCTCCTCCCTGCCAGTTCGAAGACCCCCTCAAAGACATCAGAGAGGCTGACTCTCTGAGCCCAGAAACCTGTCCCAAGCTCAAACACACCACACGGTATCGCAAAATACTGCCTCTGTACCCCTCTTCTGTCACGTGCACCCTCAGAGGAGAGAGGCAGAAGACCAGGTACCCATCTGAAAACAACACAGCCTCCGCGCTCCCATGCACTTACCATCTCGGCTCCCAGTCCTCCCCGCCAAGCCAGACTCCCATGCACCTCCAGGCAGAGGCTCACCAGCCCTCTCCCAGTGAAGAGCCCATGAGCCCACGAAGGGCCCCAAGAAGCTTCTGCCCCTTCCAGCCATCACGGGCACTCACGAGCAATAGCTGGGAGCAATGGTCCGAACGCCACCCAGCTGCTGGTTGGGAAGGCAGGGCATGCTCTGAAGGTCAGACAGCTCTACTGTTCTCACAGCACGACACGAAGAACAGTAAAAAAAACATGGCTTTGGGCTTATTTTAACTCTGAAATGCTACCTACCATCTGAAAGTGAAATTTCCACATGCTTTCTGCTCGAGACTTCCCCTGCTCCTACCCTGAAGGCAAAGAAAACTCTAAGGTCAGGCAGCACTTTGTAGAAACCCCCTCTGGGCACTGATTGCTCATCAAGCTTTCAGTCACTTCAGGTGGTGGTCCTGCCCAGCCAGAGGCTGGGGTCACCCCCCGGACCTCTACAGAGACACCTGGGAACGGGGAGCAACGTGCCAACGCCCCCCTGCCCAGAGCACCCCGTGCTTGTGGCTGGCACCCATGGGTGCTTGTGGCACTCCATGCATCTCTGTCGGTGGGTGGGGAGCTGGGCAGCACCTGCAGCTCTGACGTTACCTGCAGTGCTTTACACAGCAAAGCACAGCGGACAGAAAAATATCTTTGCAAGAGAGGAAATCTTCCGCTGCTCACTGCAGCATTTAAAGAGAAATACCATCAAAACTCCCCTCCCAGGCTGGGAAAAGCAAAGGTAAACCACACACAAACTGGAGCCTGTAGCCAGAGCATGAGGCAATGATTTAAGAGACTGAAGTTTAATTCCTACTCTGCCACAAACTTGCTGTGACCTTAATCAAATGCTCGCTGTCTCTGTCACCAATGTCATCCTCCACCCGCTTCAGCTCTACGCAAGGCCTGTTTTTTCCCTACACCTTTGTACGATTCTTAGCACGAGGAGGATGCAATACCTAAACGCATCATAGCATACGCAGCATGGCTTAGGAAGGCGTTGCCATAGTTGGGAGGACAGACTGAGATCGCTGCGTGATGCAAACTAAGGGTTTTACTGTTAGGGACACAGGCGTTCTCTCACACTCACCAGTTAGATGGCAATAAAGCAGTCTCCTTTTTCTTTCCCCTAGGCAGCAGCACCCCTCATCTCCGCTGCAGAGGTGGTGAGGACGGGGGCTCACTGCACAAGAAGGACCGTCAGAGGTGAAGGAGCGACGTGCCGGCAGTGCGTTAGTTACTGTGTCAGCCCTGGAGCCCCCCGCCACGGTAATCACGCGCCCTGATGACCAAGGTGCTGGAGTATCAGCAGCTCGGCTAGCCACAGAGAGGATGCTTTAACCTCGAGCACACTTCTTTTTTGCTTGCTTCAAAAATTGCAAAGTCTCTCCAAAACTGATTTTAAGTAACTATTTATACAGACTGCATGTGTTCCCATTTTACCTCTTTTCAGTTCCCCAGAAGTTACAGATAAAGCCAAAAGCATTTTTTCCTCAAGGAAAGCAGAGGAGAAATTAGCTGAAAAAGTCTCTTTCATTAACAAGACAGTATGGAAGAAGATTGGTTCTTCTCTAAATTTATGAGCTCTGTGACATTTTGTATTGTTATACAACAGGCATTTTGATACAGATTTTTATTTACAAATAAACAGGAGGGTTTTTTTAAAAAAACCTAACCATTAAAAAGCTAGCTCTTTTTAGGTCTACTAGGTCTCCATGTCAGTAAAACACCTCCGCCTCAGACCAACCACAAGGTATAACTCATCTTTTAGGCAGTGCACAGACTCCACGAGAACCCCTGGATTGCTGCATGCACTTCACCACCACCCTGAACGCTGTTAGTTAACTGAAGAGGAAATTTCCCGTTCACTGCCTGGTGCCAAAAATTGTCATTGGGTATGCAATTATTCCAGGCTTCCTTGATCGTTCACTACCGGTTTGTGCAGAAATTTATGTTTTCTTTATTATTCATATCAGCTTGACCATTAAATTGACTATTCCCTTCTTCTTGCTTTACACATAAGTGCAAAAGGAACAGTTTAGCACCTGGTAAAAAAATACCACCTTTTAAACCTCCCTATCATGCCTCCTGTGATTCAGCTCCTCTCTAAACTGAACAGTGTTTTTCTTCTTATGATAACCTTTTCATCCCTCTAATGATTTTCATGGTTTTTCCTTGGAAGTTCCTCTACGCCCCTGCTTAAACCCCACGTGATACTCAAGGTGACAGTTTCCCACTGATCTATACAAGAGCACTCGGTATTTTTAGCCTGACTCTCTACTTTCATTTCTCAGGGGTATCTTAACTCTTCTGCTGGCTCTCTCATTTCATTAACATTTCACCTGTTACAAATGGAAGGTCTGGACACTGTTGATATTATCTCTGCTGCTTGGCAGCTGCTGACTGCCAGGCATGATTTCCGCCGCACCCTGGCACAGTACATCTTTCCTGACAGCTGTTGCCCGTTTCTTCTGCCCTGTGACATTCCAAAAATGGGACAATCTCCTAATACTGGCCAGCAAACTCTGCTTTTGCCTCCCACTGCTTCCGTGGCTGCTGTAGAGGTGAATTTCAGGGGTAGATAAAGCAGCAACCTTTGCATTACCCTGCTGTAGATGCCAGCACTTCTCCCCCCTGCCCCAATAAATAGAGAGGAAGTTTTTAGAGGCATAAAAGGAAGATGGGCAATAAATCCCCCCTCCCTAACATATCCTCAGGGCACCTCCTCTCCCCAATCCAAGCTCCCTCCCAAGCATCCCCTCTCCGGCACACTCCTTGCCCCACTCCCTCCACGGGATGCTGGGCAATCCCAAAGTGCACGCAGACTCCCTGCTCTTTCCTTTTTCTGCATTTCACCAAACTCTCCCTGAGCTCCTTCTTGTGTCAGCAACCTCCTCAACTCCATTTATGAAGCCCCCCTGCTCCTGGCAATGCAAAAGTGCTGTTCAAAATCTCCCCAGGCTGCTGTCCAAAACATGGGCTTTGGACGGAGCAGTGAAACCACCAGAAAAGTGGCTTCAGAGCCTTCAGAGTAGAAGGAAAGAAACAAAGGGCAAGAACCGCAGCAATCAGAGTGTGTTATAGGTGGCTGCACCACAAGTCGCCCAGGTCATCCCAGGCTACCGGATCAAACTCACGCACCACGATTTTCTTTCTTCGTGGTAGACAGCAAGGAAAAAATTAGTAACAATGAATTAAAAATAGCCTAAAATTGATTTTCCTTCAGTAACCGTGATGGAAAATCACTACTTTTTATACAGTTCCAAGATCCTGTGGCTGCTTGAACCTGGAAATCAAGACCTTAAGTGGCTGAAAAAGCAGTAATTGAGATCCTCACTGTTATCAAACAGATCCTTGTTTCTTGGAAGGCTTGGGTAATGTGTTGCAGTAAGAGCGTCATTCTCTGGAGGAGATATTTATCTGTTAAAAAGCAGTGAAAAATGAGTTGTATTCCAAATCCATGTGACAGGGGCAAATACTTGGGGTTTTACCGGGGTTTTTTTGTTTAGGAGCTGAACATTCACTGCTCCCTCCCCCACATTTATGTATTTCTCTCCTAATTCTGAGCTGACATGGTAGGAGGAAAGACGGTTTTGGGTCAGATGAAATGTTTTAGTCAACCTGGAATAAAGTATTTTAGTTTGGTTTGTCCTCTTTTACACTTTTAGCTAAATATAATTCTGCAGAATTAAATTTAGTCTGAAAATATCATAAAGACATGCTGGGAAAAGAAACATAGCAGCTCTCCCCTCCTCCCCCCCCAAAAAAAAAAAAAAAAAAAAAAAAAGAAAAGAAACCATGACTTTTTCCCAGTTAAATTCTGAAATATATTAGAAGTGTCCCCCTTGCAGCTTTGCCTGCACAATCAGCATTGGATTTACCCTGCAAGCCGAGGGCCTGCTGTCTGCACCTGCTTCGCCCACCCAAAGATCAGGGGGACAGGCAGCGGGCCAAGGCTGGAGGGGAACTCCAGCAGAAAAGACCACGCATCCGAAAGCGGTGTCTCCCGAGAAGGTACCGGAGGGCAGCAGTCTCTGCAGGGTCCGTGGCCGAACGCAGCCGAGCCCCAACCAGCACCATCAGTGCCACGGGCAGCACGAGGCTCCAGGGATGAGCTGCCTGCGGAGAGGGACGGGATGGCTCAGCCTCCGCGCACGCAGCGGTTGGGCAGCCCTGCATCCCGGAAAGACGCGCCCTTTCTCAGCTGCGTCCGAGGGACAAGGAGTTCCTCTGGCAATTGCCGCTACCTGAACAGACAACAAACAGCTCAGGATACAAGTCCTAAGGGTGTAAATCCACCCACAGCACGGTACGGTGAGTCAATTCCTCAGACGAGGAAGGGTAGAAGCTGTGCAGAATCAATTCCTCCACCTCCTTCCCACACCTCTGTGCCAGCTCCCACCAGAGCCTGTGCCACCCGTGCCCAGCCAGGCTCAGAGTCGCTCCTTCAGCCTCTGCGCCGCAGCAGCAAGGCTGAAGAAGCTGGAAGCCTGGAGCTGGCTGCCCTGAAGGACGCGGCCGCCGGGCTGCCTCGGCTCACGGGGCCTGCGGAGAAGGAACAAACAGCCAGAAATGGAAGGGATCAGAGAAACACACAAAGAGCAGGCGCAGATCCTGTTCCCTCAGTGAACGTGACCCTCCCGTGGATGAGGGATGGAACAGGCCTGCTGTGTCCCTCCAGTGAGCTGGGTGTTGCAAGCACTAAAAATAAGCCACCCCTTTCAGGAAAAAAAGAAAAAAAAAAGACTGTCATAAGCCCTGGCTCCCAGTCTGGTATCTAAACACCAGAACGCTCGGATGACAGGGGAGCCATCACAAAAGAGCAGAAGAGGGGGGTTTTTCACTATTTTCTCCACAAAAAAATAAAGAAAAAAATGGAGCTTGCAAAAAATAAACAAGCAAGAGGGAAAAGGGAGCTTTTGTGTCCAATTTCAATACAAACATGTTTTTCAAGTTAAAAAGACTATTTTCTCCCTTCCCTTTGCCTTACAACTCTTTTCCCCTTGTGTTTCCCTGCAACAACACTACATAAATCTGTAAGTGTTATTTGTTTAATCATTATTATTTACTGTTTCCACAGTGCTGGAAACATGCTAGGCACTTTGCAACACGGAGACAAGGTCTCAGCCCCAGAGAATACATTGGCTCTGATGTTTAACTCCACTGCACGATACCGAATCTGGATTCGCTCCCTAAAAGCACTCTTTACATGCTGTGAAATTCAGGAAAACTCACTGGTAGCCCGGCAAGAAAATACAAAGCAGGACACCCCACCGAGAGAGACAGGCAGGAGGGCAGGCTGGACTTCGGCAACCTTCACAAACCTCCCAGGCCTTGCACTAAGGCGTCTCATTTAACTAGCTGCTACACTGGCACAGGTAAAATTGTAGTGGAGCGAGTATAAGAACGGGGGATAAAACATAATGAAATGAGAGCGTGGAGGAGATGGGAAATGTGAAATGAGCAGTTAGAGACACAGGTGTGATTTAGGGCTTGCGGATGGGCAATACTTCCCCTTTTTCTGTGTCTGTTCAGAAAACCCATGAGACCCAACTTTTATCACAAATGAGAACATGCTGAAGGGCAGCCGCTGGCCTCGTAATTGATGCTGTGCCTTCTTCCCTACCAAACTGACTTCCCTGCACTAATGCATTGCTTTCGTTCCCAGTGGGTGGGGCTAAAATCAACACCAGAGTGCAAGAACCACGGAAAGAACCACAACGAGGAGCTCCAGAAAAGCTGGGAAGGCTTCCACCCCACACACAGCCTTTTAGATGTTTCAGGGTCCTGGTGGTCCTTCACTCAACCCTCTTCTCTGACACTGGCCAGCAAGTGGGTCTGGTCTGGAGCTGCCACAACGAGCTAGCCGCAAGCAAATGGGCTCCAAGGGCAGGAGAGAACATCCATCAGGTGTCCTCTTGGAAAGCTGGGTTCTTCTACAGAGCGGACAGAAGCACAAGGCTTCCTATGCTGCTAGATCAGCAACTCCGTCTTAAGAAAACGAGCAAAGCACTAGTTCCAACAAATCTTCCCAGTGCTATCAGCATCTCCTCTCTATCAACCCTCAACATTATCCCTTCCCACCAGTTCTCCAGCCAACAAAAATTTCCCTATGATGACCACGAACGGTGTCTACCAAGGGTCCCAGCGGCATGCAGGTTTCTGCCCTCATTCAGACTGACCTATGTGTCACTAAGCCAGGTTGAAAATTACCTTAGTGACATTAGAGTGTTTTCCCCTATGGTACCCACTTAATTAAATATTGAAAGAGCTATTACCTTTCAGGGATGCCTGTGCACTGGCTGTGTCCATTATTTATAACATAATGTATTCATTATGCGTTTTATCCCATGCTCCTATCTGCTGATCTCATAACAGGCCCTTAAAAACAATTTTAAGCAATTAATCCTACCTTAATTACAGACAAATATATATAGAAGCCCCAGGACATCTCTTTCTTATACTTATTAGAAGTAAGTAAACATATCTAGAAATAAATCTGGTAATCAGGAAAGAGAGGGACAAAGCCCACCAGCCATGGGAATCACAGAACTGGAGACAGGCACATTTTAATCAGCCACAGTAAAATCGCCGGCTTCGTCCGTCCGGAAAAAGTAAGACGTGTCCTGCTGCAGCTTCCATCCCAGAACAGGTTCTACTAACAAAAATGCACCGCTAGACGCTGCCTCCTCTACTCTCTTTCACACTGGTGATGCAAGCCAAGGCTTCTCACATCAAAATACCTCGCTCTTTCCTGCCTCCCACGGTCCTCCGAACCTCAGATCACTGGCACAGCCGTTTTCCCAGTCAACAGGTGTCACCACTGAGCTATCTCAGGTTGTCCCTTGTCCTTTCCTCCTCCAGCTGAGAGCTAGTCCTTCATTCCCGTGGACAAACTTGGCTGTAAAGCCCAAGCTCATCTTGGCACGGGGTGCCAGCTCCCAGCTGCCCCTGGGGAGGATGCGTGCACTTTAACAGCCACGTAACGGGGCAAGGAGAGCACAGCTAGCGTCCTGCTTGTTTGGTTCTGCTTTGTACCACCAGGGTCACTTCTCGTGGTCCCACATGAGGAAATTAGCTGTGGGACTCCCTCCAGCAAGAACCAGGCTGTTCAGCCTTGTGCATCTCGGCTGGCAGACCCTGCATTTTAATGCAGCCCTCCTATTCTCTCTCCCACATCCATACCGACATGACGGTNAAAAAGAAAAGAATCTCTAGACACAATGAGGAAGCACCTTGTCAATTCCCACATTTCAGCCTGTGTAGGAAACACACTCCATAATTTTGGAAACACTAGTTTCAGCTCTTTTCTGAAGAGCCATGGTAACACACAGGAAAAAAATACAATCATCGTTAATACTCATTTTGTGCAATTTCACTGGCTTACCAGAACTAACTCGTATGTTTAGCATCCACGCATCACACTTCACAGGAGTTTGTCTTCTGGTCAAACAGAGCGATCACAAGCTCTCTGACGCCGAGCACACGGGTCTGCTCTTGAACCAAGGCTCTTGGAATAGAGCACTTTCCTAATCCCCCAGGGGCGCAGTGCCCAAGCTGGGAACAGGCTCCCTCTGCTCTGCCTCAGGGGCACAGTGGGCATCACAAGTCGGATGCTGTAAGGAATCTGAGAGTGGTACAAGTCCAGCATGGACCTGTAAACCTCTGCTTCACATGGGGAGCCTCCGAGCAAGGGAGGGAGAGGGCAATGGTGCAGAGGCATGCAAACCCCATTCCAAAACCAAGCGAGGGCTCAAAGAATAGGATCTTTGTCACCCTTGAAATCAATAGAGAAAACTATCATTGGCTTCAAGAGATTTTAGACTGGCCCTTAAACGTACTGTCAGGGTGATACCAGCATATGAACCTTCTGAAGCATTTCGAAGGGGAGGGTTCTGTACTAAGCCTTGACTGAAGTTTGCAGAGACTCCTTTGCAAATCACTGAAAAGGCAGCCTGTCCCTACAAGCAGATGATGTGAATGCACTCCCTGTCCAAACTGCTCACTACACTCTCACTCTTCTCACCTGGGGAGATGTTTCCCTACCTGCTGAAAGAGAGAGACACAAAGGCAGACACAAGCCCAAACAGGTACCACTCACCTCTCTCCTCTGAGAAATGAGCCCGGCCCAGCTCGACTCAGTCCCTCGCTCACGCAGAGGAAGGGCATCTTTCTAGCAAAATCCCAGACTGGCACTTTCCAAAGTATTTCAAGGAAATAAATAATACTATAGGGGGAAAAAAAAAAAAGCTTCTATTTTTAACCAGAGATCCTGGCACAAAAGGGTAGTACTCCACATCATACCAGAACCAAGCGTTTGACGCTGTCGTTTCTTTATAAGGCTTTAAGAACAGCAGGACCCTCCAAGAAGCGGTATGCATGCTTTATTTACCCTGAAGTGAGATTCTGCAGACCCCGGTTAATTCACTGCTCTGCTATTAGCCCGTGAGATGACCTTGGATAAGTTGTTCTGTCCAGATTCTCAGCTGGTGTCAGCTGGCACTGTGCCACCAAAGTCAATTTAAACAATTTGAGACTCCAGTCCTACAGTCCCCGGGTCCTCGGCCTCCCTATCCAAACAACACTGCCAACTGGCACACAGCCCTGCCGGTGAGATGCTTTGGAGATGTGCGCGTAAGTGATAGGTAGTGGGATTAACAGAACTCGTGCTTCCCTTGGAAAATAGGTGTTTTTAACTAAAATGAAACAAAAAGCCTTTGTTATTTTTTAAAAAAAAATAGCCTTACGATCAAGGCTTTAAAAACAAAACCACCAATACTGTCGTTTCATTTCACAATCTGTTATGCATTAGCTGATGCAAAATCCCTAGGGATTTTAACTTCAGCACACAGTAATGGGTGGTGACTGATACTTTTTTTTCATTCTTCTCCTTTTAAGTTTCACTGTCCTCCCAAAATCTTCTCAGATTTCTCTCTCAACTTGCTTTCATCACCAGCAGCGTGTCAGAGTGCTTCTTCATCACACCAAGAAGCCGACCACCCGATACCCTCCTGCAGGAAGGCTGGATTTCAGGAGGGGCTTGGGAGTCAGCAGATCTTGTGCTTTTCACCGCAGGAACCTCCTAAGACTGGGAAACTCTAGACAGGATCTAAACAAAGATGAAAAAAGACCAATTCCTTCATTAAGATCCATCCTAGCAAGAAACCACCTTGTCTGTGAAAGACTTTCTTCTCTAGCAGAACCAGGTCAAAGCTTACCACATGAAGGTGGATTTACCTCCGTGGGTGACGCAGACCGGCGCGACCCTGGGACCTGCCCGCCACCGCTGGGCTGGCCCTGGCCCCGCGGTCCAGCCTGACCTCCGGCCGTCCTCCCCGCCGCGACCCAGGCC
>WAAD01003957.1:29938-127192 GCA_013389945.1 Fregata magnificens | reverse complement strand
GGCTCCGCCGAGAGCCCGGCGCTCGGGCTGGTCCTGTGCGAGAGCAGGTGAGGGCGGGTCTGCCGCCGCAGGTGCCAGCCCCTGCAGCCGCGGCCCCCGCCTCGGCTCGCTTTTCCTGGGCTGAGCGGGGACTGTCAGCGTCGCCCTCCGGGCTAAAACCGTTGCCTGCTGTTGCGATGTTTAAAACCAAAAAAACCCCACCGGCGATTCCTCAGTTTGAACAGGAGGCAGCCCTTGCTGCCGTTCCTTTGCTTTTCATACACTCGTACTCCGCAGCGTTCTCACCGGGGGTGGGTGTGTGTGTTTATTTTTTTTCCCTCTCTCACGCTCTGAACTTTTTGCTGGGTGAGCAACCACCCACTCCGCCTGCCCTTCAAACTGGTCCTGTGCAAGAGCAGGTGAGGGCAGATCTCCCGCAGGCACCGTAACCACCGCTGCTCCGGGTGCAGGCCCGGGCAGGGACGCGGGTGCAAGCCGGGCGGCTGGGCTGCACCGGCACCCGGGTTCACGCGCCGCCGGGGAGCTGCGGCACCGGCTATGACATGGGACGGCCCACGCACAGCCGCTTCATCCGTCCCCCGCTTGGGCTGCTGGGTTTAAAAACCTGAGCTGGCCTGAACCTTTCATCCCTCCTCCCCTGTTTAAAATCGTAGTTATTATTGCCGCATTAAGGCAAACACCTACTGGCTGCGCTGAAACCAGGCTATTGTGCACACGTGAGGAACCAGCTGCCTCTGCGGGGCCTGCGGTTGTGAAGAAACACCATTATCCCTGCTCTTCAGGAAGGGTGCTGGAGTTACGTGACATGTCTACCTGAGGAAGTAGCATAAACCTCAGCAGAGTCTGGGTTTGAACCCTGCGTCCCTGAAACCAGAGCTGCTGTTTGGGACCTTTCCCAGGCCTCCCAGCCCCCCGGTGCTAACGTCCTGACAGCAGCATTAGCAAGCGAGCTGGCAACACAGAGAGGCGCTGGCTGAGATCAATGAGAGGAGAGAGTGTGAGAGCATGGGCAGCGCTGTCTTCAGTGTGAACGCACTGAATTAAATCAAAGGAGATTGATGCAATGGCAGAACAGAAACTCTCCAGAAATATTTCAGACGTTTCACCATTTCAAGTTAAAATACTTCTGACAAAATCCCAAGCCGCAGACAGCAGCATGGAGAGCACTTTCTGGTCCCCGCCTGTCGCAGCTCAGCAGCTCCACGACTGACAGCAATGCTCACGACACAGACAGGAGCTCTGCTCCCTCTGCAGGGACCTGGAGCTGGCCCTCACTGTGGGGAGGCTCTTCCGCGCTGTGCGTGACCGAAGCCCTTGCGAGCTGGCTGAAGAGGCACCAGGCACTCGGCAGGCACGCCTGAGCTTTGGGACACGGGCACAGCAACAGCGATCCAGCATCCTCATTTCAATATACACCCACGTATCACCTTGCCCACGACAGCAAAACACTTTTTGACTGGAGAGTCACCTTCAGATTAGATGAGCAAGAGAGTAGAAGAAATACATCTGTTCCTATGGTCTAAATATTACCCAAGAGTTGCTATGGCTAGCTGCACACAGACACAGAACTAAAAAACCCCAACATCGCTCTCAATATTTTTGACGAGTTACTAACCATTCTCATTAGAGAGGGTCTCAGTCTGGGGTCGCCCTCTCATTATGCACTCAGCTTCCAACCTCTCCTCCAAGGGTTTCTTGCAGTTCTGAACTTAATCAGCGTGTCAGTTTTCAATGCTGCTCTTAAAGATTTATCGATCGTGCTCCTACACACAACTTTTAGAAATGCTGGTGTCCCTGTTGGCCCCAGGTAGGCAGAGCCAGTTCCCATCCAGACAGTAAACAGAGTAAGTTAACAACTATCCTAGGATGTAACTATGGAAGAAGTGTTTTGTTTTGGTTTGGGTTTTTTCCAGGTAGGACACACTCCCTTCCCCCTGGCAGGGCAGGTTTTATCCCATGGTAAACAACTCTGAAACCTGCAGCGCTGTCAAACGCTGCAATAAGTCACCATGGTTTATGAAAGAGATCATGCCTGTCTCGTTGCTTGCTCTTGATCAATACCATGTGAAAGCAATCAACAAACTTCGGGGTGAGAGGAGTTTGGGGGTGAACATTCCCATTGCTGACATGACAGAGCACCATGACAGTACCCCAAAGTATTCCTTTTAAATCTAAATGTCCTTTTGAAGTCTGTAACTGCTCAAAAACGTCACCCTGAGAGTCATTGCAAAATCATTATTCACCCCTCCATCATAAGCCTCCTTTCTGCCCCATTGCAGAGCTGCTCGTAAATACCAAGGTGTAAGCTCGCTATGTTGAGAATCAAGACTGGGAATATCTGGGACGCCTGTGTAGCTTAGGAACAACTTTCCCACTCAGAATCACAAAGTAATTTAGCAAATTCCTTACTAGCATAGTAAGTACTAGCTTGTGAAATGTTTCCCCTTCTGGGGGGCATAAGATGTGAGCATTCCCTCTTCTCTCCCACTGATAAACCAGTGCGTGGGTGGAGCAGGCTTTGAACTGATCTGTCTGCAGGAGGAAATAGAAGGAAGGGAATCACCGTGGATGTTACTCTTCTGAGAGAAAAGCACCTATATTTATCTTCTACAGAAGCCTCCTGCAAGGAAAAAAAAAAAAAACCCCAAACCAAAAAACACCGCTAAAGAAAGAACAGATGAGACTAACATGCTGCTGAATATATGGTTTGCTTTATATCAACTCTTCCACTTCCTTCCTTTCACTCCTGTTCCTCTTCCGACCACTTCAGTACTCCTCAAGGAGCATCTCTTGATCACCTAATATTTGAACGGTGTGGGAACTTAATGTGTCGCATTTAGGCCATCAGATCATAGCTGTGTACCACCTGATTCCATCTCTTAAAAAAAAAAAAAAAAAAGAATCTGATGATCTCAGCGCTTTTTGAATGCCAATCAGCAAAGATGCACGTTAGAGGCATTGTGACTGTTGGAGGTGGGTTGCAGGTAGCAGAACCCCCACATGTTCTTTGGAGTTCCTTCTGCAATCCAAGTGAGGAAATCCTATTTAGCTGGCTTCAGCATCAGCCGGGCCGAGGAAGGGAGATAGGAGACGCACACGCATCTCCTCTTGTATAATTGCAGTCTTTGTGGGACAGGAAACTGCTGCTTCTTTCAGCAGTTGCTCACAGGTTCCAGTCGGTGTCTGGGTACCTGTGCATGGTGGGATCCTTCCTGAAATAACAACTGAATGACTGCCTGGCTGAAACTCTTGTTGGACCTCTCAGGCCAGGAACCAGTCCAGACTTAACACAGACCAAACTTAACAAGACTGACTTATGGGTTTTATTCACTGCAGTGGTGTTCAAGGGTGCATTAAACCTCACCTTGGGGCTGAAAAAGAACAGAGGTGCTAAGGAAAGTCTTCCTTTCCCAGATGCATCCTGCAATGCTTTAGTGATGAATGTGGATTCCCCACAAGTCACTACTTGCATCTCTGCTGCCATGCAGTTCGTTCTCCTGGGAGGGCCATGGAAATGCTTTGCCGCAGACTCCAGAGGAGGTCCCGTTAGCTTTGCTAGGACCCTAGGAAGGTTCCTAGAGAGCTGGCTCTCAGAGGGGCAGGAAGATGCGCTTTTGTTCTTTCCAGAGCCTCATCACAACATAAAACCACATAAAGCATTGGGAGAAAACCGTGTAAATCACAGGATACAGATGCGCAGAGATGACAGCCAGATGTGCCTTAGTGGAGCTAAGGAACAGTCGTGACTGTTTCAAGGAGAGCAAACAGCCTCGCGTACTTGGCATTTTCCCCTGCAAATCATGCCAAGTTCTGCTCCTCAGACCAGAGATTTTCTTCTGTTTGGACTGGCAGATTATGCTCACAAAGAGCTTTCAACTCTGGAGGAAAATATTTAGGATTAATGCGGAGCAGCATCTTTAGGTAGACATTAACCAGCCAGAATCCAGGCTGGCAGGTACAGTGATCTCTGACTGGTGGGCAGCATCCCGAGTCAGTTCACAGGATCCAACGGGGGCCGGATGCCAGCACTTGATAGCTGCCCTGGAGCCTTGCCCAAACACCTGCAGGGTTGGGCACACCACGAGATTGGGGCTGGGCAATAATTTCCATGCAGAGACCAGCTTGGGGAATCTGTATGGCAGAATCACCACGTTTTACTGCTGTTGCATTTCATGCAGAAAACTGCTGTTGAGGACCCATCTAAGGCAGTCCAGGCAGACCAGCAAGAAGTCTAGGGCCCTACCTTTTCAGCCCAGCTCCTGTGCCATCCCCCCAGGTCTCTGTCTACACAGAAAGTTTCACCCTTTCATCTCACGCGTTAGCTGATTATGCGTATGCTTTAAGCAGTTTATTGGCAGGGCGGTGGTGGCTGAGCATAGCTGAAGTACGAGATTAAAAGCAATAGGCTATCAGCATGGTGGCTGAGCAGAGTTTATTCTCTCCTGTGAAGTAAGAGGGGCTGGCTTAAACCAGCTGTTTAACCCACAAGCCTTAGACACATATCTGCAGCAAACTGCAAAGAGGATGCAATTAAATACACTGCTGATTACCACTCGTGGTTGCTCCTTCCTTCCTGCGTGGGATCCCTTTGTGAGCAGAAAGCTCGTGTGAGCGATCCTTCTCTGGTCCTGTGCAAAGTTAGCCCTCTTAATGCCATTTGCTGGTGACGTCGGATCCAGTAACTGCGACCGACTTTGCACTGAAGGAGGTCAGGGAGTGCGTGTACGCTCCTCCTTCGCCAAGCTGCAGGGACGTCACCACTAGCTGATGGCCAGCAGCTGAAGGGTGCTATGTCTTTGGTCAGCTAAGGGGCAGTGCTACATGAAGCGATGACAAATTATTTCCTTTCAGTCATGCAGTTGTACTCCAGGTTCAAAGCGGTTTAAAAGGCTGCCCAGCTGATATGATTTCCATGTAAGAACAGTTTACAGTAGTTTAGGCTACGCCTGTTCCCATTTGATTTAAGAGCATTTAAATAAGTTTGCATCTGCTTAGGTAAAACTGCTTAAGGTCATACCCTTGGATAAAGCTGGGTGTCTTCCTTCTGAAGGCTGGCAGTTCTCCCCCATCTGAAAAGCTTGAACAAAAGTGTTTGCACTTACATGCTTTGGGGGAATTCAGGGTTTTAGGGAGGCATTGGTATGACCCGAAGTCTTCCTGCAAAAAGAGGGAGGCCCATCTCCATCAGAGAGCTAACAAAGCCCCTCTCTCATACTCCCCAAGCAAACAGAGGCAATACCTTTAGCAGACCCATCAGCTCTCCTAGGCCAGAGAAGGACTTTGTCGAATACACCCGAACCCTGCCAGCACCGTGCAGAGAGCGGCTGAGCCGGCAAGGGCTGGAGGGAGCTACGGAGGTGGGCAGGGAGGGCAGGAGGGACCCGGAGAGGCGAAAGGTGAAGAGGCAGAGGAGCTCTTGGAGGAGCTGGAATGCACCAACATAAATTCTTGCAGGATGAAAACATCCGCTGTGCACAGGAAGCTCACCACTGGGTCCACGGCAGCCCGGGAACCCCCGAGGCCTGCCAGAAGCAAAGCAGGAGGGTTGGCGTCAGGGTGTCACAGAGCCATCTTTGCTCAGCCAAGGAGGGAGGCCGCATGCTGGGGACAAGGACGTTTGTCTCTTCTGGTTTTTGGGCCACTGAATAGAGGGAAAGGACCAGGGGAAAAGCAAAGAGAACGACTGCAAACAACAGCGTAAAAACGGGGTGCCAGGTCCGTTCCCAGAACGTGCCCACGCACATGTCCATAGCATCTGTGCTGTTTTCTCCCTGCCATCGGGGACAGGGGTGCCTCTTGTACAGGAGGAGGCAGAGGGAATGAGCTCTCAGTCTTTCAGCTGTTTAGGAAAATAAACAAGGCTGTGACAGAGCTGATTTCTGGCTCGCCTTCTCCCAGGCGGGTTAGGGGGTTTTTTGGTGATGGTTAAAGGAGGGAAGTATCACCTGGCTTTCCTGCTCCATTTCTCTTCTGTACTCTCTCTCAGATAGATTTTTCTAAAGCTTTCCATGTCCTCTCTTTCTTGATGGAAGATTCACGATTAAATACATACATGAACAAACAAATGAAAGAAATAATATATACTGTATTTATGTGTATATGTATTTGTGCCTTTTTGAGGTTTGGAGATATTTTCTTCTCCAGCCCCCATCCCCCTTTTTAGGTGCTATTTTCCCTTACTGAGAGCAGCCAGGGTGGGAGCTGGACAGGCAGGACGGAGCAGGAAAGCCCTCCTCTACCAGAGCCCCCCGGCTGCGGAGCCCCGTGAGCCATTCCCAGGCTGGGGCACACAGCACTTCCACACCGTCACTCTGGGACCGGTGCACGGGTGACGGCACTGCCCAAGCTCGCCCACCGCATGGCGGCAGGGGCGCCTTCCCCTCTCCCGGGGTAGCAGAGCCGAGCGGACAGCAGGCTGCCAGGTCTCGCAAGAAAGGCAGCGCTTGCCTGGGCCAGCATCCAGCGGGGAAGCCTGCGAGGAGCGCTGCGAGCGTTTCCACTTCAGCAGAGAACAGTCTCTCCTGTCACCACATCGAGCCATTGCTCCGGCACTACCCTACCAGCAACGGCTGTCGGCGATCTGTCACTCCCTCCGGCTTTTCTCGGTTCCTGCCTAGCCGAGATCCTCCTCTGCCTTCAGACAGACACAGTGCTCTCCCTTCCCAGGGCCACTGCAGAGGCTTGTCCCTGTGGTTAAGCCTCTGCTGTTGGTGTATCTTTGGGAATATCTTGTATTCAGTGGCAAGGAGAAGTAATTACTGAATTGAGCCTGCAAAGCATAAAAGCCAGCTAGGGTTCTTTCAGGATGAAAGAGGCAATAAAAACGCTGGTATTAATAGAAAAATATTTGTTACTTCATGGGATATCAGGGCTTCCTGTGGTTTGAGGTTACGTCTTGCATAGCTCGTTGCTGAACGCCTCGGGATGACTCTGCTTTCCGTTTTTTCTTTCGGCAGCCAGCTTGTTCGCTCTCAAATCAATGATCTGGTTTACAAATAGTGCGAGCAATTCTGCATCTCCTTATCGGATGTCCTCTCGCGCTCTGCTCCGTTTCCGCAAGCACGCGCAGACGCAGAATAGGCTGGTGATAGGTCTGTTTGCATCATGCCTTGGTGAAAGGCTGTAGAATAACAACTGGTCTGTAGAAAACCACACTGAGAGCTGCTATTCTACCTGCCTGATAGCACTAGAAAACAGCAACATTTAACAAAATTAAAAGGGCAGAAAATTCAAAACAAATGCAAATGAGAGCCTGTTACACACAATGAAGTTACCCTGGAGGACCCTTTGCCACAGGAAGTTGTCTCTGAGGCCAAAAAAATTTCTGAAATGCAAAAGAAGGCTGGGTAACTGTGTAAATATTGAGAATAGCCGTGTCAGAATTAATCCTAACATTAGTATATCCAGCGTTCACAGTTTACAGCTTGTAAAAGTCCGGGGTGGGGGGTGGGGGGTGGGGTGGATCAAGAAAACTATTATAAAGCTCAGATCACCACCGATCCACCTGCACCTTTACTGCTGAAAACCCCTGTGGTGGCCTGCCAGCGAGGGACACTGTCCTCCAAAAAGCATCACAGGTTAGAGATGCTGGCAGGATGCCAGACTCTGCCCCATCTTCCTCGCACGTCCCTGTCCCCACAAGACCCACTCTTGCAGGCAACAGCTCTCAGAGATTTCTCATATGAATTTTTTCCCTTGGCCTGTATGAAAGCACCTTCTGTTTGCTGCCTTTCCTGAACTCTCCTGCTGCTTCCTTGTTGAACGCAAGGACTTGATAAGCTCTTTATGACAGAAACTGTCTCCTCTGCCTCTCTGGCTGGGCCTCAAGCTGCTAATGCAATACCGGTCACCATCGCAGGCAAAGCCGTGCCGAGCCACTGGCATTCCAGCACTCAGGATACGGGTTACGAGTAAGGCACATCTGAATCCTGCTGATGCATCAAGCCTTGCGGCACGCTGATGGGTCACGAGGCAGGTGGAGGACCTGCCGCGGGAACCGTGACTTCCAGCTGTGCACCTCTTGGCAGCAATGCAGCTCAGCAAACTTTGTCCTCTTCGAGAGCCACGTGTGCCCAGGACAGCTGGAGAGCTGCTCCAGGGAAACACAAAGCAAAGATGCCGTGGCAGGCTCTCAGGAGAGGCTGCACCAGCCTGCGGAGAGGACTGCGTATAGCACACCTTCTCCCTTCCCCAGCACTTTGTTCCACCTCACACGGTCCCTGCCAGCCCACTTCTCCTTCTCGTCCTGGTCCCTCTGAACGGCAGCCCTGCTGCCTTCCAGCATTTCAGTTGCTCGCTTGGCTTGGGAACATCCTTGAGCTTGCTGAGGGTGTGCCCTGGCCATCACCCGGGTCTTTCATAAAGACACGGAACAGCACCAACCTGCAAGGAGTGTCTCTTTCAGCAGCTGCCAGCTGGACTCCACGCTGCTGATCGCATCTCTCTGGGCCCTGCACTTCAGCCAGCTCCCCATCCACCTTTTAGCCCACACGCTGAGCAGTTACTGCAGCAAGGCAACTATAAGAAATAGCAGCTGTCTTCACGCAGACTCAAATTGTGCCCTCCCTGCTGACCTGGTAATGCTGAACAGTGGTTTTCTTGTTATTCTACAGAGGTAAGAGAAAGCAAAGAACGACGACTGTTCAGCACGTGCTCTGAGCCTGGTGGTGCAGCAGCATCTGTTCCTCAGCCTGGCATCCCCAGCAAGTCCTGTCAGAGGGCCCCTCCCAGGGCCCTTATTGCCTTAGCACTGCAGAATCAGCTGCTCCGGGGTTACCCTGGTGGCCTCTCTGCAGCTACTCTGTGTGACTTTCCTTCAGACAGCAGATAAATCTTTCGTTCCTCCTTTCAATGCACCGGCTCGGTAGCGTGCCTGCATTTAGTGAAGGCTGGAAATGGCTACTGCTAGCAGCAGAGGAACTCGTGGTCTGCAGGAGAGGTGGAAAAGCTTTCAACCCTGGGGGCTGTTTGTTCCCTTAGCACTGGAAGGACCTGTACGTGGCAGAGATCCCTGGGCTAATCTATGGGTCCATATCCGAAACCGGCTGATCAGCACTTCACGTATCAGCTGATGCAATCAGATTGCAGTGCTGCAGCTTCATCAGATAATTCCCAATTATAAGAAGAAATGTTGCTGCTTGGCTGAATGAGCTAAACTTACTGGCCCAGCTGAAGTAGCTTAATTAAAGTCACTGGAAGGAAGCTGTGCTCATCTTTCCCGTGATTACATATATGGTTTATTGCTTATCATTTTTTTCCCCAATTCCAGATATAGGAGAATATGAAGAAGTTTATGTAGGAAGCTTCACTGGCATCCTAACTGTGAATGAAACTCGCCTGAGTTGACAGAAGACCAAGAGAGAGATTCAGTAGGGATATTGCCTCCTGTCCAGTGGTAGCCCGCACTTCTCTGCCTATAAACATGTTACTCAACAAAATTTGTCACCATTTCTCAGCAGCTGAGCACAAATATATTCAATGATTACCATTGGCTTGTGACCCAGCTTGCTCTGCGACACCGCTTGAAAGCCCGCCCATGACTCCCGAGAGATGCTAGCAGGGTAGCGCATCTGTGGTGCTCTGCAGAAGACCACTTGTGCTGTGGAGATCGGCTCTTCGTTTCCAGAATAAGCAGTTACAGCATGCAAACTGATAAACTCCTACTCAGACTCAGTTCCAGCTCCATTTCAGTCTCTCTGATTTATCAGGCAATGCATCGCAGAGCATGCATGTTGCTCCTGGAGACATCTAGTGAGTAGGCAGCATAATGCAAACTAGCATAGCCACCTAAAAGCACATACTGACAAGCTTGCCTCCCACACGAAATATGAAATAGGACATCGAATTTCCAGTCTCTAGCATACACCTCTACCAGCTTTGTTAAAATAAAATCTTTTATTCACTGTGGTGAATATCAGATTTATTAATCTTACGCTGAACAACACAGGCTTAAACACATGGGAACCTTGACTCCTCTACCAATGATACAGTCTGATTCATCAGTTATAGCCTCTGCAAAGGCATCTCACTAAGACTCAGTGGTTTTCACTGCACTGAATATTTGGGTGTGTTGGGCATTGCTGTCCAGCCCATAGCACATATGGCCTCAGAAAGCAAGTACAAACCTATTTTAAATTGAAAGAGAGAGGAATCCCCTCAATGAAAATAAACAAGAGACCAGAAATTGTTGGCCAGGGAGTCTTTGGATCACCAGCCTTCCCGAGGGCTGTCAGAGCTGTTCCTGTTCACATCCCGGAAGGGAAAAAAAGTGGAGGAAATCCCTGCAAATTTTCTCCCTTTGGAAGCAGGTGAAATGGAGCCCTGGCATTCTCATACTGTCCTTTTGGACAGGGGGACAACTCGGATCAAAGAGAGTGTGGCGACTCTGCAGCAGGAAGCTGGAGAGCAATCTACAATTCAAGCTGTCAAGAGCAAGGGATGCAAGTGCAGGAGCAGAGCACCCTTGGGCAGAAGAACCTGTCGGTCTCTTAATCAATCAGTTCCACGGCACCGACTTTTACATCTAAAACAAAAGGGGCTGTCTGGACGTCTGCTGATAGAGCAAGTCCCAGCACCATCGTCATCCTCCATACAAAGTACTCCCCTGTGCCCCAGAGTGGGCCCATTTCAGTTAAAGTGACTTTGATAACTAAATCAGCAAGCAATTCTTCATACAGATCATGAATTTTTGACCTTGATTTGTGGTGGTGGGTTGTGTTTTGGATTTTTTTTTTTTTGTTTGTTTGTTTGGTTGGTTTTTTTTAACTACAGAACAGGCAAGTATAGTCCATTGGTTGGTGTAATTCAACATTTCCTTTTCATGCAAAACAGAAAACAGTGAGTCTATGCACACATATTTAAACCACTCCATTACTTAATGGGCAATTTTACCTGTTAATTGTGCCAAGGTTAAATATGTACAAAACAGCTTTTAAAACTTTAAAAAATAGTTTAAAACTTCCTTAAATGGATACATAGCAGCAACGAGTTCATCAAAACATGTTTTGCCTTCCAAACAGATTGATTACACTAAAGCTGTAGTACAGTTATTAGATATTGCTAGTGAAATAGCTTCAATTGCTTATGGTCATCAAGTCCTTCAGCATTTTAAACCTAGTAAATATCATCTTCTCAGCCAATTTTTATACATGTAATGGAAGAAGGAAAGAAACAAGCTCATTGCCGTCTCATCTCCTCAATACTACCTCAACCTAATTTCACTGAAATATTTGACCAAGTTCTGGACAGAAAATATTTTTTAGATGTCAACAGGTGAGGACGATGCTGTTAAGTTTCGAGAAACAGTTTGTCACTTCCACAAACCGCGCAGCCTGACTTTTATAAAACACTGATAGCAAACCTGTACTCTTACATATGGTTTAGTAGTTTGTTTAACTAGATTAAGTTACATTTATGCCTGAAAATTGGTATCTGTAATTTAGTCAAATTTACTTTAAAGTGTTTTATCTTATAATAAACCTTAAACCTTTAAATCTTGAAATAAAATTATATTTAAAAAATCTATCAGAAATTAATATCCAACTAAATGCAAAAGTTCTACTTTATTTTTAAAACTGTCTTTGTTACTCAGTACACTTTTAAAACGCAGTATAAACCTCTGGCACTTCTAACAGCAGGGAACAGGACAGCGTGGACACCCTTCCCGCAGCACTCCAGTAGCATCCCCGCGAGGAGCCGATAATCCCCATCTGGTTTGCAGCCGGCAAACGCCACCATCCCAGACACGCTATCGCGAGCGGCAGGAAACAGCCGGCACGTCCAGCCCAGATGGCAAGGTCCCACCGTGCACAAACACCAAGCCTCTCCCAACAGGCGCTCGCTTTGTTTCTCTCCCGTTCTTGGTTTGGAGTCTGGGGCACAAATACAAATGGAGGGCTGCAACGTGGACGCCCGAAGTCAGCTGCCGTGTTGTGCTGAGCCTCAGGCGGATGAGCTGCCCAACACTGTCAGGGTTTTGGGAAGCCCTTGGCCAGACCCTCATTGCTACACGCCAGCAGCATTAAACGGCCAGGAGACAGGAGAGAGTGTAATTAAGAGGTACTCTCCACTACCATACGTCCCCAAATTCAGGCCATGAGCGCGCTGCGAGTCATTACGGCACTGTGACGCCAGCCGTGAGCCGCTCAGGATGGAGCTCCCTGTGCGCCCCGGGGCCAGGCTGGGCACTGGGCAGCTGGGCTCCATCCTGGGCTGTGGGCAGCTGCCGCCCCCAAAGCCTTACAGTTATTCCTCACATCCTACTTCATATAACGCCTCCCACGAGCAGGTCCTCGCCCTCTGAAGAGCCGTGGGGCTGAACTACCCAGGAACGGCCATTGCCAAGAAAAACCCTGACAGTCCTGCATGCGTAAAGGAGCTGTACTGGAAAAGCAACAAAAGCAGCCCCTACTTGAATTAGGGGGAAATCGATAATTTGTGGTGCATCAGGCTCCATATTAATCAAACCAGAATTTCATTGGTTTGCACTAATAAATGAAACTCCTTACATGAAAGGCAACACTTTACCATTTACTGTGTGAGCAATCACTATTAAAAAGGAAGGCAGCTACGTCACAAAATGTACCTGTGCTCCTTTGTTTTAGTGGCAAATTAGCCCTAATTATTTTCAGTAATACTTAACAGCCTGCCATGTAAGTGCCACGTACCTTAAGTTAACGTGCATCAGGGCACTGTATTTTGTAAAAAACAAATAAAGTAGTAATGGACTTTAAAAGCCAGGTGGGACCATGAAATCATCCCGAGAACCTTATCCAGCCGCCCTTGTGCAAAGCCCAGCAAGCGGGAGCTCTCTGGGGTTTGCTCCTGGGACTCCTCATGCCCCAAGCCAGACGCGTACTCCCGGGCCAGAAAGCCAAGCCACGCAGTCATCCCAACAGCCCCAGCAAGGAGATGAAGTCCTCAAACTGTGTATTAAGTGTATCTTAAGGGATAGCAAAGTAAGTTTCCACTGGGTATGCTTCAAATTCTTGTCCAATATACTGTATTTTTTTCCTGAATGGATACATGCTGTATTTCTACTGGCTATTCAGAAATGAAAGAAATAAAACCTCATCCAGACCATGACTTCATTTCTCAAAAAAAAAAAACCAAAAAATTTTTGTTGTTTTTTTGTTTTGGGGTTTTTTTGGTGGTTTTTGTTTGTTTGTTTTTGTTTTTACATTTCACACTTTAGGACCTAGCACTCAGCTGGCATAAATGGGTTTAATTCTGCTGGCTACCATATTGCTACATCCCTAGTAAAGCAGGGTGGGTTGGAAAGCAGTGCGTGGTCTTACCTAGACAGACATGCTCAGGAAAAATAACCTAAATTAAGTCACTGCTTGACTTTAAGTGGATTAGTTAAACTGCATTCAATCCCTCAGTGCAAGTTCTTATTCAGAAGCAAAATGACCTAAATTTGATTTACCCCTAGTCATTTCCAAACTTAAATAATATTAAGACTGCTTTAAATCAGAGTAGGACTGAACCCATGGAGGTTAAATGCAGTTTAAGCAATACACTTACGTAGACAAAAAAAAAAAAAAGAAAATATCCAAAAGCTACTGGCATTAAACTGCTAATTGATAAGACTGCTTTTCCGTTAGTATGTTAGGTAATGCTGGCTGTTAACCGCAAACATTTTTGTGCTCGTAATTGCCTTAAAACAAAACTTGAGCCTAGGCAAAGAAAATCGGGAGAGAAAATTAAACTTCTGGTCGGCATCGGATTTTTTTCTAACTGAAATCAAAAGAAACGGTAGGCTTATCTCTTTCCCGTGCTCAGGAACTTAATTAGGAGAGCAATTCTCCACTAGCTGATGTGGATAGGCCAGGTACCACCAGCTAAGCATCTGCTTCAAAAGAACGGAAAGAGATGGAGACAGCACCAGCTGTAAAAGAGCTGAACCTTCAATAAAAATGGAATATTCTTGGCTGAGAAAAACCAAAGTCTACAGATCACTACGAGGTTCGCACCATGTGAGTCCTGTTAGATCCACGTCCACCGCAAAATGAGAATTTCTCAGGATAAAAAGAAAACCTGGCCTCCATCCCGCGGGCAGCCCCGTCTCCACCTCTTCGCTGGAAGCACGGGAGGACGCATCCCCTTGCTTGCACCCGGTCTGAAGCGCTGCACTGTGGTGGCCTTCTGGGCAGGGTTTTGCAGACAGAGCTGCACTTCCGCTGCTGGTGGGCCAAGCGGGTGGATGTCAGCACACTCGCACCCAGATGAGCTGCTGTCAGGCTAATACCACAGGCACCTCCGAGAGCCTGATGACCCTGCGCAGCCTTCGGATGGGGACTGGCTCACGTCCAGCTGGCACGAAGGCAGCTACAGCAAGCACAGACCTCCCCTTGCAAAAGCTCATGGCAGCACCGCAAGCTGCAATAGGGGCAGGTCACCCCCATTTCATAAAGCCACTGGCAATAGCTGAATCCCTCATGTACCGAGTCTCCTATGGAAGCGGAATGGGATCCTTCCTCAGGCAAATGCTATAGCTCCTCCCTAAATTTTGGCACGTGCAGGAGCCACGTTCCCTATCCATCACAAGTGTTACCGTCCTCCCACTTGACCTCATTATAGGGATGCCACTAATATTTTGCATTTCCATAGGACTCGGTGATGTGACAACGTCACGGTACAGAACTAGGCCACCCAGGCTGTGTTCCCATAGAAATCACTTCGGCATGACAAATCCACCTCGCCTGTTCAAAGCTATCAGATGAGCAGTCAGGTATCCAGTCAGCTCCTTGTAATGCGTTTTGTGGCAATCTTCCGTAACATTTTGGATAATTACAGGTTATGTCGTTAATTAGGGAAGTAAATGAGCCCTGGGTTTCTGCTCCTAGCAAAACCACAGAGTTACAAAGGCAACAATATTTTAAGTAAATAGCCAGCCTTTGAAAGAAGACTCTCTGGTGCTCAAGATATCGTTTTAGTGAGTTAATTATCCAGCGTGCCACCCTTTCATTATCTGGCAATTCAGCAGTTTCATTAAATCCTTAGGCAAGGGCCCCCCCCCCCCCCCCCCCCCTTGTACACAGCCAGCTCTGCGGGGATTGTCGCTGCTCACGAGCAGATCCCCAGAGGCATGTCGTCTGACACCCCAGCTGCTGGGGCAGGGAGGGCTGCTCTTCTCACCTCGACATCCTGGAGGTTCTTCTTGGGGGAGGGGGAAGAGAAGCAGAAGAAGGAAAAAAAAAAAAACCCCACTCTCTGAGACCAGACAGCAGGATGGAGCAACAGGGCCAGCCTTCCCGGTCGCTTCCCTGCAGCCTTCCACGGCGGAGTACGCACGTTTGTAATGACTGAAGAACAACGCATCCGTCCTCCAAAAACTGCATAAAGCGCAGGCTGGATGGCAAGCGGACACAGAGCCAGACTCTCTGTTTTGGGAGGGATTAACTTGATTCACCAGAGCACCTTATTGCACACTGAACATTCGACTAGCTGTGTTTAAACCCAGCCCCATTCACTGAAACCGTCTGGGCTTTTCTGGCTGAGGATGCTCACGTTTAGGCACCTGCTCCCAGATCTGCTGAGCTGGCAGCGGCAGCACAGGGACAGCCTGCGTTGCACACCCCATACACCCTCTTTCCCACTGCTGGGAAGAGTCAACCTCTCTGTCTGCAGCCTTCCGTGCGGGGGAGCACGGCACGGTAGATGCGCGCACGGGGGAGCAGCGGGAGAGCACAAGACTAAGATTACGCGGGTAAGGACACAGAGCCACGCAGCAAAGCCACCTTGGTCTCAGGCCTTTCTAACGACTCGGACGCAGAGGAATGGATTATTTGTTACTCTAAGAACACCAAAGAGAGAAAAAGATGTCTCCCCCACTCCACGTCATCCACCTTTCCTAGGATAGGATTTTAAAAGTAAAGATGAAGCTATACAAAGAATTCTGTTTTGCTAATCAGTTAATATATTGTTCCCAGTGTTACAGCACTGTTATATAAATAGCAATTCCCATTGTTTCCTTTGAATAAAAAGCCCACATCTATTCTTCTCGCATCCCGATTTATTTTCTTTGACAAAGTTTTAATAATGCAAAATCAACACTACTCCACCACTCTCTAGAAATAACTGCCCTCTAATTTAGTCTTATGCTTTTTTTTTTTTTTCCCCCAGTGAACTTTTTGTCAGACATTCAGGAAGCTCAGATGCAAATATTTTTGGCTCACATTTTTTTTCGGCTAATCAATGGCATAAACCACACTGTGTTACTCATCAGCTTACCAGGCTATCGAAAGGATCTTGGCTACAGTAATATCAACTGAATCAGAAAAATAGACAAATCACTGCACCTCAGATAAAAACATCATTTGGCGCTTAAATTGCATATGCCAAGCTGAGATTCTGGTCTTAAAAAGAGAAGAAAAAAAGGGAGAAAATTTGAGTAATTTACTTTGGACTTGCTCGCTTCCACCCAGCAAACGCTTTTCAGAATTCAGAAATGCCTAAATGCGGTATTATAGAAAGTGCATGAAATAACGGGCTCCTGCGGACGCAGATGTCTCAGGATACAGGCAGACACCAGCCAGAACCGCTGCGAGAGCCCGGCACTTGAATACCCTTGCACACCGGCCATTGGAAGAGGCGGCCACAGCCCCACAACTGCCAAACGCATCTGATCTGGATTACGTTTGAGCACATGATCACATTTCAGTCAAATTAGCGGGTACGTAATAAAGGGACTGAGCCAGCTCTATTCCGACTGCATGCTGGCTGAAGGGTGACGGGCGATCCGGTTTCAGCCCTGGCCGCACAAAGCAAGCCACACACCGTTTTTCAAGTGTGTTTGAAATAGCAGCACCAATCTCCTCTGCACCATCGTCCCGCTCCCCCGGCACAGGACACCCTCCCACCAAGGAACAAGCGCAGCAAGGCACTGCTTCAGCGAGCCTGCAAAGAGCCTCAGACCAGCTGAGGATCTGGAAATGCCTTTGCTTTATGTATGCTCCTGAGGCCAACTGCTTGAAGCCTTGCTGTGCACTGTTTGCAAATCCCTCTGCTCATCTTCAAGGACCAGCATTTGGGATTGCAGCAGGACTGCCTCTTCCCCAGCGCTTTCGCCACCACCCCACCCCTCTGTCGATCACGGGCAGCAACTCTGATGGATAAACCTTTTATCTCTAAAAAGCCGCTTAAAACCACCAGTTCAACCTAAATTCCAAAATCAAATAGAAGTGAGCAAGACTCTGGTCACAGATGTATCTAATTCTCAGTCTGGCATCGCGTCGGGAGATGCTCCCCCACGGCTCAGGAGCAGCCACGTGCTGGGCTGCGGCAGGGGGGCAGGCAGGGGTGCCTCACCCTCTCAGCAGCGGTACTGACTGACAGCAGGGCAGGATAAATACACCTTGAGTCACTCTCCTGTAACGTGCATCAGGGCAGTGCATTAGAGGGGGCGAGGAGTGGGCTGAATAAGCTTTAGGTGATGTTTCACAGCATGGTTTTGCATGCAGTTCTGTGTATTCCTGGGTCGGAACGTGAAAGAAGCTGGTATCAAACACCTGGTGGGATAACCTCTTGCAGACAATTCTGTCACCCCTCCACACTATCCCTCCTCGTTTCTCTATGTGATATTATCATGCCAGCTTCTGACACATACACGGTCATACAAACATCCCTCTGTTGTTTGGGGAACAAAAGTATGGCTGTTTAGGAGAGGAACAGAAGAACATTTGTTTATAAACAGCATTAACACCCCTGCGCTTTGACCTACGGGCAGTTTTTGTACGCAAGCAGAGCAAGATAAACTCATTGCTTAGATGGGAGAGCTTGTGAAAAGACAGGTGTTTCTAGGTGAAGAAAGCACTTCTTGGAAAAAGGAATCGTCCGAGTTAAACGAAAATTCAGGTAATTCTGTGCTTTCAACCTCCATTTCACCTTCTACATATTCATTTGTGTATTCTTCATTTCCATCCTACAACTATTTTTCCAACATTTCCGATTTTTGGGAAGTAGTTCCCCAAAATGATCCTTTGGAACGAGCAGGACGTACGAAAGAACTCCATCCAGTGTCGATGCCATGACTCTCTCAAAAGCCACTAATTTTGCAACCACTGAATAGCAGCAGCACCAAGTGGTGATCCTGGCTGTGGCGCCTGTGCGTGCCTCTCAAAAAAGCCATTGAAACCTGGCTGGGCAGCGTAAGTGTGAAGAAACTTCTCTGCATCTCACCCAGGTAAGACCATAAGAAAAAAAACAAACACCAAAACCGACTAGCCAACGTGGGCGAGGGGGCGAGAAATAAAATTTTAAAAAGCTGCACCAGATCCTGTGCTGGAAACAATTGACACAACCCACGTCAAAAGACCCATCCAGGATCAGAACAGTTGAGATTCTGGCCCCGCGGTTTTAGGCCAAAATCTCAAATTTCCAGTGAACCAGACATTTCTTGGACCTGCTCGGTAACACTGACGTTCCTATGCATTTCACTGCCAGGAGATGCAGCCCTGGAGTTGAGCACTACGCTGTTCCCAGAGTCCAAATCCCAGGGAATACACATATGGTCATCTTGGAAATTTTCTGTTTGTTTGGCTTAAGTTTGTTGAAACTGATGTGCATCAAATGGATGTCTCAGGCTCAATNACTTCTCACTTTCTGAAAGCTTCCAGCTAACTGCTTAGCTCTCACAGCACCCAGCAGTTTTAAAAAGAAATGAGTTTCTAGATTTGTATCCACATGGGAAAATCTGGTTGCAACTGTGGTTAGCGAGTGCTTGATAGCTTAGCTTTGCCTGGAGCGCATAAGCACACCGATAGCTGGACAGCATACTTTCCCAAACTACGTGGAGTGGGTAAGACTAGAAATGCATGCAGCCATTCTTAAGAAACCGACAAAGGGAACAACATCTTAGCCAATTACAGAGATGGAGTTTTTCAATTAAATGTGAAATGATTTTCCTCTGTCACGTTTCCCTTCGTTCTCATTTTTTTTTTTTAATTAGGTTAATTCCCTCTGTGCTTGCTGCACATTAGCGGGATGGAGCTGTGGGAGTCAGCCTGGACCAGGATGGGACTGGGCAGTTCCAAGAACAGGGCCGTATTCCAGCTCTCACAGACCAACTCTGAACACGAGTTCACATTAGACGAGTAATGCTGCCAGCACAGCACAGCTACATTTCACAACCCATCTGGCAGCGGTGCAAAGCCATTCCACAGTGCGCAAGGCAGGGTAGAAACCTTGCATTACAGTTCCCTGCAGAAAGCTTGGGACAGGTCTGTGGCTATCACAAGACACAGCAGCAGAAGAGTTGCAGCAGCCAGACCGATAACAGCCCAGAAATAAACTGCCCCTTCCTCTCAACTGTTGTCTGTATTATCAGCACTTTTCCTGAGAGCACGAGTCCAGAAAAAAATATCATGTATGACAGCGTGAAACAAAACAGCAGAAGGGGTATGTGTGCTCGCATGGGAGAGAGAGAGAAAAAAAGCTCTTTTTGTTTTTTTTTTTTTTAACCTAAGCTAGTATCTAATCTCAGGAATTTGGCTCTCAATGCCTGTTTTCACAATATCAAAATCATCCTCTGCATTGCAGCTTCCATGACTTCTCAGTTGTCTTTATGTCTTACTGCAGAGAAGCTGCACGTCACATTCCTCCAGTCTGACCCCTGCTCATGGAGCATCTCCTGGCCCTCACTGCACCCTCCCCTTCCTCATCTCCCTCTCTTTCTGCACAGAGCTGTTTAACTCTTCCCATGAACCCAGCTCGTATTGTATCCAGCACTCAGCGCTTCATCTCAGTCATCGGAGGGACCACCAGAGCACAGTTTGGGCAGGTCCCTTGCTGTCAGCACAGAAGGAGATCAGAGTCTTGGGCTGGTGCAGAAGTCACGTTGCTCCTCCAACGTCCCCTCTGCGGCCAGCACGCTGCCCCTTACTCCCCACAGGGATGAGGTCTCCAGTCCTGCAGCCCATCCTATTTGGCTGCTGTCCCTGCAGAGCTAAGCCTTGGTCACCGTGACATGAACCAGCGGCAATGGGAACAGGCAGCTGTGTTCTTCCTTGCCTCAGCCAGTGCCCTGCAGATGCCGTCCGGCTGCTGCTCCAGCACCAGCGGGGAGCTAACAGCCTAGGAGAGAGCATGGTGGCTGCTGCTCGCGTCACCACCCTTGGGGAGAGCGGCAGCATCTCCATCCTTTGGGACAAAAGTAGCCTGCTTAAGTGTGATGCAAAAACAGGAATTGCCAGATGTTATCAGGCCCATCTAGAACAATGTCCTTGGTTTGATGGGGACAGCACCAGATGTTTCGGGAAAAGATGAAAAAACCCCACAAGGATGAAGGCAAGGGATAACTTCCCCATCCCCAAGATGTTACAGAGAGTAGGGAGGTTTATATCCCTTCCTCCGTCTGTCACTGCGTATGATGTTTTGTCTCTCTCTCTAGAGAGGATTCAGTGGACACCGCCGAACAACACACACATCTGGGTAAAATCAAAACTCACCCGGGGACTATTCTTTTGCGCAGTAAAAGAGGAAAATTCCACTGAATGGGATCTGCCCCCAGGCAGCACATTAATACACAGACAAGCGATGATAACAGACTCCATTTGGTTTCGATAGTGCACTCGGCCCTCCTTAAAAGCAGCACTTCGGAGATTCCTGGGATAGCCATTGCCTTGCACATGGATGAACGTGAAGGGGTGTGTATTTGTGTGCACATAAAGCAGAGCGTGCGTGCATACCTGCGTGCACGTGTTTACGCTTCAGGTTTTTGAACTGTAATTCCCTGTAATTAACTTCTATTTATTGTTAACCTAGGCTCAAATTTCATTTTTCAAGAAGTGTAAATCCCTGCAAGAGAGAAAAATAAAATGCTACTTCTAGTATTTAGGGAAAACCAGTCACTAAAACCAGGCACTCAGGTCTCAGCCATAAGTCAACAAAAGATGCTGGGAGATAAGGTGAGAGCAGAAGGACACCTACTGCATCCTCCAGGAGGTCTGCCTCTATTTTTTGGAGGCTAGGGAGAACAGAAACTTACTGTTTTATTCTTTCCCAAATGGAAAGGTGCAGCACAGCAGCACGAACAAAAATTGTGGGGTGTTTTGGTTTAGTGCGTGGTTTGGTGGCGTGGGATTTTTTTGTTTGCTTGGGTTTTTTTTTTTTTTTTTTTTTTTTTTTTTTAAATTCAACAGGGCCCTGGTCTGGGCCAGCATGGCGTATGGCAAAAGCAGTAAGAGCCTCTTAAAGGCAGATGTCAGAGAGCCTCCCCCAGGTTAAATTTTATCCTAATCTCTAACTTTGAAAGACTATTTTAAACCCTGCTTCATGAGTTTTAGTGTCTAGCCAAAAATGTTTTTGTCATTAATTACAGTCACTTTGTCCTTGCTATTCATAGGATTCCACTCCCTTTTTCGGATCTTGCCAAGACCTTGGCATCTCTGTTCAGTACAACACTGCCATCCAAAAAGGCCAAGAGAATATTTATTGAACCGTCACAATGGCAGCCACGTCCTTTCCCTGGGCCAACGCAGTTACCTGGTGAGAGTAACACGTGCACAGCCACGGGCGTTTCCCTGCACCCGCCCACGCTGAACACAGCACACTCTCCCGTCTCCGAGGTCAGCTCGGACCTCTCGGAAGAGCTTTCCCACGTAGTGGCTCGCCCCTTCACATCCCCCGCAGCTCAGCCCCTGCCCTCCTCCTGTATCAGCAGCCGCTGTGCAAAGCCTTGTGACGAAGTCTATGAAGCACACCGCACCAGCCAGCTCCTCCCCAGCAGAGTCAATGGCTCTGAGCAGCCTGCGAGGCACCATTCCTTGTGCAGAACCTGCTCCTAGATGCTCTTGTACCATGACTCACGTAGAAATTGGGGCTAAACCACTGTAATGTTTTCGTAATATTCTGGCTTTCACAGAGACACCGTGCTATAGTACCAATTCTTTCTGCTAACAAAGAAAAATTCCCCCCCTCCCCATTAATTCCAGATCAAGTGTTTGATACTCAGGTTTAAGTTCACAGCAAGTTTCTAAAGGCTTATGGCGAACCCAACTGAAGGCCGTGCACATAAACTGCGTCTAGTCTCATTATATTCACTTGGCTTACAGAGAGCTAGAACGGAGCTGTACATTGTGTTTCTTGAGCCCCATAGCAGAGCTGCGAAAGCTTCCTTTCCAGAGAAACAAAGAGCTTTTTCTTATCTTTGGTGGCCCGCAAGTTAGCACATGCTGTAACGTTAGCCAGGGGTACCATCTCTGTGGTGGAGGAAAAATCATGTGGCTGCACACCTTTGAAATGAAGCTGCATGATGCATCTACCCTTCGCTGGTTCGTCATAGCCTTGGTTGCATGATGTTAACAAACAAGCCCCAACCAACCAAAAAACCCCAAACCCGCACAGCTCTTCCACCTGATGTTTAACAGCACATCCGCAGCAGAGCACACTTAACATTTAGAGCAGCATCACATGGATCTACATACCTCATCTACATCTTGAATCAAATTGCTAGATTTACATCGGGATACCAGCTCTTAAAATGACAGAGGTCTAAAAATGTCTCAATTTGAAAGTGAGATTGCCAGGTCAATACAGCACAGTAATCGGGTGACAGGCTCAGAGCAGACAGTGCCAACAGCAGCCACAGCAGGTCACTTCGGGCAAGACACACCTAGGTTACTCTGAAAACCCCTTTGACAGTCAGGAATTACCACACCTAATGAGGAATTAATGACCTGACCCCTTCAGCAAACAGAGGTTTCGGTATGGTCATTTGAAGGCAGCTCAGCACAGCATCTGAGGTGGGAACATTGCATCTCCCCTGGGCAGAAATCCCTCTTCCAGGCTGACATTTCAAATCACTTCCAGAGGTTCTCAGCAGGAGAGGCTCGGCTGACCTCAAGTAATGTCAAGGAAAGCGTGTGGAAATTTGCGTGTAGGGCAATTCAGTGGCTGAATGGAAAAAGCAAATCTCCTACTGCACGGTACTTTGCCCACCTCGTGTTCAAAGCGACTGACTGAAGGGGCAAGGGCTGCTTGGCGTTGCAGAGCCAACAGTCCACCTAACGGCTCACCAGGTTTCGCTTTTTAATGAAGGGGACACTTTATTTTTGGCCACACGAATGTTATTGCTCCGAGCTCTCGAAAGGCAAAGGTTAAGAAAGGAAGACTATGTGGAAGTGGTTTCAGGCCAGTTTGTCATGGGGATAGGAGAGGCAAGTGGTAATCATTAAGCGATTAAAACACTTACTCATTCCCAGTGAACGCTGCCTATGCTAATTATGCAGAACTTCTTCCTCAGAGTACAGCCACTAATTTAATCTCCTACTATCTGCTGCAAGCCAATTAAAGGAAAAAACAACAACAACCAACTGTGAAACAAATGATGAAAGTATTAATAAAACGAAGTAAGCATTAATAAAAACCTAAAACCAAATGCTTGTTCTGCAAAACGCTGCTGCCATGCAAGGACTCCCGAGGAGCACGACGCTGGCCCGAGCCCTGCTCCTGCACCGGGCATGCCGAGCTGCATGTCTGAGCAGCCCGGCGTGCATGCATGGTGCCGGCAGCGGTGACAGCCACCTCCAATGTTTTGTCACTTCCACCCTGCCAGAAGGACTACTTGTGTGACCAGCCCCTAACCCACTCCACTGGCAGTAGGAAAGGCTATAACCTCTCCCCATTTAAACCCCAGAGGTCCACCAGCCTGCTCCGGGGACAACACCCCTGGCAGGAATAGGGTGGGATGGGAGAGGAAGGCTTCAGGCTGAGGAACCTGGAGAACGGGTTTCCATTCCTAGCTCCGCCGTGTCCTCGCTCTGACCTGCACCACGACTCCCTCCACGCTCGTTGCGCCTTCCTCTCCTGCAACTGCTCGAGGCCAGGGCTGGCCTTTCTCAATGTGTTCAAGCTTGATGGTGGCTCAACAGCACCGCTGTCACGCAACAATTAGCGATCCCTATTGCAACATACCTGCTGACGGTTACGATGACACTTGCTTCATGGCTGCCTGAATATCACAGGCAGAAGAGAAATAGCAAGAGTTTTAAAAGGAGCAAATAATTTATTAGTTGGAGGACAGAGCGGTCACCCAGCCTAACACGTTGCTCAGTATTTCCCAGTAGTACCAACAGAAAATATTTACTCACCATTGATAAGAAAACCCTGGACTGAGGTGCTTAGGGTGATGTAACTGCGTCCCACAAGCCCAGCACTGACACCATGTAGTACTGGAATGCTCTCCTACCCCGGTTCCTTCTCTTTTTGTAAGGGGGGGGGGCGGGTGGAAATCAACCCCAAAGCGTCCTCCTCTCTTTCCCAGAGCTCCCTTGTTGCCTGCTCAGAGTGGTTCAGTGGTTAATTGCTTTGATGAGGATGCAGGAACACCTTGGCAGCACAGCCGCCATGTGCAGGCAGGTCCTTTGCAGGGGGGCTGGACCGGGCAGAGCAGCTCCGCTCCTTCCAGCAAAACCTGAGCGTGAGCCGAGCAGCCTCAAACCCAGGGGAGCACAAGGCAACCGCTCAGGCTTGCTGAGCACCTTGCACTGGGGGGGATCAGTGCAGCCGCTTTGCCGCACGCCGATCCCCCTCGCTCCTCAGCCCGGGCACAGGAGCGGCTTTAGCAGAGCTGCGATGAGATGCAGGGGACAAATCTCCCTGTTTGAAAACGGTGAGGAGAGAAATGGAAGAAACCTATGTTTACTCATGACCTTGCTTATTCTCCCTCCTCTTCAGGCCATCGCTATTTTCTCCCATCGTGTGCCAGTTACCCATTCTTTCTGGCCTGACCGCAGTATCTTTTTTTCTGATCTCTTGCAACTTCTTTTACCCGTTCAGAGATCCTTACGCACAGTGAGCGGACACCTAAGGAGTCTAGGCGCTGTGTGCCAGCTCTCGTCAGCCTCTCTCTTTCCCCGGTAAGGCAATGTCTACGCCGCCATCGTGGGATGCGACAGCAGTACGGGTAGGATACCCTTCCCAGCCCTGAGCTGCTCCGAGTCCGGTCACGACGACACCTCCAGCTCGCGGAGCGAAGGACGTTAGCAGCTGGGGGTGGGATAGAGCCCACGCAGACGTGCTTTGCACAGCATCCGACAGAGGCACAGCAGAGTTTCCAGCCCCGCGTGCTGGGATCAGCAGGAGCGGGGTGCTGCGAGCCCTGCTCCGAGGAGCACCCAGGTACGGGCTGGTGACCAAAACTCCCCTGCAGTGTCAGGGTGGTGAGGCTGCCAGGCCTCGAGCGTGAGGCTGCATGAATTGCGTTGGAGAGCTAGACATTGCCAGCGTGTTTTGCTTTGAAGAAACCTGTAAACCAGTTAATGTGTCAGAAGTTACGGTAATTATAAGGCCTGACAGCCACCAGGCTGGGTAGCAGCAGTAGCTGGAGTATTCTGTGGCAATGAATCAAGCTACAGTAAAATAATTACTTTGACTTAGAAAAAATAAGTGGGTTGTGGTTTTCTTTTTTTTAAGAGAATAAGTGGAATCTTTTCTTTGCCTCCTGCTACTTGAACATGTAGTCAGTCTCATTTCAAGTGTTATTCTCTTCAGTCAGAAGGGGTAGAAATAACTGGAAAATAGCAAAAAAATCTGACAAAAGAGAATTTAAATCCTCTTGACAGCAAGAGCTTGGACTTTAAAGCTCCCTGTATCTCATGAGATAGAAATGCAAGATTTAGCAAGTCTATGAATATTTTAATAGGAAAAAATAAAGCACAAGTTCTAATTTATATGCATACACACACACATATACGTATATATACACACAAACTAAAAATGCACATCCACTTCCCCTGCCTCATGCCAACCATCCGTGGCCGGTTTCTTCTCCACTTCTCCTTAAGGGTGGAGACCTGGTTGCAGATGCCACCATGTTGTTTAGCCTTGGCTAAAGGAGATTTTCAGAAGAGCCTGTCACGCAAAGTGACCCTGCCATCCCTTCGTCTCTCATCCTAAAAACGCTAGCACCGATGCCAGCAGAGAAGGCTGGAAGCGCAGCGCCAAGCCTCATGCTCGCACCCTTGAGGTTTTATGAGCAGGGGCCCGGAAGACATGACCTACCAGGGGAGGCTGAAGGAGCTGGGACTGCTTAGTCCAGCAAAAAGAAGGCTGGGGCACAGGAGAAGTAGAGGGGGCAGAGAGGGGGTGGTTGCCGTAGCCAGCCTTACATACCTAAAAGGCTGCCACAAAGACAAGTGAATAACTTGTTTTCCGTGGCCGCAGTGAACAGGGCAAGTGGTAACGGACGTTAATCATAGCGAAGGAGGTGCAGCCTAGACATTAGGAAAAGCTTTGCAATGGGAAAGCTAACAGAGCACCAAAATGAGATTGCCTAGGGACGACATGGAGCCCCAGAGCAGGGGACCTGTAGGAAGCTATTGGGACGGAGGTAGGTAGAGCTGGTGAGACCTTTCTGGTCCTGCCCAGACCCATTCCTCCGGAATGTGCTGTTTAACGAAGATGTTGCTGGCGGAGCTTTCCCTGGCTGCAGTCAGAGAGGTCCCTCATTAGCAGAAAAGACCATACGTGTCTCTTATGGCAAACATCAGAACCGGCAAACGAGCGCCATGCCAGCTCTTTATCTGAGTGTAGGTGGCTGCTGCCATCTCCCACAGGATCAATCCTTCTTCAGTCTCAGCTGCTGAGCACAGACCCGAGAGGTGGCAGAGCCTTGGGCCGGGGGCCCCGAGCAGCGGCCACTGACATCAGTGGCATTTAGCAGAAAGGGGAAAAAGAGAAGGAAAAAGAGAGAATGAAGTTTCAGGCAACCTGTCAAAAGGGATTAAAAGAGCCCCCATCTCTCACGGCCATAGCTCAAAAGGTTGGGCAGATGAAGCTGAGGAGACTCTGGCTTACACTGCTGTGGCGGGGCGCACGGACAGACGGTGTGGAAAGATGGAGGAGCTCGTTGCTGAGCCACGACATGGGGTCTTTCAGGCAAAGGTCAGGAAAAGCCCTGGCAATGCCCCTGGCCTGCTTTTGGCAGAAGACGGGGAGAGCGGGGAGTTGGCAGGGCCTCGAAACATCCATCTGCCAGGGGATGGAAGGGCTGGTGGGGTGGACAGCTGATGGGGGGAGGAAACGTCACATCACCCGTGGTGCTGTGCCAGTCGTCCGTGGCCATGGGAGGAACCGAAGGGTCTTTCCAGCTCCTTGGACAACCAAAGGTCCTGACGGGGCTGACATGGCACGGGAGCAGGGTCAGGGAGAAGAGCAGAATAAACGTGAAGGGATGAAAGCAAACACTGCTGTGAAAAGTCCCCTGGCTGGGACACGGAGCACGAAACCTGGCAGAAAGCAGCAGATCCCAGGGCAGGGGAGGTGTGGAGTCCCCGCCGCACCGGGGCCGGCACAGCCGGGGGGCCGGAGCTGCCCCATCGCCACCACTCTGTGCCCGAGGGCACACAGCTTGCATTCACCTTCTCCCAGGGCTGCCCACCGGAGCTGGGAGGGAAGGGCTGTTACAGTACACAGGAGATGAGCAGTGGGTCATCACACCGGCCGACATGGGGTCCCTTCAGGTCCTCGCTTTAGCAGGAGAAACAGCTTATTCCAACAAGGACTTCTTACGGGAGAACATCGCTTACCAAAGGGTCAGGCTGCAGAAGGAGAGAGGCTGTTTGATCTCTGCCCAGATCTCTTCCTTCTCCCTACAATCACATACTTGGATGTGAACAGAATAAAGCTGCATACAAAATGTCCCACGATGAGCCCGTCAGCGTGGCCTGGGAAAGGATGGGTAACTTCTCCACTTCCAGCAGCCCCGAGGCGGAGGGTCACTCCTCACCGGACTGCAGCTGCATCGCGCTCAGAAGTGGCCTCTCACCAGCTTGTGTGCTCTCAGGAGGGAGAGCCTGATGCTGCCTGTCCTCCCTGTGAGCCACTTGGGTCATACCTTGCGTTAGCATGCTTGAAAACAAATAAACCTCTTCATTTTTAACTATTTATTTGTCTCATTACCGCATTGGCTAGGTGTTTCTTTTCTCCAAATTTTTCTTCCCAGAAAAAGTGGTAGAATTTTTTTCTTTTTTTTTTAAGGTACAAAAGCAGAGACTTCCTCCTAATCCCAGGAGGGATGGGACTTTCAGAAAGGCATTAAAATATCATAAGCAGCACAGTAAGAGTTAGAAAGGTTTCAACAGCCTCAATAGATGTATCCCTGGTGTCAGGTGTGGGTTGGGGTACGAAAAAGGTGTTGGAATCTGAGTCATTCTTTTGTCTCAAACAGAGATGACAGAGAAGAGGCATTGCAATTACCATATTTGGGTCTGCCTAAAAACATGCTGCTATGTTTTCTGAAATAAATGATGAACGCCGCAGAAATCCAAACATGTCTTTTTATAGTTAGTCATCCAGGCAGAAAGCCAACGAATGCAGAGCTGCCAGCCCCAGCTATTCAGAAATCATGAGTCAAGCCCCCCAAATCCTGAGATTGACTTTAGAGCTCTGAGACTTCACAAAACAGGGCTCTTTCCTCCTGTTTTGCAAGCTTTAAAGGAGGGAGGGGATAGAGATAGGCACTACCATTTCAAAATCTCTCTGCAGTCCTGAATAGGAAATTACCTTGTTTAAAAGGCAGGTGAACATCACGCTCAATCTTATGGCTCAGGGAGCCAGGGATTTCATAGCATCCCTGGCTGGTCAGGGGATGTAAATGATAGCGTATGGCCGTGCGCTGGTCCCTGCCTCGGCATCGTGCGTGGTTGGGCAGACGCAGCGCTGACCAGGTCTCCGGGCAGAGCACTCTCCTTCTGTCTACAACACGGAGCATGGAAAGTCTTCTGTTGTGCTTCGAGCTGGTCTGTGCTCCCAGACAGCAAAGCAAAGAAGTCAATGAACTAGCGTCATGGGTTGCAGGCAGATAACGATAATCTCCTTGCACCTCTCTGCATGGAGAGGTGGCGGGCACAGGGCAGCAGAGAAATTAATTAAATTGCTTACAGACTGCAGGTTACCATGCTTCGAGCCTGTCAGCTCTGCCCTCTCCTACCCATCAACCGGTGTCATCGCCGGGCAGGCATGGAGCTGTTTGCAGCCGAGGGTCAGCGCAGCTTCTTTCACCTGGGAGAGGCTCCGGTGCAGCAGCAGAGCAGGGTCCGGCAGGGCTTGGGGGCACCGACTGCACAGAGAGCGACCTGGCTGGGGTTTCCCTGTGCTCTGATGCTAACACCGTCCCAGCCTTCTCTTTTCACTCTTCAAAGCAGATTGCATGAGAGTGGCTTTTTTTTTGCAGGCAAACCAGAAACGTTCCTCTCCGAGTGAATAAAATTCAGAGAGATGTTGCCGCAGAGAGCAGGCAGTGCAGGGATGGGAAGGCAAACACCAGAAAGAGCAGAGCTGCAGCAACAGGCGTCACGTTTCCCTAAGAACTGGGCGTACCTGGGGGCACTTGGAAGACCTAGTGCTCCTTTTAGGCACGAAGACCAGTCTCTGCCACCGCGTCCCACAGACCTCACTCAGGGTATCACAGCCAGCAGAGACTCAGCCACTGGGAAGCTCTAGAGAGGGGCAGTCGGCAAGGAAATCAATGAGCCGCATCCACAGCGTGATCTCTTCTAGCTGGCCGGGGCAGGCAGGAAAGCAGGGCTGCGTCTCAAAGCCCACTGTCCTCTCAGCGACACTCAGTATTTGGAGTTTAGCTGAATTGCAAAATGCCAGAGTTGCTTCATTCTGCACATCTGCAAGCTGTTATTTACAGAGAGGCAGCTGAGTTGCCTGTAGTGGTTTTAATAATACTTTTGGCTCTTTTAATAGTTTTGATTTTGCTAATTCCTTGGTTTGGTTTTCCAAGACAATGCTAGCTGCATTAGAAAAGAAGGCAGAGGCTTTTAATAAGGCTTCGCATTCTCTTATTGCACAAAGCTGGGACCTGAGAGTGCATCTTCTGCTGAGAGAGAATCTGATCCGGGAAGAAGGAAAAACAGCAGCAAGCTGTAGAGCAGCAGGTATGGTCAGGACATTGGCACGCTGTAACCCGCGACCAGTGTGGATGAAGCTTTGCTGGCCTGGTTTTATGTAGGCAGCTGGCTCAGGGGATTTTCTATCTTAATAGGACAAATGGATCCCAGTTACAAGTCAAATGGGATGCTGTGACTAGACACAATCCTCAACTCAGTCCCCTATAACAGGGAGAAATTCAGACTATTGCATGACCGCAGGGAGATCAGGGGCAAAAACATCCCATTGTGATTAACCCTTTCACTTTAGATAAAAAGTGTCCAATTATGATTTATCCTTTCACCCTCAGTACAGCTGCTTCAGCTGAGAGCCTGGCAGTGACAAAGGTGCGATGGCAGGAACAACAAGATTTAGAGAAAAAAGTAAATATTTACAATTACCTATAAATAACAGCATGCACTTAACACCTCTAAACACTACTGTGTTTTACAGCCATCATGAATGAAGCTGGACAAGCAGAAGGAGGAAGACGCGCCCCAAGACAGAAGCAGAGCTGCCTGCTGGCTAAAGGACAACGTACGGTTTCCCATGCCAGAGCCCAGGATAACCCAAACTACATCCACTGTTGCCTGCGGGACACTCATATACCAGCCCGGGTGTTGTTGTGGTCACCTTCTGAGCAGGCAGGCACTGCCTGCAACCACTAACGATGCTGCTAATGAGGAGAGGCTCCACTAATGGGTTAAGCCCGCACTAGTGTGTGGCCAAGAGCTGGCAGAGGCTGCTGGAGCCACCCAGCTCAGAGCCTGCAGTCATGGAGCTCCTGGTTCACCCACACCGTGAGAAACGCTGCAAGCCGCAACAGTGGCTGTCTCGGAAGAGTGCTGGGAAAACAGCGGGTCTTAATCAAAACCACGCTCCAGGCCTCTGGATCTCCACCAGCACGCTGCCGGTTCCCAAAGGCGTGTGCCGCGGCGCTGGCAGGGCTGCCGCCTCCTCTGCGCCTGCCCCAGGTGTGCGTCCGGCTGCCTCTCATCCCCGGGCTCGGCAGCGAGGGGCCCTGCCGAGGCGGCGGTTCTCTGCCTCTGGAGAGCGGCACAGGGTCCACGTGCATCTTCACCCAAACAAGCACGATGACTTTGATTTGTGTCTTCACCGCCAAGACAGAGCGCGTCACCACAAAATCAGGAGGATTGTTTTGGCAAGCCTGTGGTGGCTGGCTGGACGAGGGGACAGAGCGAGAGACAGGCTTGCAGCTGGGATTTCAGGCTCTGCCCCTGCTCTGTGGGGCTTCCCTGCGCACAGCACCCTCCTCCTCCTCCTCTCTAGGGCTTCCCTGAGCACGGCGCCTTCCTCCTCCAGCCCTGTCCCCGTCCTGCTGCCGCTGCCCATTGCTGCTATGAAGTGCTCCAGCATCTCTGGCCGCAGAGCGACGCGAGGAAGACAGTAGCCTGACATCGCACTCTCTATGGACTCAGTGTTTTTAAATTGGAGGCTTCTGCCTGTATCTTAAATGAATAGACTGCTTGCACCCTGTGAAACACTGAGCCTCCACTTCTTGCTTGATCGGGCATCATCCATAGCAGTGATAATAGGAAACAGCTTTGAACTCCTCCTTAAAATCTCGGTTACAGGTACTTTTAAAGTATGTATTTACCTTAGTGATACATTGATTTTAACTAATTTTAAACACAATCAATTTTGGTTTTCTTCAACTTACATGGTCCAAAGAGTAAGAAAGTTGGCAGAAGTCACAATGTCCATAATTAATACTGAAGCCTGCAGCTCCCTCCCTTTCCCCAGGAGTTGTAAAGATCTCGGGACAGCAGACAGGCTTTTGGGTTACACCCAATGCTTGGTTAAAAGTGAAGTTTCAGCCCAAGCTATGTGTGGCTGGGTGAAGCACATCGCTACATTGCGGTAAAGCAAATAGCCTACTACCAAGTTGGAAAATATATTCGTATTTTTCTTCTCATTGCATTTCAGCCCTGAAAAGGTTACGAAGTTCTCAAGTGCAGGGGTAATCCAAAATCCTCCTGCAAGCTACCTCTTGGGCAATTCCACCGTGGGGTTTTTTTAGTAGCATCAGGAGGTTGCAAAGTGCTAGTTGAGCTGAGGGATTTACTGCATTAGATGCTTCATATTCTTTGCCTTAGATTTTATAGTCTGAGGACTTGCAAAACAGAAAAAGATTATTCCCCTTCTAGATATGGGATGTTGAGACAAAGAATTCAGGAAACTCCCCCTAATGTCACTGTGATCTTATGGTTGTCAAAACCAGAAATCAAATTACAGTATTTGAATCCCCCTTTAGTATTTTGACTGCAATGGGGTACGTCCCAAGTGAGCGATCGCGTACTTGCAACCTCAAGTTACTTGAAATAAAAACAATGCAAGGAACAAACCCTTTTCTATTACTTTTGTAACAAAATAGAAAAGAAAAGGTGGATTGCCCTTCGGATACCTGATCAGCGAGAGGGTGGAGAAGTGATCAAAAGATGTCCTGAAATATACAGCTGCTGTAGAATTTGCAGCATTAGGATGTTCTCGTATTTTCACAGCATTTGAGCACACCTTTTCCAGAGGTCTCCCTGGAGCTTTGTCCTCTACAGAGGTGCCCAGCTGACACCTTCAGACTTGGCTAGAGCATCTCTGAGCTCCCCTTGGCAGCAGGAGGCCGGATCCCATGCGAAACAGGGCACCACGGATTAGTCGTACCTTGTATTCTGGCATTATCCAGGGGAGCAGGGACACTAGTTTCAAATCACATACAGTAACGGAGTCTTACTAGTGCTACCTTTTTCCTAATGAAGGGGAAAAAAAAAAAAAAAAGTTACTCATCAAGAAACAAAAGCAAAGCTGTGATATACTGCCAACTTGTTTGTAATATGTTGAATGCATAAATATCCAATTTGAGGGCAACAAAAGCAAAGAAAAAAGAAAGGTTGCCTGAATGCCACGTCACGTGGCACACGTGCAAGAGGGGCCCTGTGAAGTGTTTCGGTGCGATGATAAATTGAGACTTCTTGTTCTGCAAATGATTGCTGCTGCGTGTACGAGGGAGTTGGATGTGGAAATAAGTCTTTAATTCATACGCCTGCGCAAGCATGTCAGAAGTAAAATACAGCGTGCAGTGCAGTGTGTCCAAACCCAGGACAGCCAAGGGCTCTTCTGCTAACCGTGTCGGCCGCAGACATGCTGGCCTGAGCACAGCTCCAGCCATCAGATACTGCACGTTACGTTTTTCCTGTGGATTTAAGTCAGCTGGAGATGGAAGGGTGTTTTAATTACCTCTGAAGTTAGCTGGAGGAAGTGAATGACTTTTAATGAGCACAGGAATTAGTCACTCTGACTTACGTGCCCAGCTGCCACACTCACGCTCGTCTGTCATGGGGTCAACCTGCGTCCTGCTCTCAGGCAGGAATTTAGACCATGCTCTCTGCGCTAAGGAAAGCTGCTGCCTGCTGCAGCCAGTTAGCGACACAATGAGCCATGCTGGCACAGGACTTCTACGCTTTAAAAAATAAAATCCTCCCTGTGCCTTTTTTCTATGCGTCAGTCGCTAAGGAAACAGCAAGTCTGTGGCTCAGCGCAGTGTGATGGCCAGGAGTAGAACAGGAGCAAGCCGTGCATAAATGCTTCCCGGCTCGGGGAGAGCCCTGCGCTGCCTGGCCACAGCCCGCAGGTCAGAGCCCATCCGTCAGGACAGCCCTGCCGCTGCCCTTGCAACCAGCGCTGCCGAGGCAGGTGCCACCAGGCGGGTGCCACGCCGTCCCCTCGTTGGGGACCCTGGGTGATGTCCCTCTTGCAGCTCTCTGGAGCACCTTTTGGGCCGGTGATGAGCATGCAGAGCAGGTTAAGGAAATGTAAGCACACCTGCTTGCTCACCTGAATGCAGGTTCCAGCACTACACACGTAGGAAAATAAAAAGGAAAAAAAAAAAAAAAGATACTGTGAGACAAAAACTTTACTGCTCAAAAGTGACGGACAGAATGAATCCAGAAAAGCAGCAAGTGATTTATGCTCACTCACAGTTTGGCCCCATGAATTACACGTACAAATTCTCATAAGTTTCTCTTCCTCTTAATCTTCTCTACTCATGTAAAACAGCCCTCAGAAAGGGCAGAGCAATTAGACACCTTTTTTGTTTGATTTGCTGATGGCAAAAAGTGTTTAGCACCGCAGAAGAGAAAGCAAATCCTTTTAAGAAGTAAAAGCATCATGACCTAAAATCTCCACCACCTCCCACCACAAACACGCACCGACAACCTCATTACGGTGTTACGGATGCACCAATTTGCCCTGCAGCTCCACAATCCCACTTCACTGTCCCATTTCCCAAGACTTAATGCACTTGTATATAAAGGAAAAACAAATTAGCTCAGGCTAACGCATTTTTCCATTGCCAGTAGGCATTGCTGGAAAAGTATATGGAGGAGATCAAAGTGATAGGGTCAGAGAGGAGAGTGTAAATGTTTATACCCTGCTAAAAAGAACAAACTACATTCCTACTGCTCGGGAGCACAGGGAACAGGCCAAATAAGTAACCAGATCCGTATGCTAACTCTGCTCCAAAGCGAGCCTACCTCATAAGGTTATTTCCAATACGTTTTGCACACTTGCCCTATTTGTATATGCTGGTCCCATATTTCATGCCTAATGATCTCTCCAGGCCGTGCCCGGGCTGCAGCGCTGTCCGAAGGGTCTGATGTACGAGTCCTCCCTGGGCTCATCCCATCATCCCCAGGCAGAGGGGAGCGGAGGGAAGGGAACAGAGCAGGGACCAAAGCCAGTCAGAGGGTGCCTCAGCAGCATGGGGCTGTGCCTGCGCAGGCATCTCCCTTCCCCCTCTGTGCCACCTTCCCCACCGCATCCTCGCAGCGGGACTCTCAGACCGCATCCTTATGTGGGTACAGTAACCTCAACGCTTTGGCTAAGTAACAGAGACCAAGGGAAAAGTCATTCTGTCGGGTTGCTTCGGATCCCGAGCAGCAGGCATGGGAAAAACACTGNAAAAAAAAAAAAAAAAAAAAAAAAAAAAAGTATATTATTTATAACAAATTGTATATATATAGGCTGAAACATACCAGGACACTCAGGAAGCAACTTCCAGAGCTGTCCCGATAAGCTGTTAGAAAAATGCTTGGCCTCAGGCCCCCACCTGACACTTTCTCTGAGCGGTGCAGGCTCACGGTGCAGCTTTCCACCCTGCTGACGGAGAGCGGCTGTAGGAAGGGCTGTTCTGGGTACTGCTGCACACACCATTGGTAGTTTGGAAGTTTTTGTACTTAAGTCTCTGTCAAGCCAGAGGAGCACCAGGGACGGGCAGGAAGCTGCGTCAAGTGATGTGGCTGCCCTGAATCACCAAAATCCACTCTCTGCTGACAAAGCTCTCAAACACGCTGCTGGTGGAGTTATGGCACGTTGAACGCTGGCTTTTGAGCAGAAGCCTGTCCTGTTTGCAAGCTCTCATGGTTGGTCATCAGTCACCAGGAGGAGAGGAGTATTTGCTGCCTTTCATCTGGCAGATCAGGCAGGGAGCGCTGGCAGCGTTTGAGGCAGACGACGCAGGTGCCGTTCGTGGACGGCGAGCCGAGCCCATCCTTCACCCCGGTGTGACAGGCCGTTTGGGAGCTGGAGCCTCCCTGTCTGCTCCCTGGCTTCCCTTCTCGGCAGGCGTTGCTGTGCAAGGCTGCTGCCGCCGTTTTAAACAAGCTGGAGCTCCTCTCTTCCCCCTTTTGGCGGCTCTCTGCTGGGTCTGGACAGCGTCCTGTCCACCGCAGGTGCGGGGAGCCACCGGGTGGGCTTCCAGCTGTGGGTGGTGCCCACCACCACCGCCGCACGGGTATTCACAGAGCACTTGCAATGCAAGCCCTGCGTGCCCAGCTCCAGGGCCGCAGCAGACCCGCCGAGCAGGAGCTCCTCCTGCTCACATCAAAGAGACAGGCTCAGTGGAGGAGGAGGAACACCGCAGAGCCGGCAGCGGCCTTGCCCTTGAAAGCTGTTACCTGCTCTTTCACAGGCAGCGCCCAACGGTTTGGGCTTTGCCCATCAGTAGGAGGGAGCGGGTACACCACAGCCACCTGCCGCTCTTCCTCCTCCTTGCACAGGGAGACGATTTCTACACCGACCAGAGACGTGCAATGGTCAAGAGTTTTCCCAGTAGAATGATTTTTCACGGGAAAAATGGAGATTTAACAGACTTAAAGCGTTGCTCAGGCTCAGGACGTTTGTTTGCCAAAAGCAGGCAAGCTCTGCCTGCCCTTTCCCTACCTGTCAGCCGCAGGCAGAGCCCAGTCCTGGCAGGCTGCCTGCCCACAGCCTGGCTCCTGGGAGAGGCACGGCTCTCCAAAAACGGATTTTTAACATCCACCGGCGGGAAACGTCCCTCCTCAGGAAAGCACTTGTGCATGTACGAGTTGTCCTCGTGGAGACTCCCCACCAGGCTTGATGACCTGCCTAAGGGTTTTCCTGAACAAGGACCCAGCAGAACGACCGAGCTATTCTCGCAGGGACAGACGCAAACCAGCAGTCCCAACAGAGGGAGCCTGGCCTCATCACCGCCGAAGGGCTGTCACCCCTTACAGCTGCTCCCAAGCACCGACCTCCTCTCTCATTCAGGACAAAACCTTTGTTCTTTCTCCCCATTTCCCCCAATGTTCCTACAACAGAATTTCATCCAAAAGTCATTTCAAAGCCACAAACAGCTCATCTCCCTGCATCACTTGCTTGTTTGCTGACATTTTCCAGGAACGAGAGCAGGCAGGGAGACATGTTTTTCTCCCCCCTGCAGTCACGACACGTCTCCAGTCATCCGCCTGTTCTGCCTGCCGGGACGAAGAAGCAGGAGTGCAGGGGGTGTCACGATGTACTCCGGAGCTCCGAAGCAGTGGCAGAGCACCACGACCCCAGCCCCTCCCAGTGCCCACGCTCACACGTTTGCTCCCCAGGCACTCAGAGAAGCCCAAATACTTCAAGCCCAGGTTTCCGTTCAGCAGACAGCACTTTCAAGGGGATGGAGGAATTCCCTTGCGGAACCCTCAAGGGTACAGAGACACCTCTCTGGACAACACAAGTTCTCCTTCCCATTTGCTCGGTAGAAGAGACAGTGGAGACAGATACTAGAAACAGTCGGCATGCTCAGGATGCTGGTACCCATGCTGGGACACCGGTGCTCTGTCTAGAATAGCTGACAGAGTCAGCACAGAGGGTAAATCCATGTGCAAAAGCAGGGCCTGCCGTTTCCCTTCTCTTTTGGGAGATAAACCAGGAAAAGATTTATCAGCTCTTGTGTCTTCATTGAAGGGCAGGTACCTCTGTGTGCCCTGTACCGTCTCACCAGCACAATTTTCCAGAACTCTGCATGTAAATTAAAAGGTTTGCTGCTATGGCTTCTTGCTAGCACGGTTACGAACGCAACCAGGGATCTTCTACACCTAGCTGGAGTCACAGAAGAGAGGATGCGGTGGGACCCATCCATCCTCTTGCCTGAAGGCAAGGGTAACTATGTCCTAATGTTTACAAAGAATTACTTAATTTGCTCTTAAAATCTGCCACAAGCTTTATTCCAGCACCTCGCTGTCCTTTCGTTTATAAACCTTCTCCTTGGGCCTAACAAACTGCCTGAAGCAAGATCTCAACCCATCCCATTCTTTTCCTACCCACAATAAAAATCCATAGAAAACAGCAGTGTTTCATTTTGAAACTATTTTGAAAAGGAACGTAACCCCTATTAAACTCTGAGGAACTGAAGTTATGTCAGAAAGTGACCTGAATAGCACAACAAATTATACTCTTAATTTCAAAGCTGTCTAGGGTGTTTCGCACCACAGGCGCACAGGAAGAATACGCACATAAATTTGAAGAATTACAGCCCTGTTTACTTGTATTATACAGCTCAACGTCTCCAGTTGGGGAACCTGCTGCCAAGAACCACCCGTGCAGCTCAAGCCAAAGGAAAGGTGACAGGAGACGATGGCCGAGCCCTGCCAAAGCCCCCAGGAGGATGTCTTCCACTTTCCTTTGTGGCTGGGAGCAAGCACAGCTCTGCAGACGCAGATGATAACTCAGATATCCTTTTCAGCATCTGCATCCCTCAGACGGTATTTCTCTCGCTGCCTGCTGACGCTGGACCAAAACTGAACCGCAGGAACATGCTGCTTTCTAAGCCAGCGCTGCTGCTGCTGGGCAGAGGTTGAGCACAGTGTCAAGGCACCAGGCTTAAACACAGACCTTGTGAGAAGCTGGAAGCAATACTGAAAAATTACTGTTCCCAAAGCTATTATTAACACTCAAACGGCAGATTTTTCAGGCCGTGGGCTCCTGGGTGGGAGGCACGCCAATGAAACAGGAGGAAATGGGGTTACCTGAATTCGGCAGGCATTACCCTGCCTGTCCCCAAAGCTGTTCCTTACGGTCCGTGGGAGAGCTTTAGGAAAATGAGCAACTTATTCACAGCCTCTTTGGCACCGGTCAGGAGCCCCCCTTGGGATCACTGGATGTTCATTATTTGGCACAGGAAAGCAGCATTATTTTTTTTATCAGCGTAAACAGGGTTTAAGCCTCCCCTTTAAATCCCCATTTGCCCATGGAGGAGGCCCATCTGCTGGGCAGCAAGAGGATCCTTGCTCCGGATCTGGGACAGACTGTCCCAGGAGCTTCCCTGCCTGGAGGACAGCGTGATCTCCAGGCTGCTTGCGCTCAGGGAGGCATCATCTGGACTGAAAACCCTCCACCAAAAAAAAACTGTAGGAGAGGCTGTGACTGTGGTGAGCATTGTTTCTGCTGGATTAGGCTTGTTTGTTTGTTTCCCTGCTCCTAGAACAAATATTAATAGCTGTATATACTCATCTTTACAAGCGCAATCCCCCAAAGCAGCGTTAGGACCTTGCATGAACCCGAGCAGTGACTCACGTCTTGACGCTGGAGGAGACAGCGTTTAACCTACCATGGCTCCAGATTAGGGTTTTAGCAATGTGCCTCGCAATGATGTGCCACTTAGCGCTTTCCCTTATCCTGCCTACGTACTGCTTTTTTCCCCCCAGAAATTTGAGAATGGCTTTAGAAGTTACTAGAGCTCCTATTGCCCAGTGAACCCAAAGCCTCGGTACGGCACCTGATGAGAAAGCCTGGCTATTTATGGTATGGACCGCAGCGGGGACAGAAGTCCCCAGGTAACAGCCGGTCTCGGGCAGCGGGGACGGATGCGATGGGATGAGCAAGCCCCAACTTGCTCCCTGCTGCTTTCTAAAAACGGCTGTCCTGCACATGTGAAAAAAGCTTGCTCTTTCTTTCTCAAATCACTGCTGCGCTTGAGGAGATGAGAGTCATTTCCATCAGTGCACAAAGTTTTCCTTAAACCCTTCCGTTGGGAAGGGTGACTCACCGAAATATCAATCTGAAATGTTTTCTCGAGGTATTTTTAGACAACAGTGGTGGTGGTCCAGTGAGTCACGGCTCCAGTGCTGCCCATTAAACTGAACGCAAAAAGCAACGGGATCCAATTTAATGGATTGCTTTCCAGGGCTGCTTCCACAGAGCTCTGCTTCCCCAGCAGCGCGAGCTCTCGTGGCCACCTGTGTTCCTATTGCGCCACGTTTAAATGACGGGTTTTGTTCCCTCCTCACACACAAAAGAATCAAAGCAAGCATCCAAAAGCCTTTCACCTCCAAATTACTGTAATCCATGCTTGATTTGACTGCGTGTACCAGTGATTATTCCGAGCGCAGGAAAATACAAGACAAAAGCAATGCCGAGAAGCGTTAAGAATGAGGTATCGAAAAGCGGGGCAGTGCAGAACAGCACAGGTTTGCAGCCTGGTGCCGTGTCTGTGGGATACGCTCGCTCTGGGGTGCCCTGGGGGGCCTACCCCATCCCCGCAAGCACCCCTTTTCCCCCGGCTGGCACTTATCAGGGTCCCTGAGCATCAGCACTGCCCTGCCCACGGCCGAGTGCTCAGAGCCTTGCTCCAGCCCAGGGGGAGGGTTACCCACGACAGGTAGTCTTGAGTTTGGTGAGGGGACAAGCTGGGTCTCTCCCGAGTCTGGCAAGGTTAAATTCTTCAGGCCTCAGGAGCGTCAGTTTCTTTTACTAACAAGGGAAAAAGGCGGGGTACGCTTTCGAGAACTTTTGCTATTTACCTACAATAAACCTCACACTTCAAAGGGCTGGAGGAACTTCTGGGGAGAACAAGTGAGAAGAAAGACTACCTTGCTATCTCCTAGCACAGTATAAATATACTCTCTAATACAGCAAGTGATCCAACCAGAGATTTTTGTTTGTTCACTTCAAAAGTGCCTATTGAGAGATTTGTTCAGGTCTGGAAACCAAACAAAGGAATATCAATGGGAGCACTGCATCTGAAAACTGCAATAGCTGCTCTTTGGAGATCCCCGTTGTAATTACTGCACGATTTCATCACGGGGCAAACTCTTCTCTCTTCTCTCCCTTGCCCTAAGGTCAGGCTAGGGCAAGCCATCAAGTTCAGCAAGGTTGCTCTTTTGTTTATTTCTTTTTTAAATTTTTATACAGTGCGTGATGTACAGCCCATCCAGCAGTGAAACGAAGAGCCTCGTCAAAAGCACAGGTCCATTTCATAACACAAATGAGCTAATGAGCTCTGCCTCATGCAAGAACCAGCCTAAAAAGGAAAGAGAAAGAGAAGACTTTGCTGCTTTTCCTACCTGAGGATCTGCCTGAAAGGGCAGCCAGGATTGGGTTCCTTCCTCCTCAGGTGGGAAGCTGCCAGGTCCTAGACTCAGAAATGCTCTACAAACCCAGCAGTTTCTTTTGTCTCTGTGTATGCGTTTGCAGCCCAGGGCCACCAAAGGCAATGCCAGGACCAGGGCAGCCACGCTGGCCAGGGCACAGGCTGTGGATGATTTCCACGCTGCGATGGAGCTCTGTGCCCCAGACCTGCTCTGGAGCCTCGCACCCACCTGAGGCCCCAGCCACAACATTTATTTACAAACACAGTCAGGAGGAGAGCGACCAAGAGCAAACTGCACAGGATTATCAAGCTGTTTCCAGCCACACTCTTATTCCCCGGGGATCATTCATCATTCCCTGCCTTCTATCCTTAATTTGAGTCACTCACGCAACACACAGGAGAGACCCGAACAAGTCTGGCCCTGAAGAGAGGGATAAAACCCCAAAGCTCCAGCTAAGATTTATTTCTGTTTGCTCACATAAGCCACCCTGTCTAGAGAAAGGGAGACATGCTGAGGCTTGCGAGGAGGGGAGAAGAGAGGAAACGCAAACCCCAGACACCCCCACGCCCAAAGCCACGTGCAGTTTTGCCCCAGTTCACCTGCAAGACGACAGTTAAAGTCCCACGGGCTGGCACCAGGCACGGGGCGTCACAGGTCACCTGGGAGGAGAGGAGCTAAAAACGGAGTGCAGGGCAGGAGACCCCCCACAGCTTCTCTGCCCCCTCCCTCCTTGCTGCCCCTAGTACAAAGCCGCAGGCCCTGAAGCAAGTCCCAAAATTTGGATGCCCTTTGGGTGACGCTGAATGGGGACAGCGAGCAGCAGGTACGCCCTGTCCTTCCCAGGCTTGCCCTCGCACGAGAGGAAGCATCCCCACCAGCCCAGCGCAGCTTCTGTGCTGCCCGCTGCCTCCGTTTGCTGGGCAGGCGTCCCGGAGGAAGGCGGAGGAGGTTTAACGGAGCCTGCGGTTTAACGAGTGCCTCCACAGGTTGGGTGCCTGCGGGTCAAGGGTGACCCCTCAGATCTGGAGGTGGCTGCTTCCCAAAAGCATATTGCATGGGTGAGCTGATGGGAGCATCCCTCGAGGGCTGCGAAGAGCTGGGGTAAAAGCTATTTTCCGACATTAATTCCTCCGTAAGCAGACAGGCGAGAGCTGCAGGAGAGCTGTATCAAATCTCCCCCATGTTACAGGAACCAGATAATCTTTGAGATCTGACAGAGACAACCCTGCTAAAATGAGGCATATCAGCAAGTTGCTTTGAATTGTTCCTTCTCTGCATCTCGAGACCCAGAAGATAATGCACGCAGGGTTCAGGACGGTCACTGGCATGAACGCCTGTGCAGGCAGGGCAAATTGGTCCTGCATCAGATTTAGCCTGAGAGCAAACTGCCTCGATAATCCACATCAATACAAGAAAAACTAGAGCTGATGCCCTGGGTCTTCACTGACACCAGTGAAAAGCAGACAAATTAAGGAAAATTTTCCCTAGTAAATTTTAAATATTTCCTGATAAATCTCCACCCAGCACTACTTCTTTGGACATGGAAAGCATTTATCACACTATCAGAAGTCTCCTGCTTCCCAGCCACATCTACACAAGACTGCTTAGAAAGATGCTGTTAGCTAAAGCTGCTTTTAATGCTGATTCGACCAACCAAAAAGTTTCAATGACACCACTGATTTCATACAATTGTTCAATAACAAAGCAGGGGGGGGGGGGAAAAAAAAAAAAAAAAAGCCAAAAAACCCAACCACAAGCAAAAAAAGCCCTGAGCAATATTTGAAAAGTTAAACCATATCGTCACAACGTTTTCAAACAATTTTAATTGTTTGTTGTACTGAAAGAACATGCGAGTTAGGTATTTTCACTGCATACATTTTTAAACACAGAGGTTCAAAATGCTCTGCTTTGTGCCAGGTGGCACTTTTCATTTGGTGAAAAATAAATCAGGTGGGTTTTTTTGTTTTGTTTTGTTGTGTTTCTTAAAGAAAAACCNCCCCCCCCCAGTGTTTATCCCAGTTCAGCCTGCACCAGTTTGGGGCTTTTCTATGCTCCTGGCTGAACCCCACCATCCATCGCATGCACCCCAGGGACGACAGACCCCAGCCTCCCACAAAGCAGTGCTACAGCCCCTCAGCCCTGGCCCATAACCACCCTCATGAGCACCACAACCCGCCACAGCCAGCGCCCGCCAGAGCATCCCACAGCTCCCGGGATCACGAGTGCACCAACTCAGAGCAATGCTTAATAAAAGCGGAGGCAAAAAGCACAGGCTGTGGACAGACAACTCCTGTCTAGGAAGCTGAACGTTACAGAAGTAGTCTGTCCTGCTGGCCACCAAAAGAAAAAGCTAGACCTCATTTTCCTACGCCAAATGATTAAAAAAAGCCACTGTGCAAGCAGTTTTTAAGAGATGAGGAAGATTATTTGGAAAATAATCCTGGCAGGATGCATAGCCACGTCTGGTTTAAAATGGTACCCTAGAAAAACACATGGTAAAATGATACCTGTTCAAACATAGGTTTCTACAAATCAGCAGCAAAACCCTTGGCATGGCAACATTTTGGTCTGGGCTAACGCTACCTCAGCACTTTTGAAGAGTTCTGCTCTGATTCCTTCCCCTGTCGGATTTTCAAAAGGCACCGGCTGGTGTCCTCAGCTTCTCCTGGTGTCTGTTTCAGGAAAATCAAACGCCAAACATTCACACCAAAACACCCAGGTCCCCTCCCCCAAAGTCTCATCCAAAATTCTCCCTTAGGAAGATAGTATTCAAGAGAGCCATGCTGCCCCAACATACCTTACAGCCTCTATATGGCCTCTGAGGTGCATCTTCGTGCCCCTCAATACACTGGTATTCAGGCAAGCAGTTTATCTGCCAGGGTCTGGGGCATTTAGGGGTCTGGAAGGGGCAGAAGCATTTCAAGAAGGGGTTTACTGCCTACCCAGCTTCCCAGCTACCACTGTCCCCCCCATCCTCTCCTCGGCACTGAGCTCAGGGACGAGCCGAGCCACAAGCAGCCAAGCAGGCTGTGCTTCCACCCCACAGAATAGAGCGCTGGGCCTGGAAACCACTGTCAGACTTCCTGACAAGAAGTGCAGTGGGAAAATTATATTAATTCATTGCTAGTTAAGGACACGCTTACCTTTAGTGGTGAAGCTTTTCAGTTAAGTATACAAAAACCCACAACACCCACACAGACAGCAGAGACAAAAACCTGTTTCACCAGCTCAGAACAAGAGATGAAAAATACAAGGATAGAAGCAGAATAGCTCTTTAGAGGAAAAAAGGGGGAAAAAAAAAAAGAAAAAAAGAAAAGAAACAACAATAAAAAACCCACATCAAGACATTTTGTTCATACATGTCAAAGACTAAACATTTTGGCCTCCCTATCCCACCTTGCTGCTGACACAAGAGGCCAGGTCCCCCCAGCAGCCTAGGTGAATGCCCCAAGATGGGGGGAATGCTCCCAGCCACAGCATGGGAAATGAGGAAAGGACGGAGAACATACCCCACTCATCCTCAGTTAAGCAAACGATGACAACTGACTCATTTCATTTGCAGGCAAGAGGAAAATATGGCATTTATGGGATGTCCCCAGCACTTCCTGCAGACCGTGAGGGCAATGCCAGGCAGTCCCCAAGAGGCGGCCAGGGATGGCACACTAAATACTCCTGTGCAGCCCCCACGTAGGTAAAAAACTTGGGGCTTGTCATTAAATTGATCACAGCTTCCCCTGTTTTGAGCAGATGGTGGGCCAGAGTCCTCCAAAAGTCCTTTTACGCCTGTTATCTGTGTCTTTGTTATCAACTGTTACAGAAATTTGGATTCCTGCCTCTGCAAACACCTTGTGCTTTGACACAAGCGGACTTTATTTCAGCCAAAAGGCATGGGAAATGACTGGGGGAAAGGGCACAGGGAAGGATGCGAAGGCGGCAGACGGAGTGATTTGGGCATAGTCTCCTCTACCCTGTCGGACCAGCCCATGTCCACGTGCCCATTGCTGCGCTTCAAAGGAAAGAGCGTTTTATTCTCGAGCAGAGAACTCCCAAACGCAGCGGCACCACTTGTCCAGGGTTTCTAAGTTAGGTCCAACACCTGAAGTAAATATTGCACCCCTTAGCCCCACTGGCCGTGGGACCGACGCACTGCACAGGCTCTGTCTCGCAAGTATCTCAAGACCAAAGGAGCAGAGGTTATGGGAATGAACATTAAAAGCTTCCCCCAGTCCTAAGCTGGAACATGGCAAGAGCTGGCAGGGGGAAAAAAAGATTTTTCTAACAAGCGACTCCAAAGGGCCCTGGAGAGGAGCGGGCTCTGCACTGCTGCGTGCCCGTGGCTGCCTGCTCCCGGCTGGGTCAGCCTCTCGCCGCAGGGCTGGGGCAGTTCACCTTTGCTACCACGAGTTTAAACGCTGCCTTCGCTTGTAAAGGTTTACCTGGTGCTACTGATTCTGTGCTGCGCAATGAGAACCCACTTCCCAGGGGCAGCAGCGCAGCCTCTGCCTCCCTTGGCGGCGGGTTTTGGGGAACCCGGCTCCCACAGGCCAGAGGAAGCAAACCAGGGAGACACCAGCCTGCCGGTGCCTGGCTGGAAAGGTGTTTGCAGCCAGCCCTGCCAAGTCCCAATGGAGTGCCACAGCCTCCACGCAGCACCCTGAGCCTGCTGCTCGTTTCACAGTGCCACCCCCTTTGATCTGCCGTGCCTCTTCGCAAGCTCAGTGAAAGGGGAAGGGACAACCCTGCGCACCCTGCCTGGCACGCACGGCCTCCGGGCGCCTTGAGGGGGGTACGAGAGAAGTGATGCACAGAGGTAATAAAGTCCTCATTAGTGACATTTATCTCCAATAGCGATCTGGGCAAAAATACGTAAAAGCAAGCAAAGTGGCATAGCCAAGAGATGCGCAGTGACAGCTGCCGGCACAGGCATGCCGCTAAGAGCACGGCCACGGCTTCACTGCACAAGCTTGATCCTGACAATTCCCTCTTTGCCCCACACTCTTGCTCGCTCCCACACATCCAGCCACAGCCCGAGGCGGAGCAGAAAGCTGGGAGCAAAGGCAAACGAACCTGCACTGGAGCTAGGCAGCAGGCAGCTCCACGGGACGGCTGCTGTAGACCGGCTCCAGAACTGATCTCTCCAAAACCCAAGGATATCCCTGATGTATACTTTCAGCCTCCTGTTTCAGCCTTCACATTGTTTAATGCCTTCTACGATATTAAAGAGGGCATCATCTAGATTGATCAGTGAATCAATGAAGGAGAAGCCATGGCAGGCAACAGACAGCAAAGCATTTCTGTTTGACCCAAGTGCCGCGGTCCCAGCGTGCTTCCCCGGACACCTCAGCCTCCCCCCCAGCTCTGAAATCACACAGGACGCCATTTGGCTGGAGTGATATGCCCCATCTAGATGATCTGTGCTGGGGATGAGCCGATATCATCACCCTGCATTGTGAGCTTGTTAACATTAATGTAACTTGTTCATTTGCCCCAGTGACAAGCCGGAGTGCCTCCCTTGCTCCCGAGGAGCGGAAGGGCTCTCACCAGCCACCAGCCCCCTGCCCTGCCACGCTGCCTCCCGTGCCAGGTGGCTCCTCACATAAGAGGACAGAGATGTGCTGCCAAGTGAGCGAGCATCTTGCCACGCTTCCCCTTCGGGGGCTGCCCCAGAGCCTCAAAACTTAAAAACCTTCTTCAGATTTCCAGCCTAAACGCTTTGTGGTCAGATTGTATTTGTTTGCTCCAGTGTTGTCCATCACCCGAAATAGCTCCATCCTTCCACGAGGCTCTCCCTCGCTGCTGTATTTACGTATTTTTATTCTGGAAGCATCCCGTGGGACTGCCATTTGCAGGCAAGGAGGCACAGCAGAGGTTCGTGGAGGCAGCACTGGGGGATCCACCTTTCTCCGTCCTAAGTCATTCCTCTGAAGTTGTCTCTATTCATTTCCCAAAGCTGCATTCAAATAGCATCCAACTCAATAAACCCAGACAGGAATGATGTGGCGGGATAGTGAGTTTCTGTGGTGGTGGGTGACGCTGACAGCTCCTCGCCGGAGCCCTGCATTCCCCACTCCAGCTGCGCAGCCCGGCGGGTGCTGCACCGCTGTATCCCCAGGGACCGGGCAGCCCTCGAGACCGAGCCGGGCTGGGGGCGCAATGGGCGAAGGCTGGGCACGTCTCTCCTTCTGCCAGCGCCAGAGGAGAAGCCAGCTACGCTGTCAGCTGTTAAGTGAAAATTAGGCAAAGCGCTTCATCAGCTTGCCTCGGTCCAGAGCCTCTCCTCCCTACACAACTCTCCTTGCGCAGAAGTTTGCTAGGACTTTCTGTAAATCCCTTTAAAAGGCTTCAGCTTTGAGCTGCTTATGCCAGCATCCCCCTCTACACCACTATCAAAGCAGAGTTGCTTTCGCTCTGCAAACTTTCCTTATTATCATAGGGAAAGACATTCACAGGCTCCCCAGTTGCATCAGTCAGGAGGAGAGTCCTCCGCTGCTCTGAGCCACAAGCACTCCAGACACTATTATGTGCCGTTCTAAAGCCTCCGTATTTCACAGTCCTTTGGGAAAGTGCAGCGTGCCAGGCAGGTGGAGGGAACGCTGCCAGCTCCCGCCCGAGCAGCGGAGCGAGGGCACCATGTTCAGGGACCGGCGCTGGCAGGCAGGGAAGCACAGCACGGGCACCGACGGAAGGACCCATGCTGCTGCTTACCTGGGGTTTGCCTTCAGAAGGCAAACTGCAGGAAACCAGAATGCCTGTCTGTTGTAAGGATTTGCAGAGTTTCCCCCACAAGATATTTTGGAACAAGCAGTTCTCACAGAACATATGTGTGTGACATTCTTTTTTTTACTGAAATACAGCAGTCTGGAAGTGGAAAGTCATCTGTCATCAGAATGGGAAGTGCATTTTGCAAGTGCAAAAAAGCATTTTTGTTTAACTCTCAGCTGAGGCAGGATTTCGGCAAGCCAAATGTTCCTAAGTAACAACTCCCATGGGGCTGAGCGCCATCATCGATGGAAGAAGCTTTGACTGAAGTGCTGCCACCAGGTCTATATTCCCAGCAGAGAAGAGACAAAACCCAAAAAACTCAACAACCTCTCTGGATAAACAAGAGAACAAGAGGCCAGTTTTAAAAGAAGGATTGGAAGAAGTCAGCTTATTGAGCCTAGCAGACCAAAGACTGGAGAGGAGGTAGTGCTGGTGAGGGGACGAGCCTGCTCCGGAGGCTCTGGCTCCTCTCTGCCGTTTCAATTGCATGCCCTAAAGCACACCAGAGTTTTTCTCTGCGCCACTATCCAGCCTTGAAAAAACTTCATTTCAGCATGATATTAAAGTGTGCTTTAAAATGGACTAAAAGCCACACTGGTTTATGGCAAAACTACACGGAGGTGGATTTTAGTGAAGTGCGATACATGATTTTGAGACCGAAACCTGTCGTCATTCAGCCGCTAATGTGGAATAGAGAGCTACAGCCAACATTTCAAACAGGGATCCACCGAGAACTGCAATCTCCATAAATCAAACCATTTTTAATTCATTGCTTGCACTGCCCTCTAAGATTGGAAACTGCGAGCTCATCCATCCAGCCTTAATGTTGACACTCAGAGATTTTTCTTTTTGAGCACTTACATCAATAGTCATAAGTTATTTCACTTTTAATCCATTAGTGTTTTACACATCAAATTAAAACATTCCAACCATTTTTCCAAATACCTTTGGCCTACCGTAGTAGCATCATCTCTTCACACTATTCCACCCTTAAAATTCTGCTTTTTAGAGCAATGTAGACCTTCAGTTCAGCATCTGAACTGAGACATTTGCAAGATACCTACTGATTAGGATTTTTTACTGTTAAAATTATTGTATTTTCTAGAAGTCAATGAAAACTAGCAGTATATTTTCATAGGACCCCTAACACAATTTCTGGTTACCAAGGAGATTTCCTTAGGGAATTTTCTATTGGGAAAATTAAAATAATTTTAAAAGAAAAATAAGAACCTGCAGTAAATTGCTCAAGCACAAGTGTGACTTTCAATACATAATAATTTGCAGCCGCTCCATTGTTTGCTAGTACTTTAAACACAAGTTATGGAAAATATTTATATTCAGATTTATATTGCGTTGATACCTGCTGGGCATTTCAAGCAGGAAAACTCAACGTGCCTTTCTGGCAGGCCTGCCTGTTCCACGTGAACACGACGGGGTGCTCGCAGACACCCTACCAAGAAGCACTTGCTGTAATTTTATGAGCGTGTTTGCTGTAAACGCACAACCGCTTGTTAGAGCACAGCTATGCTGGAGGTGTGGAGAGACTGCCAAAAAAATATGTTGGAGTGTAAATAACCAAAGCCAGAACCAAACCCACAAACTAATGAGGTTTCTTTGCTTGAGGGCTGTAATACTCTCCTTACTTGGCATATTTATTATTTCCATTGCACCCAAAGGCTTCCTCGGCATTTTACCAAGGGATGAGAGGCAAGAAGACCACAGCAGCGCAAGAAGCGCACGGAGACGGGCTCTGGACTGGGGCGCCAGCTCAAGGGGGTGTTGGAAAGCTCGAGCAGCACGCCCGAGGCGTTACCGCAGGTCAGTCGGTGCCAAGGCAGACCCCAAGCCACCAGCCCCATAGGTTCTGCCTACGGCTCTTTAGCCCAAGGGTATCCAGCGTGTGCCTGGAGAGAAGATGCTGCAGGGTCTCTGAAAAAGGAGCTGGTTTATATACAGCCAGTAAAAACTGCCTCCAACCCTCTTTGCCAGTCATCATCTGGCCGCAGCCCTGAATCACAAAGTCGGCACTGGCAAAGCTCTCTGCTCCGTGAATCAGGGCAGGAAAACGGAGCAGCAGTGGCAACGAAGTCTGAATCTGTGGGAAAGGGGCTAAGCGAGCAGCAGCTGATTCAAAGCTCATGAATTTCATCCCTCAACATTTATAAATTCATGAGAAAACCCACAACCATGCCTTTTCACTAAATAAGATCATTTGCAGTATTAGGAAAGAGTAAGAAACATTCCTCTGACTTAAACCTCGGTCTGTTCCACGGAAAGACTACAAGACCTCACTAGCAGATGGGAAACAAGTCCAGCCTAAAACGCACCAGGCAGGGAAGTAGAGGGTGGTGTTACAGGGTTCCCATTGTTGCTTGCAGCTCACTACAAGCAAGAAGAGCCACAGGACAGAAACCACCTTTCTGAGCACCCCCTGAAAAGCATCAGTATTTACTTGTCTTTTTTTTTACTTTTAAAATTATTATTCTGGTTTTGTTTGGCCTCAGCCAGCCTACCTTTCAGGATGCAAAGAGGCTGCTGGACCTTCTTCAGGCCATGGCAGTCTCAGGAACAAGCTGCAGAGCAGACAGCGAGATTTCAAACGAGCCGGAGCAAGCAGGAGAGTGCAGTTAAACGAGATGAGCCTGAGACTCGTTTCCTCAGCACCAGGCCAGCGGGCACGCTGCTGCCTTCCCAGTTGCATTTGCTTTCTGCAACCTATTAAGCACAAATTTGACAGCAGGCTGCGGGGTGTGTGTTCCCAGGTAGGAACGCTTCTACAGGGACCAGGCACCAGAGGAGGGGCAATTCCCAGTTCCCTTCTTTCCCAAAAGGCACCACTTGTACCTGGAGGTGAAAACCCCCCTGCTGCAAACAAGGATGCGGCTTCATGCAAGCTAAATTGCATGCAGTGGCCAAATTTAAAGGGATGTAAATTCTAAAAGGCAAGATTAAGCAAAACCCTTCACCCTGAGCTGGCTACTCACAACTCACTCTTATGTGCCAGCTGCGGTCTGCCAAATCTTTACTTGCATTTCAGTATTTTAAAAAGCCAAGTCAGTGCGATTGTGAACCCCTCCTGTCTCGGTAGGAATGATCTTTTACTAAGGAAGTAGTTATAAGCAAAAAGCTACAAGGGAAAAGCTAAAAAACCCCCCACCCTATCCACAGTTGTCCCACACTCTGCAGCAACGTGAATATGAGGAGCATTTGGATTAAGGACAACAAACATCAAGGAGTTAGCCTTATTACTAGGTAATGACAGCTGTGCCATCAACATCTTCTCAAGGGTGGCCAACAACAGATGGCAAGGGAAAGGAACAAGACCGAGGCATGCCTGGCAAACAGCCTGTCCCACCGCAGCCTTTCCCAGCCGTAAGTGCTTAGTGATTTCCCGAGCTGGAAGTTGTCTCTGAACCTGGTACAAAGCAGCCACCAATGGTTTTAGGCTACAAATTTGTTTAATCATTTTTTAAAAGCAGTTTTTGTTTCTGACTTCCCTAAAATGCCAAAACCTGGAATTTAGGATTTGTCTGAGTCGGGGCTGGGATCTCCCCTTGTGCATCATGAAGAGCTGGAGAAAGGTCTGAACAGCTCCCCGGCTTAGGGCAGCCAATGCCTCCGGTAGGAATGCATGTGTCATCCTGGGGCACTTCTGCTCTTAGACCTCAGAAGCCAACACACCACAGACCTGCCCAACAGACCCCAAGCCAAACACAGGCATGCAGGGATATTTAGGTATTTTGCAGCAGTTCTGTTTTTGCAAGAGTCACCACGGCAAGGAGACAGCCACTGCGGCAAACACGCTTTGTAACAGGTACCAGCACCTCTGAAAGAAGGCAAAGGCCCAACTACCTCTTGCAATCTTTCCTTTCAGCCTGCTTCAGCTTGGCTGGAGTTTCCTTGCCTTGAATGCCCACAGCGTGCCACTCCTTGGCTCTCGCTGTCAGCCCACAGCTTCTGAGGGCTGTCCTGTCTCCCGGGCCCCTGATGCTCCATATCAGCTGCGCTGCTGCATCCCAAGGACTGATCAACAATGTGCAATGCGCAACAGGCACTCGCCTAGCACCAGTTGTTTATTAAACTCTTCTCTGTTTTTTAAAAAAGTTTACAGAATGGATGTTTTTCACATGATAAATGACTGGCAGCTGACCTTTTCTGTTAATAACTTAATTCATGTGGCAAGAGCTGACTGCCCAATGTGGCGTGACACAGAGGTCGAACAATAAACCACACTATACACAGACAGCCATGGAAACAGCTAGCATATGACACTGTTGAGCGAGACTCTGAACATGAGCATGCTTGGGTAATTTTCAGAATTGAAGCATAAGTTTAAGGAAAAACCCCGATTTATTTTTGAAGCGGAGCATATGTACTGACAGTGAATGTTCTGCCTCAGCTTGCCCCCAGGAATCCTTCACCCAGCAGCTGCCTGCAAACTTCTTACTGCTGATAAAAGACATGAGCAACCGAGTCCAGCAGCCTTGCTTGGGTCATTTCAACATCCAGCTGCGTGGGTTTCTCATGTCTTGCTTCTCTTTCCCGTTTTCCATCCTTTTCCAAAGTACTAGGTGAGTGGCATTGAGGGGGACAGTTTCCAGGTCTCCTGGGAACTCTTCCAAGGGTCCACTGGGGCTTTTGCATGGGAAACCGCTGAAGGCAAACAAACAGAAATGTTACTCTAGACAGAGGGGAAAAAAAAAAACCACCAGGATTCTTTCAGCTGAGGGAAAGAAAAGTATCTTATTGTCACAGCATGAAAATTAGTGCTGAATTATTATTTAACATTCCTAAAATGTTCAGCTTCCATACTTTTTAACACTGTTGAAAAGATGAGACTGATCAAAATTTTCGTTTTTCAGCACACATCCCAGGAACAGTGGGGAAAAACCCCACGTGTGTATTTCAGCAGCACACCAGCAAGGCCAGCAGTTGCTGAGTGGCAGTGCATTTTTGCTTTATTTTCTGAGGTTATCTTCTCCTTTCCAACGTACCTGTGTGCGTCAAACACTAAACCAGAAAGGTGCACCGATGAGGTTACTTGCTGTGGAGCATGAAGCCTGAGGGAGCAGGAACCCATCTGATCCCAGCTGCTGTATTACACAACCACTTAATTTTGACCACAGTCCAGTTAACGAACAGCACCGTTCCACACACGTCTGAGGCTGCTCTCCACGAGCCCAGGGAAAACAGAAATGTGGGCTTGAAATTTTCCGTGATTCCTTTTGAAGGTCCATCCTGAACAAATTATCTTCTTCCCAGAAATCTACTCAACACTTACGCAAATTCATTCAAATTAATGTCATATAGATAATATGACCCTCTGTAAAACAGAAATCACACCCCATCTCTGACCCCCAGGGAGGTTTGTGGATTTAAAAAGAAACAAAGAAAAAAATCCCAGCAGCTTTCTGAGCAGTATTTGATATCGGGTTGCATAAGTCACAAACCAGGCTGAACTGCATGCATAGGAATATGAAAGAAGGGTTTGATTAACAGCTTGGTGAAGTTAAGATCTAACTGCATAGCCAACTGAGGGATTAATTATCCAGATGAGAGAAATACTACTCTCTTAGTACCAGGGCACTATTTCCATATGGGCACGTGGGTATGTTTGGCAGTTCAAAACCAGCAGTATTTTAAAAAAGGGCGAGGGGGTTGAAGGGACTGGGGAGCATCCGCACGTGGTGTGGCATGGCTCAGGCTGAGGTCTGCAGCACAGCCGGGACACGCGGGGACCACCATAGGAAGCTGCGGTTCTGGTCCCTCTCCAGCTTTCACAATGTTATCCACTTCAGTTCCTGGGGATTATGTGTTATTTGAGTATTGCAATGTCTGGGGCTGCTCCGGCCTGACCTGCCTCTTCGGGAACAGCAGGAAGAGACACAGCCGTCTCCCCCAGCTCCAGAGAGCATGAGGCAGCGTTCTGAGTTAAGTCTCCACTGCATCGTAAGACCAAAATTTTACATCTCCTGGGCAGAGCTGAAGACAGCGGCAGCAGGGCCAGGCTCACAGACAGACACCTCCAGGCAGGGGGAAGAGGTTTTCACCCACTCCCAGGTTCTGGTTGTTGGCAGCACAGCGTAAGCCAACGCAGCCGCGTGCAAGACTCCCGCTCAGTTTTATTTTCTTTCTGCAGAGGAGGTGTTGCTGCCCGATAATAAAGTGCCAGATACCAGTACATACCTCTAATTACAGCAGGGCAGGGGGCATGAGAAGCCATCACTGATGGGGGCTGGTTTATACAGGTCAGCGCCAGCCAAGCTGCAGACCCTGGGTGACGAGGGACCAACCGAGTCCCGTCCAGATGGCCACATTTCACAGAGCCCGACTGAACTTTTAGGAGAGGCACACTGGAGGTGACAGAGATGTCAGACAGCTGATAGTTGTCTGTACATGCAGAGATGTTTGGGAACCTTTCTCTGAGATGATGGAGAAGAGCAAGAGGAAAACCTTCAGAGGAAGCACCTCCCCTGCCATCACTCTTTACGTACGACCGGCCGAACAGGAGATGCCACGAGTCAGCATCAGCGTACAGCCATTTTGCAATCAAGAAAAAGCTAGGAGGTCTTACAGGAGAGGAAGAAGAAAAGGCTGGACATGTTACCTGCCCAAACGTAAGTGTTACAAAGTGCTTAAATGAACTAAAGCAAGAGCAAAGTAATTTTTGCCAGCAAGAAAAGTGCAAGCCCTTCTGCACAGTACACAAATACCATTCTCTTCACTCACAGACGACACAGGGACAAGAAGAAAACTGCTGCTTGAAAGTGCCTTGCTTTGCTTCAAACAGAACAGCAATACACCTCCTCATGCTAACTAACAGAGCCCATAAATGCACAGACCTTCATTAAATTAGTTTTGGGTGATGACAACAGTTGAGTTTTAATGAGACCACATAGGCTCTGACCAGCCCAGGGCTTCCCAGCTCTCGGTGGTGGCTGTGCCTGAGCATCGTTAGGTGCCATAACTTTCCAGCGGTCACCGAGTTGGTGAGGTTGGGTGAAGCAAGCTTAAGTAAAAAGCCCCAAACTCACAAGATGCCAGACCCACCTGTGTGTTTTCATACACGCCGTTACATTAATGAGCACATCTACATTAACGAGCATGAACAGTTTGAGTCAGAACGATACCAGATACAGGAGGCAAGATTTTCTTTAAAAAGGAAAGGAGTGTCATTGTTCATTTCCAAATATCATATTTAAACACCTAAAGAGCAAAAATATAGAGCACCCAAGGATTTCCAATATTTTTGAAAGCAGCAGTACTGGAACATCCCTGGGGCTAGAATATAAACAATCTGAAATTTATTCCCAGGAGAAGTTACTGAATCACTCTGATGAACAGTAGTTTGTTTACTGCCAGCTTTTATGAGTTTTTGACATGAATCATCTGGCAGAACTGAAGCAAAATAAGGGAACCAATGAGTAAAAATAGACAAGCATTGTTAGCAAAAATGAAAGAAAAAAAGAAACTGGTCTGCTTTCATCAACTTCAGGGAGCTAACAAATTTTTTAAAAAGCTTGAAAGACACATGTCCTTTTCTGCCTAGGCTCATGCCACTTGGTTTCGGGGGGCAGGGGAGGATGTGTTAGAAGCAGAGTACCCTAAGGCTTGCTCTCTAGCAATAGAGGTGAGTACACCCAGTAATCTCCACTGGTTATGAAAAGCAGGTAGGAGCAAGTTTAGTGTCTAAAATTAGGTAGGATTATGGATGCTTTTTGAATTTCAAGTTTAAATTACATTTTGAGTGCCCAGATTTAGATGTTCTGATTTGAGAGAAAGGCTCAGATCTATACAATTCATTATTTATGAGCCAGAGAAAATACCTTGAACTATGATGTATGTACAGATACATTTCTGCCGCCTTCCCCGAGGAACACACAGTCCTGAGGCTCTCTCCCCGGACCACTGGAAGTGAAGTTTTGAGCCAGCGTCAGCAAAGCCCTTCCCCTCCCCTCTGCATCATGTTCTTCAAAACTTCCTACCGCCTGCAAATGTGGAAAGGGAAAAAAAACCCCAGACCCCGCTAAGCAGCTTAGAGGAAGCCTGTGCACTCTCTGAAACTTTGAAATCAAAATCTGTAATCTTCTGCGGCAGGTTACTTCAGAGCAAACTGCAGATAGCCCTGCAGGCAGAGGAGGTGACCTGCCCCCGGCCCTGCCGGCTGCCCAGAATTAACAGGATTATCACAATTTCACCTTTTGGCACTCCCCAGGCAATTCTCCACAGGCTCCAGGTGCTGCTTCAGCGAAGAGGGAGAGAGCCACACCTGGGGCCCGACTTGGACCTGTCCTTCCCAAGTCACATCTGCTGCTGCTCAGCTGAGGTCGTCCTTGTCACAGGGGGCATTTCTGCCTCCCTTTGATCCAGAGAGCACCTTCGTTCTGATCTCTTTTCTCTGTTACTGTTTCTCAGGTTTCATCAGCTATTCACAAAGCAAAGAGAGGAAGAAAACATTTAATGAAATAAAAATATCATTACAGAAGATTTTTTTTTAAATTATAAATTTTAGCATTTGTATAAAATCGGCAACTCGGACTCACAATGCATACATCAATAAAATAGAAAAAATACCTGACATTTTCAGATATTTGGAGAAGATGGTGAATTATCCTGAACATGATCATCCCCTGAGTATGAAAAGTGTGTGTATTCAGAGGACTACCCTCCCCTTTTCAGAGCCGCTGCTCTGTCCAACACAATCTGCCACTACAGCGAAGCAGAAATACAAGGACCAAAAGGGGGGAGCTGAGTTCCACCAAACTCTCATTCTGTTTTGCTTTTTTAGAGGGAGCTTTTTCATTTCAAAGTTTTCAGTCAGCCCCCATATCCCAAGATCAGCAATTCAGCACGCAAGACCTTCGACAAGAATAAATTTAATTTCTCCAGAGGAGAGATGTATGTTCCATAGCATCACCTAGAGTTTAGAATAACCATTTCGGGTCAGACAGAACGCTTCTGCTAGCACTGCCTGGCCGCCCCGCAGCAGAGAGGCTTTCCACGTTAATGAGAGGCAAGGCATGCCGCACCAAGCTGTCACTTTTGCCTCCCCCCCCCCCCCCCACCACCATTTCTCAGAGCAGCAGGCTGCAGCAAGCTCTAGGGACGCCACGGATCAATAGCTTCTTAAGTGACCACGGACACTTCACTTGGGCAGTTTATCAGCTTGGCCAGTTTCTGTGATCTACTGCATTTCTCAACTGTTTCCGCCACAATCCCCCCAAATAAAGCACACTAGTCATAAATCATTTCAGGGCCAACAGATGTCTTCAGGGGTGAAGTCTTCGCAGAATCAAATAAGCTGCTGCAGAGTTAAGGAAGGTTGTGGAAGATGCACACAGCGCTGCAGAAGGGACCTGTGGGTGAGTGAGAGCCTTGGGCACGGACATAGAGCCTCAGGAGGACACCCAGCAGCGCCGAGCCCCATCCTGCTCCAGTGTGCCCGCCCTGGCACCCGCCACCAGCTGCTGCGGGGACAAGGTCCTGGGCAGATGACTTCTCATCACATGTAGCTTGCTCTTACCTGGCTATTGCACAGGCTAAACCCAATTCATTTCAACCACGTGGAACAAGACATGCCTACAAGGAGCACAGCACAGCCCGGTACGGGCGGTATTGTAACCCACGCACCCAACGCACACGTTACTCTCCTGCCAGGAAGCCTATAGACACAGCTCATGGGTGACAGAGGCAGTTGAGGAAGCCAGCGCACTTGCAGGAAGGGAAATGAGAGTTACAGAGCGACAATTTACCTCAGTTAACCGAACTCCCGATGTGTCTGTGCATTTGGTTCTTATTTATATAAATGCTGTTGGGATCATGCAGGTGCTGAAATCAGAATTGGGATTTCATTGATCTTCACAGTACAAAAACGTTTCAGAGAAGGAAAAGCACATTGCCTTAGCTGCATGCTTCAGACAACAGAAAGCACAGCTCCTGGGTTTCAAAAACTAGATTTGTATGCATTTACATAACTATACTGGCAGGCACTGCATATTCAGGATGAAAATTTATTACTGACTCTCAACATAGCAGTCAGCAATTCCAAAGTACCTCCCAACACAAGGGTGCCACCCAGCCAAACCTGCTGCAACACACCTGTAAACAGCTATGTATATTTAAATTTGTTTCCCTTTGCCATCTGTACCTTTTCCTTTAGCAGCCAGAATCCTAGCAGGGACCCTTTCCCACTGCTAGAGGTGCAGAAAGTAGTTTCTGCTCTGTGCACCTCTTAGCTCTGTAACTCTTAACATAGTTGTTTCCGTAAATTATGTGACCACGCAATGGCATGAAACCCGCTCTTCTCTAAACAAGATTTTCCTCTTCCTTATTACTCAATTGAAAGAAAAACCTTTAACACATGGCAGGAGTAATCCAACCTGAGCTACATTTTTCTTTGAGAAGGTTTTGAGCTGACCTAAGATGACGAGCCCTGGATTTCCCAAATTTGGGAACCAGTTGCATATTCAGACTGTGAAATTTTCACTATGGGATACAGAATCCACCTTCATAACACATATTTGTTCGTATGTAATATGACAACACGTGGAAATGGCTCAATATATGATGGCATGCTACATTACCATTTCAAATATGCCTATACTGACCATTTTCCAATAGCCATACTCTCGCACCCCGAAGAAAAATGGCACAAGTAGTTTTGATGAGGGAAGGGGTTAACTGGAAAAAGCCGTATTAACTCCTGTTTCATCAGGAACAGGATTTAGGTTTTACTTAACTTTATTTTTAAGATTACACCCAATTAAAGGCAAGCTTAATAAAGGAACAGTTTCATCTATCTAAAACTTGAATACTGAAATAAATGAGGATTTGTGCCTACATACATACATGCGTGCTCCCCAGTCTGTGCATATGCCAGTCTATGAACAAAAGTTCAGATGTAAAGGATATGATTAAATTTGCATTTCTTTGTACTCAAGGAGACACTCATCTGTATAACACAGGCAATAAAGGAATTGCACTTCTCAATTTTTTTTTCCTTTCTTTGCTTTCAAAGTGCTTAAGTAATCTAAAAGAATATTAAAAAAAAATACTCAGTTACAGAAGACAGAGTTGCTTGTGAGCTGAAAAAACTTAATATTGGTTAAGGTTTGGTATTATAATGAATAAAACTTCAGACACAATTCGGGTTCAATGAAACATGTCTTGAATGCTGCCTGTATAATGACAGTGCTGCACACTCATCATCTCACCTGCAGAAATGTTGTGAGCATTGTGTGGCCCTTGTCCCATGATTGTTGCTGGCACTCCTGTACAGATACTGGCTGAGCTTCTTACCTGTGATCCGAAATTTGTTCCGAGGCGTTTTGGAGGGACACTAACGTTTCAGAGTGTGGTCCTTGAACCAGTGCTGTCCCATGGCACAGGCACCCCACCTGCATGGATGTGATGCAGGACTGGTCAGCAGCATGCAGCTCAGCTACATCTGCACAGGGGATTAAATGTTTGTAACACAAGACCAGACATCCCATGCGTTGAGCTACGACATGCTGCCTATAGGCAAAGTTACGTACGCACGTGTTTAGAGTCAGCACCCCTCAAACCTTTGAGACTGTCTTAACTACAGGCATGGCAGGAGTGATTAAGCCTGAAAACTTGCTAGGAAAATAATTTCAGACATAAAGCAGCAAGTGCTGAGCCTTGTCACCTCAAGCCACAGAAGCCTGGAATAACACCGTGTTATGAACCAAAAGCCTCAAAGAAGTCAGCTGTTCAGAGAAGCCACTCGCTCCTTCGCCAGCGGCCAAAACCTGCGCTCCGCTGCTTTTGGGGTCAGCGGCTGGTCCGGTGCAACCGCTGAACTGCTGGAGCATGACAAGAGACAGAGGCGTCCCAAGACATCTCAAGTGTTGAAAGTCTGTTCTCATCACACCGCACAAAAAGGCTGGTCTCGGTCTGCAGAAGGCAACTTTCCACTTCTTCCACCATAATACAGATATTTCATCTTGCTGAGAGGCTGCTGATGAGCAAAACCATCTGTACTGATGGGGACATGCACTGCTCTCTCCCCAGCGGGTCGGCAGAGATAGAGAGCGACAGTCATTTTGAAAAAGGTCAGGATTTACGCTGGTGTAACAACTCCTTTGCCAAATTTTAGCCTGACACAATTTAATAGTACACAACAGACACAAAGCCCTGGAAATTGAGTGCTGCCAGTGGGAAGCCTGACAGCACTTAGAGAGGGGGTTTTGCAGAGGCAGAGAGGTCACATCACTTCCATAATCAATTTGTCTTTTGTAAAAATACTCAGACTGGCACACACAGTCCCAACTCAAAAAAAACAAAAAGAAAAAACACCAAAACAAAAAACCCACAAAAAAACAAACCACACACACACAAACAAAACTAACCAATGCTAATAATTCCCTGGGACTTTGATGCAGCTAGTTTTCCCCCAGTCTGAAACATTCTCGTGCCAACCCCCCTTCACAGGTGCTTGGTTTCCTGAAAACAGAAGCGTGCCCAACGTTTTCTCTGGGATGGGGATTTCTGCTGTAGAGATGATCTGTGTGTTTGTTGTAAAGATGAGCCCACCAGGACGTGAGCTGAGCCCCCAGTTTTTAAGGTTTCCCTGTTCGAAGAGAGCTCATAAAGACTAAATACATCTGAAACTCTTCTGACTTGCCTTTTGAGTTATGTTGCCAAACTCGCCTCCATGGCTTTGAGGGTGAGAAAAGGAACGTGCGGGTTTCGGCTTTGTTCCTCCTTTCTCTGAAGTGCTCTCATCTCTCCCAAGAGCCATGCAGCAGCACAAGGGAAGCATCCTGGCTGGCAACACAGCGCCCAGGAAAAGCCTCAGCGCCAAGGCGAGGGCTGCAGTGTCCTGCCTGCAGGGTGCAAAACGCCATGGGATGGAGGGCTTTCCCTGCAGCGACACTTTCCTAAAGTCTTCAGATGGAAGACATAGATGGACACTCACCAAAACCTGTGTGCGTTTTAGCAATACATTATTAACTTACATCGGGTAATAAATGCAGAAAGGTAATACCTGACCTTGTCTGTACAGAAGTGCTGTCATCTCACACTTAAGCAAGTCAAAAACACATTGGAGGGAAACAAGAGGGGGGATTAAGTGTTCTACTGTAATGCTCCTATATTGTGTTTGCTTAGATTGCTGGATTAACAAAGGAACACGATTTTATTACATGCATGAGAGATTAAACACAAAATTAAATTAATACAACTATTTGTATTATTGAAACAGGACAAAACACAGAAAGAGCAGCATGTTTTAAGTGGTAAAAGGGTAAGGTATTTCTTCTCTGACTATAGAAGTTTATATTAGTAACGAAGGTAAAAACAGTTTTATTTCCCCTTTAAATGAAATTCACAATTTTCTGCATTCAGACCAGCTATGAGAAGGAAGGAACAAACAAACAAACAAAATAAATCTATTTCCTGCCCACAGCCTATGGCAACTTAAATGTCCAAGCTTGCAAAGATTATATTGGGACTCCGAAAACATTACACAAACCAGAAAATAAGCTAATTTCTTTTTGCACAGCTATAAACTAAACCCTCCCAGCTTTATACGAAGGCATTTAGATAAGGCATATTTCTAATGAAAAGAGAAAAAAAAAGTATAATTGGATGATGTGGTATTATGGTATTATTCTGAACAGTGATGCAAAGCTGCACAAAGATAAGACAGCTGTCAGATAATCTTCACGATTAATACCAAAAAGCCTTTGCATTCAGCTCTATTGCTCTTACAAGACACTAAACAACAAACTAAAAGTGACACTAAAAAGCCACTTTCAGAGGACAAGCAATGCAGTTTTGTCTTCCTACCATCCTTTACAGAGATAAGAAATAAGGGTTTCGCTGCAGTTTAACCTTTGACTTCAGCAGTTACTTTGGAAACAGAAATGTGTAAAACTACGGACATTTATTTCTAAAATCCACTTAGTATGCGTTTGCTTTGACTCAAGAAGGATTAAGCAGACATGTTGGACTTTTGGCTCCAAAAGCTATGCAAATCCAACTACGGGTATTAAATTAGATCAGTTCAGTGGCTGAAGTTCAGCTCCTGGTGGAAGCAACTCCTCGCTACCTACCCCATCCAAAATAATGCCTCAGGACCGAGCGCAAGCACGAAGCCCCGCGGGAGAGCTCAGGGCCCCTCACCAGCACAAGGAGCAGCTCGGCCGGCCATCAACCTCATATGCTGACAAACCCCCAGCAGCTCAGCTCAGGAGGAGCACAGGCAGAAATAAATGCAACTACGATGCAGGTTGTGCTAGAAATCTCTTCCATCAGCATTTCAAAGTTCATTACAGACAAAATGCACCAAAGTGCAAGAGAGTTTCTGACACTATACAAAACCTTCGTTTCGAAGGCTGATGCTGACATCTGCTACTGAAGTGGGAGCTGTCACCATCTCAGCTGCCAAGGCTTTGGGCGGCTGAGAGATGATGCCTCTGCTCAGTCCACCCCCGGGAGACACCGCACGTCCCTCTGAAGCAGCAGACGAACTGCGGCTCCCAGCAGCTCCATCGTCTGCTTCCTCTGAAATAACTCCCCAAAGCACCAGATTACGGAGGGGATCAGCAACAGTGATCCAACACTGCTCCAGACTTGCTTCTGTACATCACTGAAGCATTCATGTTTGTAAAATCCTTTAAAGAAATATTTCTGGGGGAAATATTAATGTAGAAAGAAATTCACTGGGGGTTTTTTTTGTTTTGTTTTGTTTTAAAATTTCCACTATTTTCAGCCTTTGATTTTCCACTTGGGCTGAAACTCTGCACATGGTGAGCTGCCAGCCCTCTGGTTGCAGCTGTGCTCCCTGCAGCTGAAGGACTTGGTGTCACCAAGTCAATCAGCTGGCAGCCAGGATGCTGGATTAAACTGCGTGGATGCTTCTAATTCAGCTCCTATAGGCAGAACAGGCAGCGTTTGCACGGCTGTACTTGGGTTCGGTTTGTTGCACAGGAGCTGTACACCAGCTGTAAATGACTCTGGGACGCAAGAAGAGAGCACACTGCCTTGTGTCGGAGGACCCCATCTGGGACGAGGAGAACTGGATTTCACCTGTGGCTTTACTGAGACAGCTGTAACACGTACAGAAAAGCCCACTGAGGGTTGCTTGAACTTTAGTATAGCAGCTTCAGCAGTCATAGCATTTGAGTTTGCAGCCTTAGTTTTTCCTTCAGTGTTTTCTTTTTAGTACATGATACATTAATTAATTGAAAAAATAATTCAATTTCAATTAAAAATCAATTTTCATGTGAAGGAGCTTCCTGATCTCCAAGAGGTTTTCAGGAGAGAATGGACTAGCTCCAAGTCCCATTGCTGGAGAGCTGCTCCTGCAGAGAGCACCTAGAGAGCGCTGCAATTTACCCATCGCTGGAGCAATTTTGGCACATTCCCATAACTGCTCTCATGATGTCTTGATCATTACTTTAAAAAAGCACCAGCCCAGAGAACTGATGGAACGCATTTCCAGCAATGCTTTCCATTGCTATTCTGCTAAACAACATCTGCTATAAATAAGCATGTTTCATCAATAATATATAAAGAACGTATTCAGCGCGGGTTGTAAAACAGATGTATATATTGAACCATTCAGTAATTTCCATAAAGAACAAATGTAGTCAAGTAGTACTGAAGCAATAATCATGCATTCAGTGAAAGCCACCATAAATAGTTTTGTTACTTGGGAACATTTTAGCTTTTTCCCCTTTTAAAATTTGTAGTTGTCCTTGTTTTCTGTCATTTTTATTATTGTTTTTCACTTTATCATTCTCTGTGCTTTCCACAGAAAGAATGCTTGATCACTTCTTCTAAAAGCCACCGATAAGAAAATTAAATCCCTTTGGCATTGCACAGGGTAGTTGCATAACAAGCTGAGTATATATAGAAATTGCATTCCAAGTGTTTACATAAGAGTTCAGAATAACACAGATGTAAAAAAAAAAAAAATCCAACTCAATTTACAAACCGGCCCTGCGGTGCTTTTGTGTCTGATAACTTGGAGCGAGCAAATCAGCGTGCTAGTGGTACACAGTTAATATTATTCTTGCACTATTTACACATAACTGGAAAAGAAAGATTAAAAATTGAGCAGGCAAATTGTGTAAAAGGGTGATTTACTTATCTTAAAGAAGATACTCTTTCTAGCCGGAAAGACTGGCACAGAAGCTGATCCTTTAAAATACTCCGAGCTATCTGAAATCTCTTCTAGTTTCTCGTTTTCGTGTAAATCAACATACATTCTTCAAGCAGACTTCCACAGACATTTTCTGCATGCTCTTCTCAGTCTCAATTTAATGCTTGCAACACAGAACAAGACGACAACCCAAGTTTGTTCCACAAACCTTAAAGTGACTATACTCCCAAAAGCAACTGGAAGGGCATGAAATCCAGGCTTCCAGTAATTTAAAGCTTCTTTACCTTGCTATATTAAAAAAGTCAGGAGAAGTGCAGAGTATAAGAGCACCCTAGGCAACAGAACAATGAGCTGAGGGGATTATTGGGGATAAAATTATGTTGATTCAAATCCATCCTGTATATCTACAGTCTGAAGGCAGGTAAATTTGTAAACAGGTACAAACTGGAAAGCTCTGCTGAAAAGGTCAGCAGTTTTGAAAACCAAATCATCTAATGTCACTGAATATGTCTATTCCGTTCATTGCCCAGTTCATCTGCAAAGAAGTGTTTGGGTGTTTTGTTTTTTTTTTAATGCATAGCTACAGGCAGCTTTTGTGCCCCAATAATATTATTTCTTTTACTAAGAGAGTGCCATGCAAACCAATGCAGCTGCCAGACAGCTTTCTCCCAATAAAAAGTTGCTTTCTGTTGCTCTGAGTCAATCACACTGGGACCAAGCCTCCTTGGGACAACAGCCCCACTGGCCACGCAGCAGGACAAGGACTGGGGTGCTCCCCATCGGGCTGAGGCGACCCACGGCCCAAGTCAGACGGGAGGAGGAGGTGGGGAAGGAGACTGCTTTCCAGGAGTCCCCGATGACACCCAAAGAGGGAGGATGGCTACAAGCCCCCTGAGCAAATGCCCACGCTGTCTTTCAGGCACTTTTCAAAGATGCCTTCAGGAGTAGCAAGGGTGGTCCAGCCCTCAGGCAGGCAGCATCTCTGGCACGAGCCCAGCTCCCTGTGGCTTCTGCCCTCGCCGGAGCAAGCAAAGGGAAGGAAGAAGAGAAGGTAGATGTGAGTTATGGCTGTGAAATCATGGGATTTGCTCTGAAGAGAGTCTTTTTCCCCATATTTGCTGAGCACTTCACATAACAGATCCCCAGGGCACAGGAGCAACAGCAAACACACATCACTTCGGTAACGGCATGCATTGCTCGTCTAAACATGCAAAGCTATCCCTCCGAGAAAGGGAAACGCAGACAAGCCCTTGGAGAGGCAACCAAACAGTCAGGGAAAATGCAAACCATCCATCAACGCTCTACCAAGAAACAACAAAGTTACCTTAAAGAATGGTAAAGCGAGCCAGAGCGGACTAAAACAAACCCCCTTTCCTTCAGCTTTTACCAGGAATCCCTGACTCACCCAGTTTCTCCCATTTTGAAGCCCTGTCTTGCAGCTGTCAAAGCCCACGAGGTGGAGGGGGACACTTCCTCCCTGCCCCTTCCACGGTGGCAAGAGGGTCCCCAAATAGTACAGACATGCAGGGCTGTTTTGCTTCTCCAAAAAGAAGTTAACACGGCACAAAGTCCTGTAGGGTTTTGGATTAAGCGTTTTAAAACAAGGTCTTTTATAGACAGTCACAGCTGCAGATGAACAGACTCGGAAACAGTGTCTTTCATGGACCTCCTGAGGTTAACTCAGCCGAGGGATCTCTGTGAAGACAGGAGATTGAGAAGAAAAATCCCACAAAGCTCATGTTTCCCGAGCTAACAATAGAGTTAAGTTGCCCAGTCCCCAACCCACGTTATGGCCACATCCATCCTGGCAGACACAAGGACATCTGATATTTTCCCTGAAGCCTTCATTTAGCCAACCACTGTCCCTGTGGACACAGGCTCCAGCTGGCCTGAGACCGCTGGGTTGCTACAGCCTGAGGAGTGTGCGACCTCCTAGGAAAGCGCTAGCAAGGTATTTCTTAAAAACTTATTCAGTGGCTAAAAATGTAATAGTTAGTATATCCACCTATGCACTGAAATAACTCTGCAGACGTAAGCGATACCAAATGAAAGGCATACCATGTAAGTAGAAATAATCACTTGTTTAAGCACTCAAAATCAACATAATATTAGATACTGCAGAGGGTTACAGTATTGACTACAAATTATTTTCCCATGGGGTGCTGCTGTTCTCCCAAGACTGTTTGGCAATACGTGCTTCAGCAGAATATACTCAAGAGAGTCAGTCCACGTGCCGCTCTTAGGGGAGACCAGCAATTTATCTATTTCTGCCAAGACCGTTTGCTTTGTTGAAACAGATTTCATTAAGGGATGGGATATTCTCACAGCAAAAGAACAAAATCACATTTCCCATCTAGAGCAGTACTGTAAATAATACGCAAGCTAAACTCAAATGGGAGTTTTCCTACTGAAATTCTTTCAAATTTTTGTCTTAATCCCAACTGAGCAAGTAAAACTCTGAAAACAAAACAAGCAGCATCACCAATGAAAAGAACAGGGCCGTGTAACAGCAGGAGTGGGAAGAGGGGCTGTAGGCATCTGGAGCCGCCTTCAGAAGTGGAAAGCTGCAGTTGCATACGTGCCTTTTGCTGAATGTGCCAAAGTGAGTGACAGCAAGGACTGACAACGCCATCATGTGCTTCTGTATGAAGTTATATACCAAAGCCCACAGCACGTCAGAGAAGTTTTCCAGTCCCAACCTCCCATCTCAAGCTCTGAAGACCCAGTAGCATAATCACATATCTCAAAAATGTTCCCATAATCCAAAAGAAAATTACCTCTACTTAAAATTTCCATGCTAATTAACTAATGGCCTTTTTCCATTAAAAAAATATTTGAGCAATTGTCCAAGATGTTTATTATTTTCTCCTAAAGAAATATATTATTAAACAAGAGGGAAAAAAAACCCCACCAGTGCAGAAGGTGAGCAAAGCATTGCTAACCTCCCCCCCGCCCCAATAATTCCAAACCAGCTTTTGCATCCTCCAACCCAGAGCAATTAAAAATCAGATCACTGCACAGCTAAACACCTTCATTTTCTGGAGGGTGTTTCCTCGCACTGACCTCCTCGGAGGTCCTGCAGAGGGTATTCAGCAGGCACAGTGTCCTGCTCAGCCTCCAGCAATCCCCTTTTTGCAAGAACAATATCTGTAGGACTTTACAAAATATGATTGTTTTTCTAATAGCAACATTTTATAAAATAAATATTCAAAGTTTTGGAAAGAATCAGGATAACCAAAATTATAAAAGTTTATGGCCAAAAAGTAGCTATAACAAAGCATTAAAGAGGATACTAAAAGTGTTGGGGGGTTTGTTTGTTTGGGTTTTTTCTTTGGGTCTTTTTTGGGGTGGTGGGGTTTTTTTGTTTGTTTGTTTTTTAAATGAGGGTTGGCCTGCTGGGTAGGATTTTTGCACAGAAGCATTTATTTAAAAAACAAACAAACCAGCCATCAACCAGGCTTAGTTTGTGTATGGGGTCAGTGCTGAGCCTTCCAGAGGAGAAGGACCTGCAACTGGACACCCTTTAAGGACAAACACCCATGTACCTGCTACCGGAGGACATACATGGTCCGGGACACTAAACTTGCAGGGGACCCATCGCTTCGTTTCAATCAAATGTTAAATAATCTTATAAATAAAACATCTCCTCTCAAAAACCTTTACAATTTGAGTACAAGTTCAACCTAAATATCCTCTGCACTCTTGATGGAGAGCAGCGTTCATCTGTATCGACGGTGTTTTGTGGGTTTGGTTGGCTGTTTTTAACTAAGCTACATCTTCAGTGTGTTATGTTAATGTTACTACCCAAGCCCATCCCACTAAGACAAGCATTTAAACATACCAGTTGACAATTCAGCTAGGCAAATCAAAAAATCTATCCTTCCTTCTCCTTTAGGATGGAGGAGTAGGTCAATAACAGATCATCTCCTGGCATCTGATGGGGCTTGCAGGTTTCTTTTCTTGAACAGAATTGGTTTAAACAAGGCAAACTTTTCCTAGCCTAATGTGAAAAGCTAGAGGAGGTCAAACAACTAAACCACACCAGGAAAGATAAGAGAAGCTCCAGCTTTGAGGAACAGAGAAGAGTAATTGCTGAGATCAGAGCATGAGGAACAGCAGCAAGTACAGCACTGCGGGGGGCTGCTAACGGGATCGGGAACGCCAGTCTTAATATTTGCATTAACAAGCTAGTCAGACAGCACTGTTTCAGCCACAATCAAGTTTCTTAACCGTACAACCAGTGTAAGGAAAACCTGCAGGAGGTCCAAAGAAAACTACAGACCATTTGGAAGCATAAAAACAGCATGCTGGGTGGCACCAGTAAAATTTATTATTAATAAGTGTAAGATAAGTATATTGGTTTGTGTTTATTAAGTATATGTAAGTATGCTATTTTCATATAATATGCATAAAATAAGTGTAAGTGTAAAGGAAGTACTAATAAGAGCATATTAAAGAGCTATGCAGCTAAGGAGGAGACACAAACAGCGCACCTGCAGCTTAGAAGGCATCTACCTGCAATGGGACCAAGGTCCAGCTGCCGCCTTGGGTACTCCCACCTCCCCCTGCACATCCCACGGACCAGGGGCTTTCAGCTCCAAGCCCAGGAGGAGAGGAAGCTGCACAGGTATCGCCTCAGCCCGCACCTGGAGAAACTGCTTCAGGCCCTTCCAGCAACCCCTTTTCATCATTACGCAGGGTGCATTTAACGAGCTCTAGCGAGGGCCGCTGTGGCACAATGCCAAGAGGCAGCGCTGGACAAGAGGAAAAGAATAAGGGGAGAAGCAAGGAAGAGGGCTGATGTAGAAAATCCCTTCCCTAAAATGAGGTAGGAAATGGAGAGCCAGAATGTGAGACCCTAGGGACCCAGGTCCGAAAGTTTCCAGTGCATCACCAGCCGCACACCGTGATCAATATCTTTTCACATCTGGAGGCAGACAGTTCTCTCCCCCACTCTCATCCTTTATTAATAAAACTTCAAGTATGATAAGTGTGCTTCTTACTTCCAAGATACCATGCATATGAAATACCAGAAACCAGAAGGCAAATAATCAAGATAAAATAATTTTGAATATTGAACTAATCTAAAAATGTAATTACACCAACGGCACCGGCATTGTGCTCCTGATCACACAACACCAAGACAATTCCCATGCTACCCTAACATGAGAGTTCAAGCTGAAGCATCTCTGGGGAGCTGAAATGCCTTCAGCTACACTATATTGAAATGTTTTAACTGAAAAGTGTTGGAAAAGTTAAAATACTAGGTTTGGGTTTTCTTCATACTCAGGAGAGAAGACAGTCTTGGTTGCAGTGTTATGAGAATTTTTTTAAAGCATAGGTGATAGGTATCTGGAATTTTAAATTAATTTTCTGTAATCAAAATCCTCCTACAACTTAAAATATAAGTCAGTTGAATCTCTGACTTGAGAAGATCCTCTCTCATCCACGACAGTGACCCTGCTGAGGGCCATCGCTTTGTCACTTATTCCTTGTGTCGTACCAAGCACGTGCACATCTCTGCCAACTTCCCAGGACAGATAAGGACAGGTTCAGGGACAGAACTGTCCCTATGCTTTCATTCTTCTGGTCTCTCCCTCTGCAGCATCTGGATCCAAAATATGGTCTGAAATAGAATTTAATTTATGTCCTTCTGGACAGTAATGGAACAAACGGGCCCATGGAGATCAGTTCAGCCTTCTATTACTGTACATGCATTAAACATTAAAACAGCTATACTCCTTCTCCTAGTAGAGGTATTAAAAATGCAGAGAACATTTCCAATTTGAATTCCATAATTATCCATAATGCTCTCAAAGGTTTTTATTTTTTCAGATGTCACCATGTCATTTCCCCAAGCAACTCCTTAAACCTCTCCCTCCTCCATTTCTGTCTGGCTGCTTCTCACTAGGTACAAATTCCTCGCAAAACAGACAAATTCCACCACCCCAGGCTTCCCGCAAACAGGAAAAACAAAAAGCATTCTGGCACAGCTAACCCTGTCTCAGCACTACATCAAGCTTCATGGGGATAGCAAGTTGCTACAGTCTTAGCATTGGCCTCTAACTCCTGATTTCATCCTATAGCTGCTGCCCTGGTTTGTTCGGGGCATTGGTAGTGTACATCCGCAGACCAAGGCTTAAGCCAAGTTGTATTTCCATAACGAATAGCAAAAGCCCACGCTCTCAGATGGTGCTCCCAGCAAGATTCATGCCTGTTTCCATGGCAGAGGGCTGCTTTCCAAAAATAGGATATCACCCATGGGATCGGTGGTCTGCTCAGGTCATAAAGCAATACTTGGCTGCTTAGGGAAATCTGCTCTTCTCCCCTAGCCCCAAAAGCGGCCCTCACAGTCCATCAGCACCCCTCTATTAGAGCCACAGACAAGAAATACCAGAAGCAGACTGCCTTAAGTTCATGTAGGAAGAAAAAAAAACAAAATAAGGAAGCAGTAAGAGCACATTTACCTCTTACCCAGGGATAAATGTCCTTACCATATCCATGACTGAGCAGAGCATCTCTACCAGCAGCCAAGGGGTTATCCCCAAGCCCTTCTCCATACAGCAGAAGCAGCACGGCCTCATTGCCAGCATCGTTGCCCTGCACTGACGCCCTCATCTCTCAAGGGAAGCAAGGGGGCACCCGGTTTCACGGAGCTTGTAGGAACTTCAGCCCTTGGCCTTTTGCAGAATTTGGCTGAGAACGGCCTGCCAGTCCAGGGGTCATCAAGGGAAGGAGAAGGGGGCTCACACACGCATATAACTATAGAAGGCTCATTGCTCAAGAAAACCAGACAAACCTTCCTCTGTCCCCCAAACTACAAGGTAGGTGTGTGCAGGGTGAATAATGTTTCTTCCCAGTCCAACTCTGTTAGATGTTATGTCACCAGGGGTGTAGTTGTTGATGTGTCTTCTACAGGTCTGTCCTTTCTCCATGAAAAACAGCGTTTTCCAATATTATCCAAATGGATACACCTAACTCCAAAAAGGAGTTATCTAAACCCACTTCAGAGATTAAGGCTAGAAACTGCAGTGCTGCTGTAGACCATTAACAAAAATCCTTTTGTTTTCTGTATCATAACCAAGACCAAAAAGAAATACCTGACCTACCCGCTCTCTGAAAGACTACTCTAACCCATATTATACTGAATTTGTCCATACAGATGTTACATGTTCGGCCAGTTTGCTCACATTCTTATGAAATGGCTCAGATTTTTTTTTTTCTGTTTTCTATTAAAGAGAAAATTGTCAGTATGAATCCTGCAGTCTTGCTGCTAAGCCCCTATTATTTCCCTAGAGAAATGTAATCGCTATTATCAACTGTGAACGGAGTCACAGCATCTTTATACTGACCCTTCACCATTTTATGCCTTTATATTTTCCTATTTCTTATGCAGTTCCTAATCCATGGCTTTCTTTTGCCTTTCAAGCAAAACTTTGTGCAACAGACTTACCGAAAAGGTGTTTTGACAACTCAAAGTGTCGGCTGCTCCCTTCCCTGTTATTTCCTTCACATGTCCAGAAAAGTTCTTCTACTTTTACAAGTCTTTTCTTCAGAAGAGGCCCTGCAATCAGCAGGTACTGGTGATGTAAAATTATTACTTTACATCATACTTCCAAATCATTTACTTACTTTTAAATTAGACCAATCCAGTTTACAACAACAAATTAAACTGTAGTAGCTACTGCTGTCTACTAAGGTTTTACAAGTCACTGGGATATTCTCTCTCTCTCTACAGTTTTTATTGTATGAGGACATTTATTTTCTGGATCAATTTTGAAAGCAATTTATTTACAACTCTGTAGCACAATGAATATATAAAATTACATTTGGATTATTTAGGCATCGCACTAATGACACCATTACTGAGGAATTATAAAGATCAGATTGCCAATTACAACCACACATAACAACTGCAATAAACCACGACACTTCAATGTCATATTCAATGACATAAAAGAATTATGTGGCTGATGCGTTTCAGAAGGCAGACAAGTAAGCCTTTACTTTTGCTGTTCTCGTCAATAGTCTGAAACACACTCAGACAGCTTCTCCATCTGGTCCGTAAGGTCCCAGGCATGAACCCCACCAGAAGATACTTGGTGCAACCTTACCTTAGGAGAGAGGACAGTGCTCTAAGCACACCCTGCACATGAAGCCCCATTGTTGCTGATGAAGGATGAGGTTTAGCAAGCTGTCATCAGAGAAGAGCTGATGGCCCTGCTGACCTGTGGGATGTTCACATCCACACGGGGAGGGCAAGGATAAAAGCTCTCCGTGCCTTGCATTTCAGACCGAATCCTTGCCATCCTCTGGTGATTTACCCACCCTTATGTCAGTGACTCTCACCAGGCTGCTTGATCTAGACAGAAGTCTCACCAGATTTGCCTGAGACCCAGACACCACGGGGCTCCTTTCCCAAGTCCCAGGCAGCAAGAGACAGATGTAGCCATCATCCTCCCGCTGATGCCCTCGCCATGGGCCACAACAACTCCTGCTGTCCAGAGGACGTGGCCACCCACCCCTGCAGCAGAGCCATGCAAAGGACAGAGAACCTTCACGGAAGACATGGGAAGGGAAGTGTGCTGGGTGGCACGGAGGGAGCAGGTCCTTACCCATCCCACCAGGAGCTGGAGTGGCAAGAGCAGAGGGCCGGTCCCGTCACAAGCACCACAGCCAGACCTCAGCCTTGGCAACACATTCCCATCGATGTGGCACCTGAAAAGAGTGGTCCATGACCCCTCTGAGGGTTGATGCAAAGTTCAGAGGGGAGAGCAGAGTGCTCTGTTCCTCTGCCATCCAGCTTTCCCCAGGCACTCTTTCCTGAGCAAACTGGGCACCAGCTCTGTTCCCCCAAGTGGGGATGCGAGTGCTCAAGCCTGCAGACCGCCCTAGTCTTGAGAATGGGGCTACTGCTGCTGATCACGCACGATTTGGGCGGAGGACTCTGTGCTAACACTACGAGTGTACAGAGAGGAAGAATGGGAGCATGCCTGATGGATGCCATGCTATCAGGGGGTAAGACAGCACCGAAGGATACAGAACAGAATTTGGAGGTAAAGGGAAACCAGCTCCAAAACAAAATACCTTTTCTATTTAAGGCAACAGAAATACCAGCCACCCGCTGCTTATAGCTTGTTAGTTTATATAGTTTTAATTCCAATGTGTTCTAACTTCAGATGCTTTAGTCATATGCTCCCTGTTAGCAAGGTTAGTCTGCCTGCTGATAAGCACATTTTTTTTTTTTTTTTTTTTTTTTTTAAAAACTTTACCAATAACTTTTTGGGGTGTTTGAAGGCAATTCTGCTAAGTTCTTTTTTCAGACTTTTCTCTTATTGATATTTCCACTGGGGAAGGGAGTTCATGATAGTGTTACTCAAAGTTACACTTATGAATCCCAGTCATCTGATGGGATGTGGACATACAGAAGCATGGAAGAAAACAGAATTTGTAGGCATGGCCCCTTGCTGTGCATCATGCTGCTGAGGGAGCAGCGAACCTCGCCCAGATGTGACAAGCTCTGTACCGCAGGCAGGTCTCTAGCTCATCCGCAAGATCAGAAGTTTCAGCAAAATCGCTTTTACGCTGCCCTACTAAAGTCGCCTTCCCCTGACTAGAGCAATTACAACAAAACTGTCCCCAAGCAGCTTTCTCAACCACGTAGCAGAGGGAGAGACCAGCAGCCTGACGTCCACGTACAGCCCTGCCCAGGCATCAAGTCAAGCCTACCCACTCCTGGTCACACAAAGCTGGTTTTAGGATCACACTGGAGGAGCCCGTGTGCCCCAGCAGCACTGGAGGAGCTGCCTACCATGGCCAGTGGGCTCCGGAGCTTTTGGGGACCCTCGTGGGGATGACAGTAAGTCTTGGAAAAGCCCACCTGCCACATCTAGGGAGAAGTGCATTAAATTGCCTCCTCTTCACCAAAACACTGCTCTGCAGCAATGCAACCCTTATCGCCGGCAGCCCGTCGCCTTCCCACTCGTACAATGCTTCGCTAGGACCGAGGAAGAGTATTTTCAGCATGTGGCCCTCGGTTTTATCTTGCTTTTGAGCTCTTGTAGCAGCAGATAAACTATCCATTAATAAAACACAACTTACAAGCATAGACGAATGTTTATCTTCTTTCAAGAGCAGTGTTTTATTGACTGATTGTATCTACAGAAGTGGAATGAAAGCACAAATATCATAAATCCCTCATGAAGAGGGATTTTTTTTTTGTAGAAGCAAGTAAAAAGGCAACTTCAAGAAAGATAACATGCAGAATTAAGTCAGGAGATAGAAAAATATGTTCTCTAAAAACAAAAAGCAGACTGTAGCCTGTGAACTTCACTAATTTTCAGATCCTGATATAACAGCAACTGTTGCTAAATTGGTGGGTTTTTCAAGGCAGTGACAGAAAGTTTAAGTTGTGTCACACAACAAGCTCCAGAGGGTAAAATATATCTACCCTGACCTAATGATGGAGTCAGCCCTCTTAAACAAGCAATTCCATGAACAAGAATGTTTTTAAATAGCTGTTCCAGAATAAGTGCATCCTAATTCCCAAAGTCTTTCCATCGCCCTCCTCGTGATCCTCCTCTGCCAGATAAAACGTGACCTGATTATCTTTCCACTATATGAACCTGCTGCTCAATATTCCCTCTTCTACCCAAGAATCCAATTTTTGCAAGATTTAAAGGCTTTTCATACCCCAAAAGCCCCTAACCCATCACACCTGGCTGAAATTGGCCTCAAGAGCATGGAGCAGCTGCAAGAGAGGGGACAGACAACTGCAGAAGCCCCATTTCCTTGCACAGCCATGCAGAAAGGAGCAGGGACTACATGGCCCCTGCAGAGGGGCAAGCGGCAGAGCCCGTTCTGGCCCCTTCTCACCTTGGCAGGGTCACCCCTGCTCCAGGCTCCTCAACCTCGCAGGCAGCACCACAGGGGCTCCCGCCTGACCCCAGGACAGCGGAGTATTATTGAGCCAGTGGGATGTTCCCCCTCTCCTCTCTGCTGCCAGAAACCTTTCCAGCAGGAGTGTTTCTTTTCCATACAGTCTGGTGATAAATCCAGGCAGGCCAGGCATGAGCTAGGAGGGTACTGGGGTTTCATAACTTAAACATTACACCCTGCAGTTCTGCAGAAATGAAGTAAATAGACATAAAACAAATGGTCACAAATATTTCAACACCTATTCTAAAACACGAGTCCCAGAGACGACAGAGGCTACCGAGAGCCAAACAGCAGAGAACGAAGCACTGGGCACTTGCTTAAGGGACGGCAGAAGAATACTTCACCCTCGCAGCTGAGGGCCGAAACACTGCAAGGAATGATGCTTTGGAGACAGCATAGCTTAGGGTATGCCTGCCAAGCCGCAGGCTGGATGGTTGCTGCCGAGTGGCTGCTAAGGGCATCCAGGATCTGCTAGAGACATCTTCCCCTCCCTCCCCTAAGAAACATAACTACAGGGTTAATCAAATATGGGGTAGCATAAGATACTCCGTTTATCATGTTACTTTTCCGGTAGGTATAGCCGGTCCTGGTTGGCCATCGGCACAGTCATCCCCCACGGCCGGTGAGGAGGATACAGGCCCTTCTGGCAGGAGGGGACCCCCGCTTGAGCAGTCGGGCTGGGAGCCGTGCCGATTTCAGCTGGACGCTCCTGTGCCACCCAAAAGAGAGCATCTTGCGTGGTCTGAGGTTGCCATGGAAATGGTGGTCCTATATAGGTCATCCCATCCCGTCCCAGGGCTCCTGCTATGGCTCGAGGTCTCGCTCAACCTGGCATCAGAACGGCTCAGGATACATTGCTGGAGGTGACTCACATCTGCTGCAGTTCCCTGTCATTATACAGGGTGCGGACGTTGGTCATGAAGTGGTCAGTCATAACAACAAGGCATCAGGACTTCTTAAATAACAGTTAGCTGCCAGCTGAGCTGGGCAACCTCCAGCTCCCTTAGACACAATCCTTCTGCCAGGTATGCAGACCACACATAGCAAGTCTTTTCATAGAAAAAAAAATTAAGATCCTGGTATCACATTTGAGTCCTCAGCCAAATTCAGGTAGCACATTTTTAAGCAGATTTTGATTTAAAAAAAAAAAATCAATAGATACCTTTCCCTTCCTACATGCTAACCTGATGTTCTTGAGGCAGATCACAGTTACTCCCTTTGCTGTGATCTGCAGCTCATTATAATTAATCTAGAAATACCTCTCTGAAAAAAAATCCCGAAGGTGTAACTGATAACAGCCTATTCGACCAGCCAAAATCGTGCAAATATGCCGCATTGCTTCTCTGCCTTCTGTCCTTGCCGTGCCAGCTTGTGAAATTCAGGCCATGGTCGTTGTGTTAATACTCCACATCCTCCATCTCCACAAGGCTGCCTATAAATGTCAGGAACCAGCTCTCTGTGTGCAGCCTTAGTGTCCCACTAGAACATGGCGGTAGGGAAGGTGCACGGGATCAAGGGCAGGGGCCCCTGCTTCCTAACTCATCCCCCCCCAAGGGGAACCGCCACCTGAGGAGCTTCCAGCTCTCAGTGCTAACTGCAAAACCCATTTATTTGCCTTAAGTGACCTCAAGCAAATGACTCCCAAACAGAAAAACACAGTGCACCCATAAAACAAATGAGGGCAGCAAAGAAAAAAAACATCCTAATAAAAAAATCGAATTATCCTTCCTATAAAGTGAGAAAGAAGGAAGAACAAGAGGATTTCTTTTTTTAAATACCTAGGAGGAACTCACATGCTACAGTGTCCTTTGAGTAAGGGAACGGCTGAGAGTTGGCACATCAAGGCATCCATAAATAATGCAATACATCTCCAGATCTGTAGTTAATTTGCCCAAAATATTGTTACCACTAGTCTGGACATTATGTTATTTTAATGATATGTTTAGTATTAATTATATGTTTATAATATAGGTATTTTTATATTATATACCCACAGCGTCCATACTTATTCTAAAAACGCACTTTGCAAAGAGATAAATAGTTCCTAATAGTCTAAATATGTGTCATTTTTCATCAGATCAGAGCACTGAATCAACCCTTGGCTGGTGCCTGTGGCCAATACACCCTCTGAAAGCATCAGGAGCTCAGCGAGCGTTATACCCCACGTTCCTAAATCTCTGCAGGCTGCTCCAGCGTGACCCAGTCTATCGCTTCACTCAAACTGCTTAAACCACTACCTGCTCAACATCTTGTCCAGCAAGCCAGGGTTGGCTTTTGTGGTGGCTTTGTCAGAACCAGGAAAATAGTCCATTGTTTTAGAAAGTAAGGTAGCCGACTCAGCACCTCCGAATAAAAGTCAGCCAGCACAGGCTACACGTTTGGGAGAGGAACAGCCTGAGCAGCAGGCACAGCTCGGTACAGGATCAACTGCCTCCACTTCTCCAAGGACAGATTTCATGCAGAGCCTCCCTGGCCTCCCACGGTCTTCCCAGCAGGTCCCTTCCTTGGTGGCAGAGGAAGAGGAGAGGCCAAGCGCTGGTACATTTGCAGGTCCTGGTGCCCCCAAGTGCCACGATGCAAAGACGAGGCGCTGCAAGCACCAGCTTGCACAGTGCCCTGCATGAGCGGACTGGAAGGGTGATTACAGACCCAAATTAAGATAGTGCTAAAAATACCAGAAACGACTTGATCTCTGCCTGTCCCCGCTCCTCCTGCTGCCAGGCCTGCATTGCAGCAGCACTCCACCATTTGCTCAGAGAAGAGCCTGTCCATATGGAGATACCACACTATTCCACCTCCGCTCAAAAAGCCATAGACCTTGTACGACTCACCTTACCCCTTCACATACTTTTCCATATCAGAGTTAAACACACAGTCCTGCTTTCAAAAGTGCTGCCTTTCCCCTTGAGAGAAACCACCATGTCTTTTTAGCCCACACTGCTCAGGAAGCAGAGCTTACACAGCTGATGCACTTCTGCACCCCTCTACCCCCCCACCAGTTTTCCACTGGCCACTTCCAGCTGAAGAAAGCACTACCAGGGATGCTTGGTTACAAACTTCCCAAGAGAACAAGGGGAAGAGAAATACTCTCCTCCAAAGGAAAGGTACCAGAGGAGTTTATTCCTTATTAGACATCAGAGAATCCAAGCACAGGCTGCAGACTGGGATAAAACCTGCACACTGTGCCAGCGCAGAGAGTTNTTTTTTTTTTTTTTTTTTTTTTTTTAAATTAATGACAGGACCAAGGAATAAAACCTACCCAGAGAGGGATTCTGACCAAAATTTTGCTTCAGCAGCAGAACAGCTGGCCAGTTCGGATCCTTGATTGTCTGCAGAGCTGACAGAAAAATGTATTTGCATTCATTTAAAAAAATGCAATGTTTGAAATGATTTTTAAAAGAACATGGACTTTTATGAACTTCTTCCTACAAAGTCACCTTCTGCAGCACATTTTCTGATGCGGGTTTTAGCTGTGCTTAGTATGGCATGGGAAAGCAAACCAGCCAATTTTATCATAAAATTCCAGAATTGGAATGAAAAGCTTTTCTCTGTCAGTGTGACTGCTTTCTAGAGATTGGATGTGTCACATCCCCATAAACATCACTTATGACAAACTAGTGGTGGTTTAATCCTACTTGATATCCAGAACACCACTATGAAGTACTGCTTAATAAAATTGTAATTGGGCTTGGGGTCGTTCTTCAACACACTGTTTAGCTGTTTTTCAGCGGACAGTCCTTCTCTTAAGGATTCGGTATTACCAAATTGCACCCTAGCAGGTTTGCAAAAGTTAAAACTAAAGTCAGAAAATAATAACGAAGAATACATTTTTAAATGGTCTTTGACATGCATGGGAGAGTATTGCCCAACAGTGACATGAAAACCACTTTAAGAAGTCATGTGAATAACCAGGTATTGACAGAAACCTGCCCCAAATTCAGGTATGCAAAATTAACAGGTTTCCCTGACTTCGGTCCCCAAGGAAGACAAAGGAAGAGAAATCAAACCACTCTCGTACTGCAGCATTAATGACCATTTAAAACTTTCCCGGCCAAACACAGGACAGAAGTAAAGGGCATGTGAGGCACTCTGAAGCTGGACCTGGAGGCATCTGCCAAAGCGTGTCCTCTTTCAGTCAGACCTGAACATCCTCAGGAGCCCCACGGCAGACAGTTGTGGCTGCATCTCGGTGTGCAAAGGGGACAGTTTTATACATGCGGGGGAAGCCTCTCTGTGCTGGGGCCAGCGCTCAGGAGCATTGCAGGAGGCGGAGATGCTCCAGAAGAACATGAAACAATGCTGCTGACAGTATAGTTCTCCATCAGGGAGAAGGCAGATGACATTTAGCCCCTATCAGAACCAGGTCCTCAGTTTCTTGATGTGCACTCCAATCTAATTCAGCACCACTTTCTGACATGCACAATAACATTTCACTTCAGCCTTGTCCGTCAGAGCACAGCAGAGCACCGAGCAGCCTGCTGGGGGTCAGAGGCATCCCTCTGCTAGAGAAAGAGGCAGGGAAAGAACTGAAAGAGCCAGTGCCAAGTGTAGGTAAAACGTGAAATAGCACATTTGCTTTTGTTCACTGCGTCTGAAAAAAAAAAAAAAAACACCCTACAGAAGTCAGGAAGTTCAGGATAGGGGTAAAAGCACAGCAGCATCCACGGTGCTCAGCATGAACACTGCTGTGAGCAGCACCTGCTGGCAAAGCCCACTTATGCTGCTAAAAAAATGTTAAAAAAAAAAAAAGGAGATTCACAACCCATAAGAAGGAGCAGCATCACTAATTGACAAGAAATGCCTCACCTCAACACACCAGCTGAGCACTGGCCAGCTCTGAGCTTGCTGTGTCCCTTCAGAGAGATTCCCCATGGCCAGGGGGACCTGGCCCCACAAGGATCTTCCCAGTTGCCCTGACCGAGATCCCAGACTTACCCCCTTGCCAGTCACCAGAGCAAAAGTCACCTGTGCTGCTTTTTTGGTACAAGTTTAACTCAAAGATTTGTCATTTTTAATATTCTGCCCCAAATCAACCACCAGCTTTTACTTGTTGGGGTGGGGAATAGAACTTCACAAAACAAAGTTTAACTCACACATGCAAGTCAGTTTTTCCACTTCTGGAGTCAACATCCACGGAAGTTTAGGAAACCGCAAAGATGGCATCAGTCCCATCTAAATTATCTTTCATTTGGTGCCACTGAACTGTTGGTTATCTCTCCTTAAGTTAACTGAACACATGCCTGATTAAACAGGTACAGCCAGCTGCTTTGCTTGTACATAGCTGTTTACATGTAACAACAAGGAATAATCCTTGCCGACCCGACTGCAACTTGCTATTACCAGGGCTACGGCTTATCAAGATGCAAACAGAACTTCAAGGGCTTCAGTTTATAAGGATGAAATTAAGAGACATAATAATATATCAGCTGGACAGATTAAAGTAAAGGACCCAAAACAAAACCAACCACTGTATCACCAATATACTTGATTGCTCAACAAGTGTGTGAATTTTTGCATTCCTCCTCATAGCTAGCAGACAAATTTTCTTTAAATATATCAGAATGTCTTATACATATGTGCAGTGATAAAACAAAAGAGTTGCTATTAAATACAGGAGCGCTGCATTTTTTGCTTTTCCTTCGCAGGATAAGCTGTAAAGGCACAGGAACTCCGCAGTCTCCAAAACCACCATGTTACCTCAGGCTGGAAATGGAGTTTCCACTCAGGATCACCCAGCCTTTGAAAGCCTCATACTCACTCCCACGACACATTTTATGACCACTGTGGCTGCCATAACCTTTTCATTAAGAGCTCAGCATCATTAGCTGACGAGCACCATCTTCACAGACCTGCAGACAGTCATCTGCTTCTGCATCAAAGCAAAAGCCCAGCCACCTCCTTGGTAGCCAGCGTTGCTGCTCACAGCCCTGAGGGCAGTGGCAAACCCCCACCGATTTAGGTCAGGTGCAGCTTCTAGCCTCTGTCAAAGGCCCAGAAAGTTAGGAAGGGGAGCCCGGCCGTGCAAGCAATCCACATTGTACACAGGAGTGCAGAAGATACAAGGAAACTGCAGTCATGTGCTGAAGGCTGCGATGTCCTGGCAGCCTTCCTTGCTGCCCCCCTGCCACCCCCAAAGAGTGAATTGCTTACAAAGGGAAGGAGTTGATTTGGCACTGCTGCTAACAAACTCGATCCACAGCCCACTACCTGCCAGGAGAGCCCCAGAGGCAGAAGCACCTTCCTCAGCTTGCTCACTGTAACAGCAAGTAAAGCATCAGTGCCCACAGTTCTGTCTTGCTCATTGTCCAGCCTGCAATATTGGAGGCATAGTCATAAAGAGAGCTCCTTTTGCCTTCTCGCTCTCGCCATGGATGGAATGTTTCTCAGCTGGTTTCTCTTAAGGGGATTCCTGCCAGATGCCATTCTCTACTCGTTAAACTGAGATCTACTTCAAGGCCCTCAAAGATGCTGGCAGACCACGCTCAATCCCATTTCAGCAATGAGAAATCTGAGGGGAGAAAAAACTGTCACTGTAGATACCTGGAAAACTGACCCTTGTTAAGCTTGGCACTCCCACTTTTGAAGCATGCAAAACGTTAATACTGAAGTTATTGAAAAAACGCTTAAGTTTTGTGCTCAGTGTAACAGAAGGGTAAGTCTGGCCAAGTACTCTTGGAGAGCATAGAATCTCTGGCACAGAGTGTCTGCTTTACAGGTGCCTCACATTTTCCAAGGGAAAACAGAACTGAAATCTGTGTCCATTTACCATTCCGGAAGAGAGCCCTGTTCCTCCCTGGGGGCTCTGGGCCTCTCACCTCTCATTCCTGCCCGTCACTGCCAGGAGGGAGACCCGGGATGCTGGCTGGATGGCAGGAGACCTGGATGCAGGCACGGCTACGGTGAGGTGCCCAGGCACGTCGCAGCTTGGGACATTTCCACCACCTCCGAAAGGACCGCTCGGGGCTCTGCAGGGGTGGTTCCAGACCTGCGAGCACAGGGCCACCACCACAGCAGCACCTCCCAGCGGGACCAGCGCCGTGTCAGACCCACAAGGGTGAAAGCCATGGGAACCCTCCCCGAAGCTTCAGGAGACTTAACGGGAAAGAGCCTAAAAAGGCAAAGGCTGGCGCCACAGGCAGCCCGCTGCGGCTGTACGTTTGCGATACCGCAAGCTTGGCATAGCAGCCCACACGTTTTGCATTCTTCCACCACCTTATATGTAATCAAACCTCAAGAGACGTCAAAACCTGCTGTAACCAAGCCACTTGTACAAACACAGAGTTTATGCATCTTAAAGCAATTTCTAATAAAACTTGCGAGACGTTAGATACATACACTGTCATCCCTGTGTTTGTGCACAATGTCAAAGAGACAGAAGTACATGCTTTGACCGTGGCAGCATTTGGCTGTACAAAAGTTACATTAGCAGATAAATTTTGCTTAGCTTGTTATGGAATAAAAACCTCCTGTTTGCTTTTTCCGAGATAAGCTTATAATGGGGAGGGGAGGGAGAAAAATGAGGTGGAAGCATGGCTGTGACCTGAGAAATCAATTAAACCTGTACATCTCATTAGTGCTCTGAAGGGTGGAACAGTTTCACTACTAGAGATGTAGCATTCAGCATGTCAGTCCAGATCGCTCGTTGCAGGTGTTTCAGGGTTTAAACAGACAAAACCAGATCTCAAAGATCCAAATTGAGAGCAGCTAAATGTAGAATAGCCCTGGAAATCCCAGAGCGAGAAGATGGAGATGTTGGAGGGTTTGCCATTCCAGGGCAAACACAGGATGAGTAGTGGGGAGGAGGCTCGAACAGGTCTCGCTGTTTTGGCAACATCTGCACTAGGGAGATGGAGCCGAGGACCATAAACAGGGACTCGTGCTGCGCAGCGGGTGCCCGCAGACCCTGGTCCTGTGCTTCACGGAAACACGTCTTTAACCTTAGGAATCCAGGAGAGAGACAGGAATCCCCAGAAAGACAAGATTCCTGTGCTAAAAACAGTCCCGTGACACTCATCCCCTAACCCTTCTTCTGTACCGCTTTTCCCTGACGCCTTCTCCAGCAGAAGGAAATTTCTACTTAATCTATCTGTGCTCTTCCAGGATTTTTTCAGACATTGAGGAGAAAAGGGAAACTGCATACAAATCCAAATGATTAGAAATACCCAACGCTTTATCTGTTACACCAGTGTGAGGATCAGCTCGCTCCTATTTTTATCGGATGTTCTTCATCCAACTTCTACTTTTGTCTTTAAGATCAAAGCAAATGTCACCCCACCTTTCAGCAGAGACAGCTCAAGAGAAGTCTGCTGTCACCGTAGCGCTGCTGTAGTCAATTTTTGTCTGCCACTGCCCTGTGGACCCTCTCTCTTCTGGTCTCCCGTTTAATGCGCACCCCTTCATTTTTCTGCTGGCGTGCAGTGATTCACAATTTTAAGGAAAAACTGCTGCAGAAGAGATGCCTCTTCAGCTGTTCCCATCAGGCTGCAAGTGCGTTCGCGGGATGCCCTGGGACGCACAAGATCCCCGTATTGCATGGGCAGGAGTGNAAACCCCCCCCCAAAAAAACCCAAAAAACACACAGCACAAACCCCTCTCCCCAAACCACCAAGATGCTAGGAAAATTAAAGCCCAGAAGGCATAAGAGCCACTATCAACTTAAATAAGCTAGATTTTTATCCTGTCAATATGCTCCTCTCCGTTGTCATGATGGAACAGCACTGCATTACCATGCAGGATTTTAGGAGAAGTTAGGGAGAAAGAATAATTGGTGCAATCCAATGCAAGCCATATCACAGCCACCAGTTGCACTACTATTATAAAAAACCCCCACACAATAATCAAGCTTTAAAATAGAAGGTATAAACTTACATAGCTCGCTTGAAAATCCAAACGTCTGTTTTAACTCGGAAGAGCAACGGTTAGCAAGTGGTCAAGGAAGGACAGTCCCCACCAGTAATTTTTTCTTGCCAGGCAGCCAGCCAGGTTAGCAAGATGAGCAAACATGGGACAAAACAGGGCAGGAAGGACTTAGCAGATCGAACAGAGCATTGCACAAACAGGATGGGTCCCAGGCACTCCAGACAGGCACCCATTCCTGCAGATTTCCCAAGAAAAGAGCGGGAGCTTCCCCCCAACACTGCCCTCTTGGCGCTCCCCTGCTTGCAGGCATACCCTCAGTGTAGGTACCCTCCCACCCTGACTTTGAGGTCCCTTATCCACAGCACAGCACCCCACGCCCCGCCCCACCAACCCACCCCACCACGCCCTCCCTCACCTTCAGCCATCACCTCCTCCCCTCTCACTCCCAATTTAAAGCCTTCTCGCCGGATTGGCCAGCCCCTTGCTGAGCTCCCTTTTGCTCTCCTTGGCCAGGTGGATCCCATCTCTCCCACCCAAGAGGTCTCTGATGGTAAAAGCCCAGTTGCTCTCATTGGCACCAGCTGCACGAGCAGGCTCTGACCTGCAACCCCTTCCACTCCTTCTGAAGCCCTTTCCCTCGCTGGGGAGGACCAAGGGGAAAACCACCTGGGCCCCCCGTGCCCTTGACCACCCCCCCAGGGCCACAAAATCCCGCTTGACCTTTCCGGGTCTCCCCTAGCAGTGTTGTGGTGCATCCCCTGCATGGTTGCCCTGCCGCACACCAGGCAAATGGGAGAAGGTCAAAAGTCTCAGCCCGGGGAGGATAGCAACGGTGATGGAAACGGTGAAGGACTGAGGGTCTGGTTTCTGACCGCTGGGTGCGCAGGGAAGGAAGTGCTTCCAGCTGCAGGCAGGCCTCACCGGTGCCAGGATCAGCCCCAGGGCTGACCAGCTGCTCTAACCACAGCTGGACAGGCCAGATGCAGCCAGAGCAGTGGTAACTGCCCAGCCTTTGGTCAACAGCAGCTTTGTTTAAGGCATGACTCATAGCTCTGGTGGTTATTGTGGCACACTTTCACTTTTTTTTTTTTTTTAAATCACCATTCTTCATGGTGGGCGAGGTCCTCAGCCACGGGACCGAGCCCCGGGGCAGCGATCCCTGCCCTCCCCAGGTCTCCCTCTCACCGCAAGGGCAGGCTGCCCAACTTCCCCTCGACCAGGGAACCAGCCCACACAAGCGGACAGAAAGGCTCCTTCCCCCCAAGAACTTACGGATGAGAAAGCTTAGGCTCAATGTTTTTTCCCCACGAAATACAAAAAACATTGAGCAGCCTACTTACGCTGCTTCTACTTTACTTCCCAATAGACTATTTACTACAAAATATGCTGCCAAGACATCCAAATATTAAAACATAGGCTAACTGTGTGGTACTAATTTCTGCAAATTTGTCTTCTGGGGGCTAGTTTCAGTATGTTTAACTTCTATTATTGTCCCTCCTAAGCAGTTTTCTGGGATAAAACCTTACTTGGATAGGAAGTTGAACAGGTTGCAGTCAATAGGATTTATTGTTTTCAACTATCCTCATGATCAATACATACTTTGCAGAATTACTGGAAAAATCCATCAGGAATGGTTAGAGACATCTCTCTCATTAAAGAAAGTAGAGCTGCTGTCTTGGCACGTAAATATCCTTAAGCAGTACCACGATACATTTGTAGGAGCCTTAGAACAGCGGGTCTTGTGCTAAAAACAGAGCTGCCGTCCAGTTCTTCCAGTTCTCAGATCACTGGTAATAGCTGCAGACTCCTGCACTTGTCCCATGACCTTTCAATTGCTGACTTTTCAACTGTTGGAAATCAACAGACTATTAAAGGAAATTAACTCCAATGTGGTGCTTTTTTTCCAAACAAAAAATGTCTCAAGTCAGTAATAGTAAAACTCTTCAATACATTTATTTGTCACCAATGAAAATACTGTACAATACCCAAGAAAAGGGGTGGGGAAAGGCAATGTATTAAGACTGGCTTTCATCAATGTCTTTGTCTGGATCCATCTCTGCAGCTTCGCTCTCCTGTTGCTGTTTCTTCCAGAGTTTAGCCATAGCAAGTAGTTTGAGATTAGGCTGATTGGCAGTATCTTCTGGGAAGATATAATCATAGTATTCCTCCCAGCCAGCATCAGACTAGGGGAAAAAAAATACCACAAAGCAAGTTTAATTTGCATGTTAATGTTAGCTATTAGAAGGTGCTTCTAATAAGCATAACAGTGAGATAAAATTAAAATCAATGTTTGTTAGACCATCCATAGCAGCTGAAACCAATGAGCTGAATGGGTGTAAGATGGCACTACTTCTACCGTGCATAGTGAGCAGGCAGATTTGATGAACAGCCTGACTATAGTTTCCCAAACAAAGTTAAGAAACAAACACTATCTGCATAGTACTACCTAAAGCTGTTTTGATTTGTCCATGGTAGGAATTTAAAGTAAAGGTAGCTTGAGCATTTGGTATGAGCATTTCACTCTGAATCAATTGCCCACCTAACCTGCTGAAGAGCAAGGAGCTCAGCAGCACGTGTTTCAGACCAATGCTTTTTTTTCAATTACTGCAGTAAAATCGGTGTGCAGTTATAGCATCCATCATAGCCGAGTTTGTTTTGTGCACCAGACCCCAGCATAAAGCCACCAAGGATTCAAAGTGACTACTTGCATAATTTTTCCTCTTACCCCATCTTCAGCCTGCAGTTTTCTCCTCTTCTTTATTTTTTCAGGCATAAGTTTATCTATCCTCTCTTTAGTGGTATCGGTTCCAAACTCCTCTTCAAAGTTTCTCCAGGATTCCAGAAGCATGACTCTCTCCTCCTTCTCCTCACAGTTCCGCATTGCCTTATTAGCCTCTTCGTAAATCTGCCGGCATCTTGACAAACTCTCCTCCCTTCCTGCAGATAGCTCAAACTGTGCAAAGCTGATCCATACCTGTGGTGAAAGCAAATCAAAACCAAGCTGAAACCTCCACTCTGAAGTCTGATAGCTAAGCGATAGTTTAAAAAACCAAAACAGCCAAAAAAGCAAACGTCAATGCAAGTCTAAAGTACTTTTTCATAAGCAGATACCTAGAAAATCCATGTTTGTTTCACACGTGTGAGACTTGCCTCATTTTGGCAAGACAGAATATTAATGTAAGCCACGTCGACAAATTTCTTGCAGTTGTTTTGGGTCATGATCAATCAGTCTGAATTTAGTCAAACAACAGGACCAAACTACATTGGAAAAATCACAACTATTTTTTCCTTGCAATGTTTTTGCAACTAAAATTCCAAAGCTACTCAGCAGGGAGAGGGCTGCTTGGAAACATTCTGCAAAGCCTTCTTTCATGTAAGGTATGCCAGTTGTTATACGTAATTTAGAAATTTCTTTCCCCTTTTCATGGCACAGACATGGTACTGAACTTAGGTTCGCTGTTGTTTTGAAAAAGCCACACAATCAAAGCGGTTGAGGGTTTCCATCCACCATGGACCAGATTCAAGACCAATTCTGTGTTTTAGGTACCTTAACATGCTGTGTCCGCTGAAGTAATCTGCGGTAAAGATTTCTTGTTTTCTCATACTCTTCTTGCTCAATTTCAAAGTCAATGTAGGATTTCCAAAGAACCTGCAAAAGAGAAGTTTCTCATTATGTTCACAGCACACTAAGATAATGGGGAGGAAAGAAAACGAGGAGGAGTATAAACAAATGCGAAATTTATCTGAAAAAAGTTTCAGAGATCTGAATATTTATTGACTGTGCAAGCTAGGATGATGACTAAGTAATAACAAATCTTGTGCACACAATCCATTTAGCTTACTCCTATAAACATGTTTCTCCCTCCATGTTTTACCGTGGGTTTTATAGTCCTGCGTACCCTGCTAAGAAACAGACGCTAAATTAATGAGACAGAGGCTAAACCACTACGGTAAGCAGTTCTGTTCAAGCTGGTAGATTATTTACATTTTAATTAGCCACACTGTAATAAATACCTTAAAAATGTGCCACCTGTAAAGTTCATCTACCCCCTTACCTCTGGCATGTCTAGCCGCGGCTGGCCAATAGCCAACTCATATATTGCACGGGCTCTATCAATATCGCCAAGAATGGTCTCTAGTTCAGCAAACTTAATCCATGATGTGCAGTTTTCCGGCGCAAACTCCAGGAATTTTTCATACAGCTTTCGGCAACGATCAAATTCTCGCAATTGTAACTCCAATTCAATATAACCTTTAAACAGTTTGTTTTTTGGACATTTACCTATGGATGTCCCCTGTTAAGCAAAAAAAAACCCCAAAAACCACTTAAAGATTTTGCAAAGAAAAAAAACACACTCTATTTTCTAAACATCTGTTTACTCTCCAGTATTTGAACTAAAATTCATTTTTGAGCAGAGTTTGTTGACTCTGGTCAGGGCCAGTACAAAATCCAACCAATGTTTGCAAAATGAGTGTGCATCCATAAACAGCAACAAAAACTCTGAAAGCAGGAAACCTTCTAATTTGTTACACTTTTACGTAACATGGATTCCCCACGAAGTATTAGTTGAAAGTCACCCTGGCTCATCAAATGAACACTTCACCTTGCATCAAAAGCTGAAGAAAGCATAGTACCAGTCTTCCAGGTAAGCAGTTCCCAAGTATCTTGTAAAACGAAGTATATGAAGAGAAACTGTCTCTCTCCCCACTGCTATTCATTATCGCATGGAGAATTGTCCACGCTCCCTGCCTGCTGACTTACGGTAGTGGATAGATGGAGAATAATGTTTCAAAAAAATATTTCCTTTTTGATATGTTTCAGCATCTGAAGAAAACTGTCTGTCCCAAGCCACGGTGCCAAGCTGTGAGAAAGCAGTTTTGTGATTCTTAATTTGAGCATCTTTTAAAGCAAGAGTTAAGAATGGGCATATCTGAGACAGGTACGTAGTGAGCTTCACTCTTTGAGTCATTTCTGTAGACAAGCATTACTCATTAAGCACTGCAGCCTCTGTTCCCTCAAGCTAATGTGAATTAAGTAATTTGAGATCAAGTTCCCTTACTACAATTCTCCTGCACAACTTTCCTACACATTGATTAACTTGGTACTTATTAAAAATGGAGGAAACCACCACTCAGAAATACCAGTTTGGTCACCGTTACGGCCCTCCAGGTCTACAAATGCCTCTTCTATTTCAAAATATGCTCAGTTCTTCCCCACTCCCCCCCCATTACTATTTTCTTAAGCAGCATAGGCTCCAGCTGATCTCCTGTCTCCGAGTCCCAGCATCTCTCAGACCCTGGGAAAACAAAGAATCCACACACCATCTGCAGCCAGTGAAAATAAGGCAGAGCAAGGCGCTGTCTGCATGCTGATGAGAGATCAAGCATCAGGAGCTGGACCTTCTCTTCTGCATGGTGACAGTTTTGGATCCTCACCTCAGGACAGGAGCAAGGCTTCTTGCCAAAGAGGTGGTTCAAAGTCAACTCATTACAAAAGAAAGAAAGAAACTGCTTGCCAAATCTGGGCCCAGTCCAAAAAAGTATTAAGGCTGCAGCAGCAAAATCTGGTTTCCAAAATAATAAAAAGGTGACCTACTAAAAAAAAGTCTGTCAAAGAAATTAAACAACAACAGGGAAAAGACCAACAAAAGAGAAGCCTAAAAGAAACTGAAGGAAACTTTATATTTCTAGAGAGGCCAAAGCACCCTTTCCAGAATCCACCATAACATTTACCCCTAAAAGAAAGGCAGCCAGAAGTAGGGTGCTGACTGGTGGCTATGGCAATGTTGAGCGACGGTATCTTAAGCCAAGCTAGAACAGCAGCACGGTTCAGGACAGATGGTTGACTTCTCCTGCAGGGAGACAATAACAGTCTCACAGGGGACTTAACCCCCCTGCTTCATTTTTTTCTGGTCACAGGCAGGAGTCCAGCTCAAGAGACAAAGCTTTACTAGCACATTGTGGGCAGACTTGGTCCAGTGTCAGCTACACAAGGCCATTCACGTTTATGCTCTTATCATTGCTGTGCCACGGGTTTGGTGGAAACCCCAGCAGTTTCCTCTTTGAAGTCAAACCACCTCAACTGTTACCAACATTAGTTTTCTCTCAAAATTCCTAATGCTGTCACCAAGCTTATTTAGACTATCTGAACTGAAGGGAAAGTTTTTCATTTCAAAAGGTTTTGCTGCCAAAACGTACTCCATTGTTCTCTGACATGCTGACATTCACATAGTGAATTCACACAGAAGCTCTTGGGCCTGCCCAAAGTCCCCATGATGGCTTTTATCAGCAACCTGGTAGCTGGGACTCAAACATTCTATTTGGCAGGTCTTTATTTCTCAGAGTCAAAAACGCCTATTTATTTGAAATGCTTTTTAAAACGCTATTGTTAGTACAAGTATGATTTAAACAAATCAGCAGCAGTTAAAAATTTCCAAGTGCACTAAGCTGATTTGGGTACTCTTGCATTCAGATGTGTGTTTTGTCAGCTGAAACGAGAAAGCTGCATTCATTTCTGCCCGTGGCTAATTCATCATATCAAGCTATGCTTCTTTTTAAATCATACATGACAGTAAATACTGGTCCCTGCAGACTTCTCGGATGCTTTATTTAAGTGGATTAAAACAGCAATTTATAAAGGACAATTTAAGATCTTTTAATGCCATTCCCTTGTAACTATTAAAGTCAATTACGGAATTAACAAAAGCTTACCAAAGCTCTTCTGGCAAGTGGAAGATTTTTCTGGCGTATTTCAAATTGTGCATATAGCAGCCATATTTTAGCAAATGTAAACTGAAAGAAAAAAGAACAATGTGATGCTTAGGCTGGAAGCTTAGTAAATAATACTGCATATGTTCTTTAAAAAAATAATTACTCTGTCTATACAAGATGTTACTCCTACTGCAGTTAATTACATTTGATCTCAACGTTTTCCTGCTGAAAAGTTGAGAGTTCATAACCCAAAACAACCTCTCTGGAACAGGACAACGCACTCTACCACGGATGAACGCAAAAATAGCCAGGACAGAAGTCTTCTCAAAGAAAATGGTTTGTTAACCAATCAATGGATTGGTAAAACATCAGCTATCACTGAAGCAATTAACAGCTAATCAACTCTTAATAATTACAGATTAATCCTAATCTACACAGTTGATACTCAGATGACATGATTCATGACAAACTAGAAAAGGAAGTACATGAACTAAGATTTCTTGACATTCCAAGGCAATGCTGATAGTTAATCAGTTTTAAGGGTTTGGCCACATGGATATTTTACTTAAAGCTCACTGGCAAAAAAGCCACAAAAACAAAAAATCAGTCTTGAAGACTGATTGTAATGGGGAATACACACCTGAAAGATGGTTTCTCAAATGCACCTCCCTCAGCTGGGACTGTGCAGACAATTAGGAACAGTTGCTATAAAAGGCGGTAACCCCATATGAAATAAAGTAATAAGTATTTTGGTGGGGCTACAAGCAACTAGGCTGAGAGCAGCTACAAAAAGACCAATGTAAGTAAAGGATAGGTAAGAGTTCCTTCCTGCTGCTTAATAGTACTGGACTATCCTCTGACTGTGTTATTTCAGCTTCTTAGAGTATAATTAGTAATGTGAACATACTGGAGAAACCCTTGCATTGCATTTATATGAGGAAATCGAGTATTAGCGTGTGGCCTGCTATTTCCCATTGATGATACAAATTACAACTAACACCTTAGTTTGGAAAAAAAAACCTATCAATTTTGGAAGATGGATATTATGAGAAACTGGAAGGGATATTTAAAATCCTGAGCAGAGTCTTCATGAATGTGCTAGTAGTCATTTGGAGCTGCTTACATGCCTGAACCTTGGGGGGAAAGAAAACTAAACGGATCTTATCTTGGAAATTTTAATCCAAGACTCAATACAAACTGCTGAAGGAGCCGTACCTTCTTGTGGGGAATGAGCTCAATACATGCCTGATACACTTGTCTGGTTCGCTCTGCATCCTGTAAGAACAAGCAAAATTAAATACTTTGTTCACTGCTAAGATTACACTACGTTTTTGAATCGTGCAATGATTGCAAAACTGCAGAACAGTATTTTTAAGTCGTTTAGAATCATGTATACTTAAGATATAAATGTACTTATCTATTTAATGTGCACAATTCAAAGATGGTAACTTCTGAGAATCGGTAACAGTTACCTTTTCAAAACAAGATTCAACACTAAAATTAGACAACAAAACCAGGAGTGTCCCTGTTTAGGGGTGGGGGGAGGAAGTCTTTTTTTCCTTCAACAAACACTGCATGAGTATACTGCACTACAATTTTATGAAATAAAGAGCAGCTATAATGTTACATGACTGATAATAGAAGAAATACTTACATGGCCCCAAAAGGCCACTATAGCAAGAATCTGACTGCTTCACAGAACAACTTCACAAATAGTTTTGTTAAACATAAAACTATTTCACAAGTTCAGGTAACAGCCTGGAACAGGCAATTCAGGCAGGGTTAAAGACCTACTTCTGCTTTTATTATCAGCGTGTTTCTTGATTAATTGGGGTGAAACTGAAATATTTTTTTTTCCCCCCTACGCATGGGAGGAAAAAATGAAGGGGGGAAAAAACCCCCACACTTAAATAGCAAATCCTGTAGCTAGTTTTACAAAACAAGGAAGATATAGTATTTTTTAGTTCTCAGTTTTCTCATTAAAAATATCTGTAGCTATTTAACATAAGGAAAATACTTGGGAAGGAAAGAAAAGAAAAGCTGAGTTCTTACTACTTGCCTTTGCCTCCAGTTCTTCATATAATGCATAGTTAATCCAAAGATAGATGTATCTTTTCCAGTGTCTTTTCTCTTGAATTGGGGGAACATTGGCGATGGCTCTTTCATACACTTCTCGGACAGTCTCGGCATCTGCGTCACTTTCAACTAACCTCAAGTAGTCAAACCATGCATCGTAATTATGTGGGTTTGCCTTCCAGAAAGATGGGAGCAGAGAAATGGGAAAGAAACTTCAGTAACGACAAATAACAGACCCTGTTCCTTACAGTTCTGATTCAGAATTTCTCCTTTAAAATAGATCATTGGAATACTAATGAAAACTGTCAGTCTCAGGTATGCTTAAGCTAGAGCTTCTGGGTTGAAGTGCATTTATTTTTTTTATTTTACCTACAAACATTCTTTAAGTGAAGGCAAACAAACTGAACTGTGAGAAGGGAAGAGGAAATCAGGAAATATGCAGTACTCGGTGAATAGTAGATAGATGTGGCACACCTGTTTTCTCACAAAAAGGTATTTACACACAGGTGAGGTGTCCTGTAACAGTTACTGCATAACAGAAGTGAAGTAGTAAGTTACAAGCTAAACTGCATAATCCCCTAAGATGACTGTGAAGGGTACTGAGCTCTGAGTTCAATCAAAAACTTTGGCTTCACAATCTACATTAGAATGCAGAAACAAAAAAAGCAGTGAATTCAAGTATCGTTCTCTCCCCCATGGATGGAATTCTGCCTCCAAAAAGAACAGTGTTCTCCTGGTATTTTCTTTGACTGAGTATCAAGGCTAACATAAAACTCGTCAGCCTTTACCTCATGAGACGCTCATGTACCTTAAGCAGTAGCTGGATGTACGATGAGCCCAGAGGATATTTGTAATACATACCTTCACTTCCTCTTCATACTGGAATCTCCTCTTGCTGACAATGATGTCTTCAATTCCCCTTCTGTCTCCAAACTTCTTCTCAAAGATGGTGTAATTCTTGAAGAGATTTTGGGCGTCCTGTTTTGGAATTCTATCCAAGGCATACTTGTAGATCACCCTTACTCTTTCAAACTGAAAACATTAAACATGATTTGAGTAATATTTACAAAGCGGCTTCTGTCCTCCCCCACAATTTCTCAGTGAGCTTTTGGCAATACTTTACAGAATACAGAACCATAGAATATCTCAATGTAAATTATTGTTTTAGGCCAGGACTAACACAGATTTCCCTGAAGAGTAAAATTTTTGTGTGTATGTGTGTGGGGATCTGCAAATACCAAAATACCAAAACCCACCATCTCTTATTCATTTACAGGTTTGGAATATTTAAAATAGTTTTAAGAGGTTGTGGTTTTGGGTTCACAGAATGTTTTCAATTCCTTAATGGCCTGGGCACTTTAAAGAGACTGTCTGGGAAAAACATGGCTAATTCTTTTTTTTTTTTATCATGCAGGCCTACAAACTTGCAAATCTGAGGATATGTATTTGGTCCAATGACACTATTCTTAAGCTTGGCAGATTTGGTGCCCACCTTTCTTAGAACATATTTCCTTGATGTCACCAAAAGGCAAACAGAAGCGAAGCAAAAAAAATTGTCTCCTTAACTCAGGCTACAATAACAATATCTCATAAGGTGCTGAAAAAACGCAACTATTGCAGTGAATGTTAAGTGGTCTTGAGTTTGATATTCAAGAAGAAATCTTGTGGGGGTGGTTGGTATTAGTCTGAGGTATTATCAAGAAGGTCTTACTTCTTTCTGGTTCTCCTCAAATTTTGCAAAAGCCACGTACAAGTGCTCATCCATATGCTCTTCTCCAAAGAACTCCACTGCCCTCTCGTATACTTTCCTTGCATGAGCAAAATAACTGTGCTTCTCTTCAAAGCGGGCATACTTGATCCAGTTCTTAACATCAGGATGAACAATAACAAGTAGAGCTATGTTAAAGAAACAGTGGTGGTTGAATTGGACATTTCAAATTGCGTTCTTCCCAGTGATTACAGGGCCATGGACTACATGAAACAACTCCCANAGGCTTTGTGCCTTACTGAGAACTTAAAAGAAAATTTTAAAAGGGATAAAAATCAGGCAAAGGTCAGGGAGAAGTTTAAGGAGGAGAAATCTGAAACAAATGACAACTGCAAAAAAGCTGGAAGCATGAGTGCTGTTAAATATGCACTGTTGTGTTCACTTAACTGAATTTGGAGGCATATACTAAACATGATGGCTCTCAGCATGGTGGCTTAGTCCCAACACACCACAGCAAAAAGGAGCACAGGGACATAGCTGGAGATAGAATAGATAAGGAAGAAATAAAGAATGGAGGCCTAAACTTGGGCAGGTGTTGCAATGCACTGAAAAGGATATATCTTTCATAAATGGTACGTGCTCTGTCCACCTCCTTGTATCTCAGCTCGAAGTTAATGTAGGAATGCCACGCTTGCTCCTCTGGTTGCCACTCCATCCAACGTTCAAACACCTGACGTGATCCAGCAATATTCCCCAACATCTCTTCCATGTAAGTATACTTATACCTTAGAAAACAAGATCAAGCTTTTACAATCACAGAGTACAGACATAAATTACAGACATAAATTACAAGGCTTTTTTGAGTGTTTAATAAGAGCATTACTGAGATTTTGTCACCTTTTCCCCACTCGCACCCCAGAAATGCCTATAGATGCTGTTGTGATTGGCAGCATGCAGGCACACAAACATCCTTCTCTCCAATACTCTTACCACTTGAAAAGTACAAAACCTTTCCAAAACTCAAGCCTTCCTCTTTTTTCAGACTAGCCTGAAGACTTGGAGAAACAGAAAACAATGCACTTTTGCGTGCTACCAAAGTAGAAAAATGATCTATAGTCTTTGGAGGTAGAAGCAATGCTCCATTCTCTGCAAACGTACCAGAACTGGTTCACCCTGGGGAGGGTGGTAATGGCTCGATCCCAAATGTTTCGGGCATGATTAACCTGGCGGTTCTTCATTTCCATTTCTGCATACTTCAGCCAGAGTGTGACATTTCTGTAGTCTACATCTAAAGCACGCTCGTAAATGGAACGGGCTCTGGAAAGCAGAGAGAAGTAAGTTGCGTTTATAATGTACCTCCAAGACTCTGATGGTGTTTGTCAACATGTGTCTTAAAAGGTTTATAAGATATGTCTGCAGCTGCATCATAATTACCTCTGTATTTCTTTTAGGCTTTCCTCCCATTGTGCGTACTTTATCCAGTTACTGATAACAGTCCTGTTTTTTCTTATGTTATCTTCAAAAGTCTGAGGAGAAAATTATTTCTGTAAGTAAGAAACCCCTCTGTGCAGACCAATCTTGTTATAAATGGCTTATGGAATACTATTATTATTGGAATGAATTCCAAATGTCTTACACCCATGCAGATGTAGTAACAAATCAGACTCAATACAACACTTTCTAAAAATTGCGCAACAGAGAAGCTAGAAGCAGAGATCATCATACAGAATAGGACTAAACACAAGTTCCTGCAACCTGATACCTGCAATACTGATGGAATAATAACTGGCAGCACTAAAGTCTTACTTTTTTAAAAATCTCCTGGTTAATGTTTCAATAGTGACATTACCTGGACAGGTGGAATCCAGCCATTGCAGACAACCCTGAATATACTTGGATGCACCAGCACAAGTTTATTCACTTTGACCTGCATGTATCATTGCTCTAAATTTTTCTTTAAAGCAAGATGCCTCATTCTTATTCCCTGGATTTAATATGCTGGCATCAAATGCGCTAGACAAATTTCACTGCTCAGTGCAATGGTGAGGGCATTTGCAGTCTCGTGTTTGGCCATTGTCAGGATCAATGCTATTGGTATGTGGCTAAACATGGTTTAACACAGTTAACGTGGTGGCTCGCTGCTGCCATTCATAGGAGAGATGAAAAAAGATAACATCAAACATTGTTTTTGCAGTGCTGTGGTGTTGATCGTCTGAATCCAGTTGCTCTGCATGTGCCTGAGTGAGCTACACCAGCACCCAGCACAGTAAGGCCCGAAGTCTTCATGAGGAGTCCTAGCCACTATGGTAAGGAGGGAAATGAACACCCACTCAGGGCTGAGTACAGGGATGCTGTGTTGTGCTACAACAGTCACTGGTTCTGAACATATGTATATATGCTTCAGGGAATGATAGCCCTAGTTTATGCTGTCCATACCTAAAAAAAATTGCCGAGTGCTGAAAACCATTCGAAGTTCCCTCTTGGGGATATGCTTGCTTTGATGATCCAGGACAGCAATTATCAAAGGAAAAAGCTAGACAAAACTGTAGATAAGTTTGCACAAGCAAAGCAATTCTTTTAAATAAAGGAGCAAAAGTTATACCGGAAATCTCACATGCAAAATGGTCAAGTTTCAAGACAATCATCAAACATAACCGTAGTTAGTGTAGAAAGTTGTGTTCTAAAGTGTGCTAAGTAATACCATAATTATGCAGAACAGAAACATCACTTGCAAACATGCTGTGTTTTTTAAACAGTTGAGGTGGAAAAAACAGCAGCATTACTGCAAAGCTTGCTAATGTTCTGTCATGCTGGCTGGCCAGATACTAGTAGTGATGAAGAAACTGCATATAAACTTTGTATGTATATAAACCCTTGCAATGTTCTGAACATACTGAGCACGGTCACATGGGAGATGTGTACTACCAAATTTTATGTTAACACGTTTAACTTAGTATTTTGGCACAAAAGCAGCATTTTCTATGAAAACATTGGGGTTTTTTAAGAATTGCTATTCATCTCGAAAAATCCACAGTAAAGACTACATCTTGTTTAAGTTAAAACACAGTAAAATTTTAGTGCTTTATTACAGGCATCAAGATTAGGGTTTTTTTTCCTTTACCTTCCTTTTCCGGAGTTTATAGTCGTTTAGCTCTTCAACATCTGTGATCTTCTGTTGTGGAGGTGGTGGAAGAAGCTCAAGTTCTCTCTCTTTGGCTTCTCTTAACAGCTGTTCTGCTGTGATCTGAACTTCCGCAGGCGCTTTATTTTTCACCTGTAAAATAAGGGGGCTTGGTTCACGTTTTCTCCTTCTAATGCAAAACCGAAAAATCCCCCCCGTGACTGACTCCGGCGCCTTACTACGTTCCGTGTTTACCGCAGGAGGACCCGGAGGCCCCCCGAGACCGGCGGGGACCTGGTGGCCAGCCCGAGCCCAGGGGGTCCCGCCCGGGGCGCTGAGGAGAGGCACAACGCCCTGAGGCCGCGGGGCGGGGGGGGCGGCTGCACAGGCGGAGGGGCCA